>JAHREE010000332.1:2614653-2728998 GCA_033628505.1 Tringa tobata | reverse complement strand
GAGTGAAAATGCCAGGCTGCTGCTTCCCACGGAAGTGAAAAATGGGATTTCTCTGCAAACAACACGTAGAGAAAACAATTTCCAGCGCAGATGGATGGGATGGGAAACTTGGTTCTCTAGCTCACCATAATTCCGTGAGCGTTGTCCTTAATCATACAACGCTTGTCAAATGGAGACCTCCTGCTTGTGTCCCTGGGGCCATAATTCATCACTTACCGTCGCCGGTGACACTGTGCTGAGTGATTTTGTGTTCACTGTCTGGCTGTGTGGGTTAGCTGGGATACGATGTCTGGCTGGTAAGCTGAGCTAGTCGCATCCAACCTCACCGTCTCTGGTTCGTAATAACCTTCTAAAGCTGAGCCCCCGTAAGGGCTGTGGCCCTTCGTAAGCTCCTGCCCAAGAAGAACTGTTTCGGCTTGCTTTTAGGAATCTCTTAACCATGAGATCTTGCTTATTGGTGGCTACCACAGTGTGTGTTTTGATCAGAAAATAAGATGAGTTTCATAGAGTACCAATAAATTGCAGAAGCCTTGCTGGGTGTGCTGTCCTGCTGCACGAACAGGAGTATCTCGGGTTATCTGTGCCCCACAGGGTAGCCTTGTGTGTGTCAAATCAAGCTTTACAGGCTTCAAGCGAGGGATAAAAGTGGATGGCTTGTGTTGAGGACCTGTGCCATCACTAGCTGTGCTTAAAACCCTTTGTATTATTCGGACAACTTGTTAACTCCAAGCTGTTTGCAAAGGATGTGCTTGGGATTGCTCTCTTGGTCTGTAGCATCCCTTGAGTAATGGAGGGCTTTTAGTGCTGTGCCTGTAGGATGGTGGTGTTGGCTGTCATGTCAGCATTGACAAGAGCTTCAGGACAGCTGCTAACAAAGCAACTGCACTGTGGGATTAGAGTAGATATGTACAGTTGTCAAATGGGACCGGGAATATTGAGCTGAGAGGCTGCTTTTTGTAGCCTGCCAGGTTGCAGGTGCGACCCGCTCTTTGCCTTTGTGGGGTGTGTTAGGTACCTTTGAGGTAAAACACAATGATTTCTCAGGTTTTCTGGTGTAGAATTTTGGAATATGGTGAAAACTTGTCAATTTTTAAAAGGAACAGAAATGGTAAGGTAATTTTCTTTAAAAAAATAATAATAATCATCAGCCGCAGTCTTGAATCTCTTTTCTACCAGTCCAGCCCTATTTGAGAGATCACTTACCATAAACACCTCCACACACACCCCGACCAACCCCTTATATATTATTCAGTGATCTTCAGCATTTTGTTTTGAAACTGGGTGGCAAAGCACTTCTTGTTTCCATGCTTCTACTTGTTTTAGATATTCCATTGTGATAGTCATCAAAGAGCTGTTTCCAGTGGTAATCATGCCTACAGTTCTGACATAACACAGCTGTGTTCAGTAATGGAGAATTTCAAAATTTCCTCTTTTAGAAATAGTATCCAAAACCTATTATTGGATTTTTATTTTTTTTTTTCCCCCTGGTAGGTAAGCTAGTACCATCTTGTACACGGGAGGTAGACTTCCAGGTAGCTTGAGGGCTTATTTGCACAGTTGGTTTGGGGGTTTGTTGTTTTTGTGGGGGAAGCAGAAGGTTTGGTGGGGTTTTTTTGTTGGGTTTTTTTTTTTTTTTTTTTTACTTTTTTTAAGGCATTTGTAAAGATGGTATATTGAGATCTTGCAAAGACCCAGGGTTTGTGTGTGAGTTCTCTGGACAGCTTCCTGTTATGTTCTTGTCTCTGTTGTGGACTTTGAGAGAGAGAGAATTGCTTGTCTGACTTGGCTTTGTAGTGGGTCCCATGTTTTACAGGAGATTGCTAGCCCCGTGGCGGTGGGGTAATCCTCTAATTCATCTCTGTGGGCTCGAGATTCTGCTCTGGGGAAATCAGGGTGCAGAATTGTTAAATGGTTTACAGTGTGGCAGCTGCTACCCATGGGCTGAAGTGGAAAGGAGTAAAACTTGGCCCTTGCATTGCTCTTTACCCTTTATAACTGAAGGATCTGAGTCGTCTCTTTAAAAAAAGCAAAGAACCAAAAAACCTACCACGCATCAAAACCTGCCTGATAAGAGGGGTTCTTCCCCAGCACATGTGTGTTTGAGCAGGCAGTGGCTGAGTGTGGTAGTGCTTGACTTACCAGTGGGTTGCCCAAAACGCTCGTTCCCTTGGGTGCTCCATGGCTGAGGGAGCACTGTGGAGTTCGAGGTTGGCACCAGCCCAGTTCTAAGGCATGTTGCTTTCATCTTGCAAGTTATTTTTCAAGGTCTGCTTTATAGTTCAACCCACTCGACATCAGAAAAGATCTCATTCCCACCTCATTCCCACTTCATGTTTTGTTTAGGCTGGCTTGGGTTTTTTGTGGGGGAAAAATGTCAAGGATCTTGAACAGATTTTTTTTTTTTTAAATATACTCTTCATCTTTCCTGCATATTTTGTTTCAGAAAAATGAATATTTCTAACCTCCTTTGAGTGCATTTCATAGAGTCTTTAAGCAAATGGTTGTATTGAACCTCTTTAAGGGAGGTAAATTGGCAGGTTTTGTGGTACTTTATTATGCTGTACTTGGCTGTGGAGTATGAGCTACGTGCTCTGAAAGGCAGGGTTTGAGCTGTGGGTACCTCACGCTGAGATTAGCGGAATGAAAAATCAGTCCCTTCTGGAAAAACTACCCTCAGATGCTTCTTGGTATCACAGTGTTAAGCGGAACTGCTTGACTGAGCAAAAAGATGACATTCTTGTCCTAGGACTTCTGATTATAAAGATTATTTATAGCCCTTTCATCTGCAGGTCTTTACATGCTCCCATCCGGTGGGATTTTGCAGTGGGATTTTCTTCCCGGCAGCTCGCGGGGCTGGTCCCTGGGGAGCTGCCCCCCCCCGCTGGCCGCCCGCGCCTCCCGGCTTCTGAAAAAATGTGGTTTATTTGCGGGGATCTGGCTTGTATCCCTCTGCCCTGCCTCTTGGCTGGGGTGGTCGGGGTGCAGGGGTTGGCCCCGCAGCCTACTTTAATTTTGTTTCAGCAGCTGGTGCCTTCCTTCTAGCGGCCTTCACGGGTCTCGTGGGTCCGGCTATCCCGGCTGGAGTAACGGAGGACAAGCAGTTTCTCGACAGTGAACCAGCTGCTGGATGAACTACTTAAGAAGCTGATGCTTAGGGCTGTCATTGTTCTGAGCTTGCAGACCTTCTGCTTGCTTTAGTTGTGTTTTCTGGTCCCTCTCCCTTTCTTTTCCTCTGTGAGGCTCTTTGCAGCCTGCCTGGGCTTCACCTACCTCCTGGTACTGAGATGTTCCTGAGCGGTGCCGTTTGGGAAGGTTTCCCCCTCCCCGGAATGGGGTTGTTCAGCTGAGATCTGCCCGCACTTGTGATCGCAGCAATAGCCTCACACAATGATATGGGGTTGGAAAAGACCTCTGGAGGTCATCTAGTCCAAAATTCCCTGCCGAAGCAGGTCCACCTAGAGCAGGTTGCACAGGAATGTGTCCAGGTGGGTTTGGAATGTCTCCAGAGAAGGAGACTCCATCACCTCTCTGGGCAGCCTATTCCAGTGCTCTGCCACCCTCAAAGTAAAGAAGTTCCTCCTCATGTTTAGGTGGAACTTCT
The DNA here is from genome assembly GCA_033628505.1 of Tringa tobata. Taxonomy (NCBI): domain Eukaryota; kingdom Metazoa; phylum Chordata; class Aves; order Charadriiformes; family Scolopacidae; genus Tringa; species Tringa tobata. The sequence goes on along the minus strand of JAHREE010000332.1, from coordinate 2,725,397 downwards.
TATATTCAAGTTTGTGCCCATTTCCTCTTGTCTTGTTACTGAGCAGCACTGAAAAAAGACTGTTCCCATCCTCTTGACACCTTCTGTTTAAGTATTTATAAGCATTGATCAGATTCACCCCTCAGTCTTCTCTAGACTAAAAAGACCCCAGTCCCTCAGCCTCTCCTCATAAGAGAGATGTTCTAGTCCCCTAATCATCTTTGTAGCCCTCTGCTGTACCCTCTCCAGCAGTTCCCTGCCCTTCTTGAACTGGGGAGCCCAGAATTGGACACAGTACTCCAGATGGGACTTCACCAGGGCAGGGCACGGCAGAGAGGCAGGATGACCTCCCTCGACCTGCTGGTCCCACTCTTCCTGATGCACCCCAGGATGCCATTGGCCTTCTTGGCCACAAGGGCCATGGCCCCAGTGAGTAGCATTGTGCTGCCCTCCTATGCTGGCTGCTTTGGAACGTGTCTTCGGATAAGAGGCTGGTGGTTTTCATTTCAGACAGAGTGCAGCGATGCTCAGATGAAAGGTACAATGCAAATTCAAAATTAAGTGCTTAGCATTATTCTGTAGTTACTTCTCTTGCAGACGTTAGGATTTGGGGTGGAAGGAAGCTCCTCGCTGAAGGACAGTTACAAGTTTTCCGGAGTTAAAGGTATTATTTTGTCAGTAAAAACTAGTGGTTTTTGTTGCCGATTCCCAAGGGGGCTATGAAGAAAGTATACAAAGTGTGGAGTAAAGAGAATGGGAGCTGCGGGGATGGGGATGCTGCTGCCAGGTGTCAAATGGTCAGGTCCATATGGTCAGGTCATAGAATCATAGAATTGTCTAGATTGGAAGGGACCTTTGAGATCACCTAGTCCAACCACCAACCTGACTCTGGAAACCGTCACTAAACCGTGTCTCTAAGCACTATGTCTACCCGCATACGGTGTCTATTTAATGAAATCTAGGGGTTTTTTCCTACTTTGCCTCCCAGCCTGCTCCCCCCGGTCCCCTTTCTCCTGGGATTGTTGGTGGAGCTGGGAGGGGTTCTCAGGACTGGGATGGCTCTTGGGTCCCCTCCATCCGTGCTCTGCAGGCATGAGTTAACTGATTAAATTACTGGCATTACACGAGTCACTGCTCTTGTGCTTTCTAAGCAGGGGACTCGTGTATACATCCATACGTGCGCACTGCCCTTTTCTCACAGCTGGTGGCTGTCCTCCCCCTCACCAGCTGTCCCCCGTTGGAGGGGGTTGAGCCAGGCCACCCCTGGTGCCTCCACCGTGGGGCCAGATAAACCTGAGTTCCTTGTGGAACAAAGTATGGATTATTTTGGATGTAACAATACAGAGATGAGCTTTTCCAAGAGTGTCATAGCACTTTTGGGAAATAAGGGCCTTTTTTGACTTCTATGGTAACTATTAGAAGAATGTGTATTTGGTGCTGTCCATTTCTTTTTGGCAATTTGTCTGAAAACGCTGCAAGTAGGGTGTTGGGGTGCCAGGGTCCTTGACTTCTGGTTAGGAAGGGAAGCTTGTGGCTTTCGTGAAGGGTTGATATTTCAAATCATGGCAAATACCTCTAGGAAACAATTAATTGACTGACAGAACCACAGCTCTGCAACCACAGTTCTCTTGCAAGTGACCTTAGTTGTTCTTGTCTGCCAGTATCCCAAAAAGGCAGGAATAAACAACGCCTTTTTCCTTTTCCAGAATTAAATTTCTTTAAATTCAGCTGTTGGGTGAAGAAAAAGTTGTTAGAAGCTGCCAGTGTAGATGATGAGTGAGAATCTGGCTGGAAGTCTGCAGGATGAGACCGTATTGCTCTATCCGTGGCGAGCAGGCGGGAGTAGCAGTTATGGGCTTTGGTCAACTTAAGGTGTATTTTCTCTGCCACAGATTTCCTTGTAGCCTTGTTTTTCTGTACTTCCTTTCCTTGTAAGACATAAGAGCTGTGTCAGAGGAAACCCATAACTGCTTGGAAGATGCTGGAAAGGCTGTAAATCCTAAACTTTGGGCACCCCCTGCACCCCAGGCTGGTTCTCTCTGTTCCCCAGCAGGCTGCTGCTGGTCTTTATTTGAGTACTGAGCGCACAATTCCATGACAAATTATCCAAGAGGCACTCTTAAGACCTTTAATTTGCTATCCATTGGTATATTTAGAAATCTCTAGGAAAATGCATTTGTCTGCGGCTCTGAAAGTACTGGGGAAGGACAACAGGAGATTCCCAAAGTCAAGTTTGCTGCCTTCCTGTGCTTTGATTCTCTGCAAGTTTAAGCAAAAACATGGCAGTAACAGTCCCCCCATCCTCCCCCCTTTTTCTTTTTTTTTTTAATGACAAATCATGTTTTAATCCTAACAGCACCTACACATAGTGTTCAAAAATCTCCTGGAGCAGCTGTGATGCAGCTGTGGCACCGGCCACTCATGAATACTGCAGTCATCAGCGGAGGTTGAGAGCTGTGGTTACAGCCCCTTGTAAAGCTGTTTGCGTCAGGGAAAGAAATGGTCCAGTGTTCTGGTGCACTTGAAGTAGTTGGCTCTGGTCTCTTTGTACTTTCTTATTCATGAAATTAATGGGTAATTAACCAAGGATTTGGATGTACAGTTACGATAGTGCTATCAGCTGGGCTGCTGACACTGATCTTTGCCTGGATGGTGCCACTAGATACTACATGGAAGAGGCTACAAATGTTTATAGGAATCTCAGTTCCTCCTGTTGCAAAACCTTGTACCAAACGTGTCTCCTTGTTAATTTGTCTGAGTTAATGACCTTTTTTCATGTCATCCATTCGGTCTGTTCTGCAGCTCCAGGGCTGTGGCATGTTCTTTTGGCAACTGCATGGTAGAAAATTAGCATGCTGCTCTGGTGGGTGGGAGGGACCCTGTCTGCCTGCCTTTCTGTCCACCAAGTCTTGCTTTTCTTAAATCTATTTTGTTGCTTCCACCCCTAAAAAGTTGACATTAACTTGAAAACAGTGGGAGGAAAGGAAATGTGTTCTGAAAGGTTGATGCCATCGGTGGGAGTGGTACTGAGGGCTTATACAGGGTATAGAGAGGGGTTGTGGGAAGAGAAGTGGTTCAGCAAAAAAGAAATAGAGTTTGGAGTCGTTAAATCTGCATCACTGGCGCTGTGTACCAGAAAGTTTAAACTGTGCCTGGCTAAATTGCATGAGTCTTTGAAATTCACAGCAGCGCTGGCAGCCCCGCTGGCTTTTGTCCTTCCTGCAAACACACAGCTGCTTGGTCCGGGCATCCCCCGCCTGCTCAGCATCCCCACTGCTTCATCCAGTCCCGCCACAGAAAGCCACTCACGGCTCTGGGAAAACCACAAGAGACTGGCTGGAGGAAACCTCAAGAAAATGAGTTGGTGTTCCCTTTGGACTCCGGGAGGATGTGAAAGTGAAGAGTGTTTGGTTCACGTCTGTGCGTAATTAGCGTAACGCGGGAAAACTTTCTTTAACGCCCCTCTCTGAGGAGTGATGCATGTCCAGACTTGCTTAAGAAATTTGCTGGTAATAGTCCAAACTGGAAACAGAGTGTGTGCTCCCATAGCCATACGTGGTCTGCAGAAACTCTGGCTTTGTTCAGGTCGCTGGGCTGGCTGCTCGAGGGAAGCTTATCTTAAAACATACAGTTGAAATCTATCAGCTTTTGCTTTTTGCCCGCTGACGTTTTAGAGCCAGCATTCAGCACAGGTAACTCAGCAGAAAAGGTAATGGGTTACAAAAGGTTTTTGGTTGGAAGGTGGGCCTGGAGGCTGTGAAAAGTGTTTTATATGTAGCATTTAATCTTCAAGTTCCATGATGCTTGGCTACCCTCGGTAAAGACGTGGCAGTTGCTTCAGGTGGTACCTGAGGTGTCTTGCTGGATCTAAATAAGGACAGCCTTACTTTGCTTTTTCAAAAGAATAAAAAATAAAAAAAAAAACCATGGTGGTTTTCAGACTGTCCTGCTTCTTGAGGTGGATACTAAGACTACTTCTTTATTCTCACATCTGTCTTCTGAGATGAGATGGGAAAGACAAAAGCCTCCAGGACATGTGATGATGGTTTTGCATATTGTGCAACATCATACTCTTTCTCTTATAAAGTTAATGATTAATTAATTAGCAGAGACTTGCTTTAAATTGTGAACAATAATTTGTAGTTAAAAGCGTATGTAACTCATCTGTGTACTTTTTTTCACTCTTGAGAAAGGCATGTTTAAAGATTTTTGAAGGGGAGGATTTTTATCCTGTTGGAAAAGATTACTGGTCATTCTGAATCGGCAATTAAAAAGGGATTAATAAAAAATTGGTGAGGCAGTCCTGGAACGTCTTCCATCTACTGTGCCTAAAGGACACGTGCCGCTTCATTTCTTTGAAGAATGTTACCAAGGTAAACCAACCAAATCATCATTAAACATCTTCCTTCCTTGAAAGAAAAGTGGGGACAGGCTATTTCATAGAGCCTGTAGTGATAGGACAAGGGGTAATGGTTTTGAAGTAAAGGAGGGTAGATTTAGATTAGATAGAAGAAAGAAATTTGTTACGCTGAGGGTGGTGAAACACTGGAACAGGTTGCCCAGAGAGGTGGTAGATGCCCCATCCCTGGAAACGTTCAAAGTCAGGCTGGATGGGACTCTGAGCAACCTGACCTAGTTGAAGATGTCCCTGCTCATTGCAGGGGGGTTGGACTAGATGACCTTTAAAGGCCCCTTCCAACCCAAACCATTCTATAATTCAACAAAATTAAGTATAAGCCATGAGGATGAGCTGTAGGAAGCTCAAGCTCTCTGTTCTGATCTTGACTAACAAAAAACAGTCAGGAGGTGCTCAAGTACTTGCCAGGTATCTCTATCTCATTTTTATCTTGCGCATCTGCTGCTTCCCCTCTTTCCTCTTCCACCAGCCCCAAGGCTTTCATGCTGACAGTCTGGTGTTTTGTGTGCAGTTGCTGTGACAACAGATTACAAGGCAGAAGCATTTTTGTGTGCGTGAATCACAGTGTCCTTGCAGAATAGCTGTCCTGCAGCTCAGCGGGGTGCTTAAAATTTGGGAGGCAAGGAATGAAGGTGTGGCTTCGTGGTCTCTGAGGGTACATGGGCTTCTCTCAGCCCTGCCGGCTTCACCACAGCTGGGGGCAAGGAATCATGCAGCCCTCAGCTGGTTGTATCAGCTTGCTTGCTTAAGTCCCAGCGGCTAGTTTGATGGAAAGATAACCTTTTGGTGGCCTTGGAGATACTGGGATGTGCCTGGGGCCGTGTAAGTGCTGGTTGGTGGGAAGGAGGCACCAGGGATATGCGACTCAGGGATGGGGGATAGACTTAACACTAGTTGCAGCCAATTTTGAAAATAAGCTAAAACATTTTTTACAAGGACGTTTGTGATAAGACAAACTCAAAGTGAGGACTTTGGATTATGGGAAGCTTTGAAAGATCAGACTTCTGTAAAAGGAAGGAAATGAGCAATCTGAAATTTCCAATTTCGTGCCTTGCACATGCATGCAACTCATTAGTTGAACTACGAGACCTAAGAAAAAGATTGAAAGAGATTAGAGAGCATTTCTAGGGGAGGATTTTCACAGAGAAGATGTTCATGTGTGTGTTTAAGTTAAAACACTGAATTCTTGTAGAGTTTCACTTTATGCAAAATGCCTTTATTTGGAGGTTCAGCTGTCCTAGCTTTTTTTAGCTGACTCTGTATGAGCAGGAATGATGGGACTTGCTTTTTTTTAAATGAATAGACCACTAAAATAAGTGAACAAACTGATATTTATGCAGCTGCCTGACTATCCTGGAAGCAGATCCAAGGGCAACAGATTGGTGTAGTTTTTTGGTTTTGTTTTTTTTTCTTAATAATTCTTTGTGATTAAAAGCTTTAAAAAAGACAAGAGTGGTCTGTTTATCAAGTGATTGTCCACCATACATCAAAGTGAAACTAAATCCAATTTTCATAAATGATGGTGAAGATTGAGATGGTGCATCCCAATGCAATTAAATTTATAGGCTTACTCATTTTAGAATTAATAATGCCATAATGACTTGGTTTTCTCTTTATGGTCTTGGAGTTCCCATAGTGATGGATGAGATAGAGGCCATAAAGGTTTCATAGAGAAGGAGGCTGAAGTGTCTCAGTGATTTGGGTTAATTATTAGAGAAGCAGCTCCTGCAAAATTATTGTTCTTTACGTGTCAGGTTGGCCAAGCTGACATTGCATCAGCATTTCTTTTGTTAAAAAGCTTCCTAAGAGATAAAAAGTTGGCATATGCATCTCCCAGGAGGAGGTTTTCCTGCAAGTCATCTGCCACCTGTACAGAGCCCCAGAGCTGCTCTTCCAGCAAAGACAGCCATTGAATGGTGATAAATCTTTGGAGAATATAGATACATAAATAGTTATGCCTTCTGTTTTTGGGGATCAAAAAAGTGCTCTTTGGTCCTGCAAATGAACTGTATTCATTAGTCCTAAGGAGATGTGTGTTGGTTTTTTCTTAATGAAACTTTCACCTACTTGCTTAATCTGCGGGTGCCTGGAGGAATGGAAAACGAGTTTAGCATACCTGAGGGCTTTTCTTACAGAGGTCTCCCTTCAGTATGTGTCCTGCCCACACAGAGATAAAGATGAGCAAGAAAACCCCTAGAGCCATGCATTTTTGCATGGATATGCAGCAGTTCCTGCCCAGGCGACTCTTGCTGGAAGGATCCAGCCCATCTGCTGGCCTGGAGCTGCCTCTGACGTGCTGGGAATAGGTACGGTAATCACCAGTGGAGCATTCAGGTTTTGGGAGCACTTGGGTAATTGTTGCACAGAGATAATTTCTATTTTATCCCTGCAAGGGTTGTACAGGTAGTGATGCCTGAAAGAGGAGCACTGGGACAGATGCTCCTCCATCAGATCACTGAGAGCTCTTTTGCAAGTGCAGGCACAGTGTTGTAGTGTAACTTTTGTCCTTTTTTTTTTTTCTTTTTTTTTTCTTCCCCTTCTCTCTCCCATTTGGGGGAAAGGTGGTGAATAGTCAACTCCCTCCTCCCCAGATAATGCTTGAAAGCTGTCCAAAATGGGCTTGGCCTCGAAAGTAGTGTGAAGTCACTGGGGTACGTAAGCTGCAGAGTCCTGCTGGGGGTTTTGGAGTGCTCAGCCCTTCCTTCCTGCTGGGGGAGAGGCTGGAAAACCTCTGGGTCATTTTATTTTTGATGCTAAATGCATAGTTTCCTTCCAGTGCAGCAAGTTTGTGACTGTTTTGGAGCGGAGTGTCTTCAGCCTGAACACAAGCCGAGTCTTGCCAGCAAGGCAAGCAAAGGCTTGTTCGCTAAAGATAGTATGCACGTGTCTACATAGTCCAGGTTTGTTTTTTTTTTTAAGGCACTCTCTGAGTACTCAGATTTGCAGTGTGATCCTACGTATCTTAAAGAAAATTAAAGGGATCAGATATATTTAATGAATAACAAGCTACTTAAGGTCAACTTCATAGCATGTCTTCTCCACGCAGCCATACCGGATGACACTAACTCCATCACACAAGCATGTCGTGACCGACCTTTGCATCAGAGTCAACTCCATCATGTGCTGTTGTGCTCCCAGGTGTTTGGGCATCAGTTTTGGCATCTCTCCTGCCTCTGAGGCCAGTATATGTTGGTAATTCAGTAGTCCTGGCAACGCATTTGGGCTGCCTAAGGTTATAGCTTGTGCTTATATTAATTGCGCTGGCCCTGAAAAAAAGTTTTGTTCAGCTCTCCTTTAGTTATGCTTCCTTTTAGATTTAATAAATAGTTATCCTTTACATGGATGGAAAATGTTAAAAATAGAAGTGCTTAAGACAGGGCCATTGTGTTGGTGTTGACAGGTTCTCTGGAAGCTGAAGCATGCCTTGTATTTTAAGAAGCACCAGGTTTTGGAAGGGGTTGCTCTCTGATGTCCTCTTGACCCTGCACTGAGGAGCAGCTTTTTTTGAGCTAAGAAGAGACTGTCTTTTGGATAAATTAGGTTTTTAGTGTGCTACCATTCACTAGGTAGTGCGGTGATTGCAAATAATAAATCAAGTTTGGGATTTCTGAAGAATTGTAGCCTTTTGCAATTAAGGGGCACCAACTCCAAAGCAAGTCAGTGAAAGAACCTGAAATAACATCTAATAGCCCATTTGCTTTTTGGTACCACTCTTTACTAAAAGTCATCTTTTCCTTGTCCCATTGCTGTGCAGGCGTGCCCATATATATATTTAAGGGAATAAAGCACAAGTGATGATCCAGAGGAAATAATGACTCTGTACTGATCTGTACCATGCAGCAAATAAATAAGTTTCTGCAGTTTTCCTCTCCCCACTAACTGTAACCACTGTAAAAACAGAATGATTATTTTCAGGATCCCTAAGTTTGCTGAGCTTGCCCCAAACCACAGGCAGGCATTTCAGAAGAGGCACCCAGAACCATTATTTGGTAGGATTCATAGAATTGTAGTATGGTTTGGGTTGGAAGGACCTTAAAGACCATCGAGTTCCAACCTCCCTGCAATGGGCAAAGACATCTCCCACTAGACCAGGTTGCTCAAAGCCCCATCCAGCCTGGCCCTGAACGCTTCCAGGGATGGGGCATCCACAACTTCTCTGGGCAACCTGTTCCAGTGTCCCACCACCCTCACTGTAAAGAATATCTTCCTAACATTTAATGTAAATATCTTCTCTTTCAGTTTAAAACCATTACCCATCATTCTATTGCTACATTCTGTAACTATAGAGCTGTGTCCCCAAAAATAAACCTAAACCATGGGCATCTCTGGCCAGGATGGTTGCAGAGATGAGCTTCCAAATGTAAATAGTGCATGAAATGATGGAGAGAAATTTCCTTAGTCCCCCGTCTCAAGTTGGCTTCTTTATAGTAGCAGTCAGCTGTTGGTATCTGTGTTTTGTCATTGCGGAAATCTAACGGTGACCACACAGATTTTATTGGGCCGTTGCTGATGGTGTTAGCAGATACACTGGTTTATCTCAAGCCTGCACAACGCTTGCCAGGTATTCTTCTGTATCCAACTGTCTGTTCTGCAGCTGTGAAAGTCATCTGTGACTTGTGTGGAATTGCAGTTCTGTGGGAAACAAGGACATAGGACAAATGTAAGGGAAAGGTAAAAAGCTGTGGGGGTGTAATTTTTTTTTTTTAGCTCTCCTAAAATGGTAGGAATAAGGGAGGGTTTTGCTGAGGTTCAGTTTTTTGCAACATAGGGATTACTCCTTTCTTCCTTTGCGCTGCACAGATACTGTTTTCCCTCCCCTTCTCCTCACGTGATTAGGATTCCCTCTGATTCAGTAGGATCATCTAATCTTCAAGACCAAGCCCGGCAGGGGAATGTGTATTTTGATAAGGAGCAATTAATGGTGCTTCCTCACTCAGACTTGGAACGATCCCAAAATCAGGTCATACGTCATTGGGAGGATGCTGGTCTCCATGCAGCTTTGGGACTTGTGCAACAGATGGTCGTAGTAATAGAGAAAGAGATCCTAAAAAGTCTATATACAGAAATATATATATGTATATAAAAAAAAAAACCTTCATAAAAATAACTGGTTTACTTCATATCAGCTCATGTCTCTTGCTGGTTTTGCATTTATTTCAAATGTGTGAAAGTTTGTTTTCTTGGACGTGGTAGGTATGTGGCAGCGCTGGGGCTGGAGCGTGGTTGGCAACACCCCTCCCTGACTTCACATGGTGCATAGGTAAAATGCGTTCAGAGTGAGTGCATGCCTTTACTTTCCATCTTCAGAAATTAATTGTAAGTGTTGGCAAATTATTTTAATATTTCTAGAGGCTTTTAGTTGCAGAACAGTAGTTTTCAACTTTCTTTAAAAAAAAAAAAGGAGGCTATATAGATTTATTTTTTTCTTATGATGAAATACTGTTGTGCTCTAAGGCTTTTATGGTGTTCAAATGAGGAGTGTGCTTCTATAAGCTTTTTTTTTTTAAGTTTCTATTTATCGTTGTGGTTGTAAGTTAGGAAATATTCACTGTCATAGGTCACAATATTTCTGTGCTAAATTTGGGAATATAGCTGGCAGCTTGCTTTTTCCCTGGGAACTTTCTTGCCAGGTTGGTACAGAAAGTTTTAGCTACTTAGCTGTTGGGGAAAGGATGCTTTTAGTTTCATTCTTTTTTCCTTTTTTCTTCTGCTGTTTTTGTCCTTCACTGCCTTTCTTCCACTAGAAGAAATCAAGACTGGAAGTGGTTGAGCTGTCGCAGCTATGTGTTTTTCAGTGTCATGTTTGTCTTGCCTCTCGTGTGCGAGGCTCCCTTTCCTCTTTGTGGTTTCTCATTGTTTTTGGCCAAACCCCTGAATTTCAGAGCCGCTTCCTGCTTGCGGCTTTGTACCAGCTTGGGAATCTCCACGCGGTTGTTCTTTGCTTTTTGTGTGCAATAAAGGCACCACTGCGTGGGGTGTGAAATTGTAGAAAGTGATGAAAATATGTCAAAGATTTCCAGGGTTTTTCTGGTTTTCTTTCCAGCATTTAAAAAACCAAAATGCAGTTTAAAAGAAAAATATTTTTCTCAATGGTATTATAGAATCATAGAATGGTTAGAGTTGGAAGGGACCTTAAAGGTCATGGAGTTCCAACCCCCTGCCATGGGCAGGGAGACCTCCCACTAGAGCAGGTTGCTCAAAGCCCCATCCAGCCTGGCCCTGAACGCTTCCAGGGATGGGGCATCCACAACTTCTCTGGGCAACCTGTTCCAGTGTCTCACCACCCTCACAGGAAACAATTTCTTTCTGGTATCTAATCTAAATCTCTTCTTCTCCAATTTAAAACCGTTGCCCCTCGTCCTGTCACTGCTCTTCCTGGCAAAGAGTCCCTCTCCATCTCTCCTGTAGCTCCCTTCAGATATTGGAAGGCTGTTATAAGGTCTCCCCGGAGCCTTCCCTTCTTGAGGCTGAACAACCCCAGCTCTCTCAGCCTGTCTTCATAGGAGAAGTCATAGCTAGTCAACCTTTTTATTTAAAATAAAAAAAAAAAAAGGCAGACCCAGAGATTAGTGATCTACACCTGGCTGCTTGTGCTTGGACCTTGACCACCATGTCAAATGATGTGGCTTCTCTTGCAAAAGCAGTAGGAAAAGCCAAGCTGCTCTTCGTGCCCTTCTCTTTTGTTCATGTTTTTTTTCCCCCAAAATCAAATGGTGCTGATTAGAGGGAACGCTCAATACAATGAAGTATGTGACCTATTAGGTCTGTAGATTATGGTGAGTTTTGACCTCTTTAGGCAGGGGCTGTGCAGCATGCCCAATGGCCAGAGGATGGCTGGGTTAGTGCTTCCAGTTGGTGCCTGTCAGAGGTAGCACATGGTCCAGACTTGAATGCCTTGGATGCTTAAGCACAGGAGCTTTTCAAAGGCAATCACGTGAATCTGTCATGTATGCAAAAAGGGTGGAAATGGTACCAGACCAGCCTGAAACCTCAAGGCAGGTCCTTGCTATGAGGGGTTGGTGCCCGGGTGACATGATATTGGAAGTTCAAGTGCATTGCAAGGAGTTTCTTCTATGCTTTGCTTGTTCCTGAGCTTTCCCAAGGTGTCGTCTCTTGGCTGGTACCAGTACTGTGATACACACTTGAACAAAAAGCACCCAACCCCCCCAAACTGCCTTCACTTCATTCATAATGACATATGAAGTGCTGCCTTACGTTAGCTGGAATACCTCTTCACGAGTTCACCTCTGTGGAACGGCCCTGTTTGTCTTCCTGATGTCTGTTTGTCTGGCTGGCTTATGCTGGCTGGTGGGTTACAAGCGGTCAGAGGCTTGCAGGGTAAGTGCTCCAAGGGTCTGCTCTCCAGCCCAGCTGGTCTGTGATACTCCATCGCGGTTCTGGAAGGTAATATGCTTCTCAAGAGGATTTCTTAAGCATGTGGACATTAAACTTCTCCCCAAAAGCACAGGGAAACAATTGGTGGTAAAACCCAGAGAAGGCACCTGGCTGATCCTATTGTTTCTGGAGACTACGACTTTCCTGTTTACTCAGCCTGGCTTTCAAATATTTGTCCTGCTCCTTATGCATAAAACAGTTTTGCAGTCGTTTTCAGGGTTCTTGCCTGTCCCTCTCCATGCAGCTTTTGATTTGTCTCCTGTTTTTGAAAATACATCAGTTTGGGAGTATCAGAGGGAGGCCTTTCATCCCCTGTCTTTGAGCAACAGCCCATAAAAGAAAACAACAAACAAAACCCACCCCAAAAGTCAAACCAAACAAAAAAACCACCCAAAACCCAACCACGGATGGTATTAGTTCCTGTTCCTATTTTGTTTTCCAACAGTTTATATCCAAAGTGCAGCACAGCCCCTTGGAATGAGGGTTTGCAGAGCTAGAAATTGCTAGGTGCTGATTGTCAGTGGTCTTTCTGATGGGGGCTTGCAGCCTTTGGGGTGAATGAAAATGTTTCAAAACTTTGTCATGGACTATAAAATGGTGATATTAGTAAGTGATAACTGAGACTATGCTGCCTGCTGTTTTAATATGACACAGCCAAAGATTGCATGACAAGGAACAGAATATAAGCAATAGTTTATAAACCCCTCCTTGAAGGTAATTATAAAAATAAATCTTTTATATGTATGTGTTAGGATTGGGCTTCACATTCATTGCTTGTAGCAGCTCTAAAAAAGTTTATTGGCCGACTGGAGAAGTAGAAGATTAAATGGACAGATGTGGTGTTTGTGATGTCAAAGTATGAATCCAACTCACTGTTGTCACCTGGATTTATCTGACTTGCACCAAAATGTTTGGTGCCAGAAGCACAGCCATGGGACCCTGTGTGGGGACTGTGCCCAGCATGTGCAGCTGTGCCAGTCCCTTTGTGAATGCAGTGTTTTTTCCTGTGACCTTGAGGAACTGGGAATCCCACTGGGATTTGGGGAACACTGAGGTGGTGGCAATTCCTGGCTGGTCGTTCCACAGAGCATCGTGGCTCTGGAGCATCCTTTTCCTTTCTGCCCTACCTGAGTCCACCTGAAACCTGTACATGTTCTTGTGTGTGTGTGTGTTTGAACCTTTGGAACCTCTTATTTATAGCACTGTTTGCTCTGAAAGCAAATTATTTTTCAGAGAGCAGAGATAGCTCTCAGCTAGATGGTTCCTTCCTAACCTCTTGCGGAGAGCAAAGTACTCTCAGCTAATCGAAGTTTTGCCAAAATAAGCATTCTTGCTTAAATCAGTGTATCAGCAGGAGCGCTTCTGGCTTTAAAGCTTTATGAAGAGAAGTTGGTCTGGACACTGTAGCCTGATAACATTTTTCTTTATTTTTTTTTTTTAAAGCACAGACCTGCGTTGCAGAAACAGGGTTTTGAGTTTTTGATCCGAAGTGAACTGGTAGGAAAGACGCCAAGTTATTTTTCTTCAGCGTGTAATGTTTTGCATCTCTACCCAACCTACTCACGGGGTGATGCCCCTGGAAGGGTGCTAGTCAGTCCCTTATGGCAAAGCGGTGATTTCCAACTCTGATAACTCATTACAGTTCTGTTCCTGAAAAATGTCAGGGACATTTTGTTTCTGTCCCAAAAAAAGAACAGAAACAAACTGCAAAACCTTGGAGGTTGCTATGAAACGGAACCGTCTTCTCCCTGGATCTATTAATAAAGGCTTTATACACTTTTTCCTGAGTTCCCTTGCTACTGCTGGTGGGGTATGGTGTACGTCTGGTAGGTATGTCTCTTCTCTTGTCACCAAATGTTTCCTTAGCTGTGGATTCGTTGAACTGTTTCAGGTAGAATTAGGGTGCTGTGTGCTGCTTGTCCTGTGGTATTGGTAACAGAGCAGGCTTGTTTTCTGCTTCTGTTTGTGTGGGTGGAGAAAAATTATTTCAATTTTTAAGTCCTTCAATATTTGTTGAAAATATACTTATTTTAGAAAATACGGCTCCCTGGGCTTTCACAGTTTCTTTGAAAGGGTTTCTGATTTCTTAGTAACTTCCCTTGATGCTGTTTACGGAGAGGACCGTGTACCAGAGATGTTGCCGTGTCCATCCCCTGCAAGGCCCAAGGTTAGCTGATGGTGCCTTTGCCTCTGCCATGTCTGCCACACGCAGGCTTCCTGTGCATCTGTTTTTGTACAGCAGAGCTTATTTGAGGGACGTGGAGCCAACACAGAGGACTGTGGCATCTGTTTCCACTTGTGGTGCTCAGCAGCAGTCCTGTTCATTTGGAATAATTTGTGTAAAAAAATCAGACTTGGACAAGTCTATGCTATGAGGGAAAACATCCCAAATGAGGAATCCCCCTCTGCGTGTCTTTAAGACCTTTTGGACCCCTGTGTGTACCGAGAAATCAGTCTTCTGTATTGAAGGCTGCAGCATGTGGGTCTCCAGCTGGAGTATGCTCTGGCTATTTTACTGGGGGTGGGTCCCCTCCCAGTGGTGGGTGTCCATGTGGAGCTTAGGTGTAGCTTTTGGTCAGTGAATTGTGAGAGCTTGTCGCCTGTCTTTGTGTCTGCACTAGTGTGATTGTTCTCCAAAAGTCTCCCAACTGCTTTGACTCGGGTACCATTGACTATCATAGGAGGTCAGCCACGTATCTTTAGATGTCCGAGTTTATTTGTCTGCAGCCTTGGACCTTAATCCCATTCTGCTACTGTTCATAGAAATGAGGTTGGAAGGGACCTCAGGAGGTCCTCTGGTCCATACTCCTGCTTGGAGCAGGACTGATGTTGAATTCAGACCAGGTTACTCAGGGCTTTGTCCAGTCTGGTTTTGAAAACTTTGAAAACTTGGTTTCTTGCTCATGACAGTCTTGCTTTTCCAGGTAGCGATGACAAAGCAGACTGCTGAGCCTCTGGTTCTTAAGCATCAATTATAAGGAGACTTCTCAGAATACGCTGTTTTGGGTGTCTACATCCATTTAACATGGAGATAATACCTTAAGAAAAAAACCCCTCAGTGTCTGGAAAGAAGGAGACACTGAATTGGCTTGCTAGCTTACTTATTTTCTGTAGCTGGCAACTTGGGAACATCTCACTCAGTGGTTGTGCTGGGTAGGATCAAGGGATGGCTTGTTGCCCCTGCTGTTCCTCTTGGTGGTGGTGTAGTTGCATTGAAGGTCTGTGGACTCGATGCTTCTCTTCCTATAGATTTTCTTATTAATTTATATTTTCTGCAGAACTTTATACTTACTTTCAAGGAGCGAACACCTAATTGATGAGATTACAAAATCAGGTTAAGAAATAAAAAGTGTCCCTCTGTTTGGGTGCTCTGGAAGCCTCAGTTGCAGCAGCAATAACTGGAAGGTGTGAATTGAACCTATTCTCAATGGGTTGTTAAAACCCAAATCTGAAAACCCAAACCAGTGGTGGTTGGGCCTTAGAGCAAGGGATTGCTTCTGACGCGTAGAGACAAATGTGCAAGATGAGTTTAAGAACACATGGAGTTGA
Source organism: Tringa tobata (assembly GCA_033628505.1). NCBI lineage: Eukaryota > Metazoa > Chordata > Aves > Charadriiformes > Scolopacidae > Tringa > Tringa tobata. The sequence goes on along the minus strand of JAHREE010000332.1, from coordinate 2,710,057 downwards.
CCCCTCTCATGGGTTAGTGTGATGGAACAGCTATTGCATCCAAAAGGTCCTGAGGTGTCCTGTGGTACCTAAAAAGCCTTATTTCTGAGTCTTTCTTTAGAGCTTTGAAGTTTTAACATGGTTGAAAGTAAAAGGAGGTAGGTAGGAAAAAAATCTTGAATTAAATTTCCCCCTACAGGCCATCATGAAACCCTTTGCCCACCAAGTCTTCCCTGGTTTGGTTTTTACTACTGTCAGTAGCAAGCTGATCTCTGAATTTGGGGTCTTCTGTTTTGTGAAGCAGAAGTTGTAAGTAGAAATATATTGCAAGAAGAGTAGGCTGGAGGAGTTACACATGTATGCCAGGTGCCTGTGGATTTCTTACGTAAATTGACATGTCCTCCTTTATCTTCTTCCCTACTGATCTAATAGCTACAGTTTCTGGTTGTATTCAAAATCTGAAGACCAGTAGATTTATTTGTTTTAATCTTCCATAGTTCCATAGGATGTGAACATACTGAAAACCAGAATAGGTCTAACATGCAGCTGAAGTTTTTGTGGCTGATTTCTTGAGTATAGGAGTGAGTGTTTCCCATGGAATACTTGCAGTTCTGCACCAGTTCAAGCAATTGAAAAAGTTGAAATCCCACCAGCTCCGTGACAAGGGACAGTCATCCGTACGTGCAAGAACAACACAGAGATTACACCACATTTATGAGCCTGAGTGCTGCATTTGGGGCAGGAAATCAGAGGGCATGCACTCGTTTTGTCCACTTACCTCTGCAGGCAGGATGTGTCCTAGTGCTTTGTGTGCAGGTTATTGGCCAGATAAGCCATTATTTTGTGTGTGTGAAGGTGATGGTGATGCAGAAGGCAACTCTCCACTCTGCATCGCTGAAGCCTAGTTCAAAGAGCTCGTCTGAGCTGGGAGGGTAGGCAGGGGCAGTCAGAAGGAACAGCTGGTGCCTATTTCTGAATTTACAGTGTTTTCTCCCCTGCCTCCATCCCCTGCGGACAGAGGAAATAATTTATCTTATTAATTCCAGAGACTTCTGTAAACAGAATGTGTAAATACATATAAACATACGCTTGATCTTCTCTGGTTTGCATGTCTGGGAGCAGTGGTTTACAAAACTTGCTCCCAGCCTCTGGGTGGAGGAGGAGGAGGAGAAGGGGCTCAGGCGTGGGTCACTTCTTAACTTTGCTCGAGTCCACCTCTTCTGGAGCAGGGCCCTGAGCTGGTACAGCAACCCTGGGTCCCCAGGGCAGGGTGACACCAGCTGGGCTGGGTGGCTTAAAACTCTTTTGCCTTTTTGGAGTTTGGAACAAAGTGGGCTGTTGTGTTGGGGTGGGAATCCACCTTAGTCATGGTTCCATTCTTACATCCTTGGAAGCTAGTCCCCCTTTCCGGGGCAGCATCCTTTGTTTTGCTGATACTTTGTTTATAGCTGGTTAAACTCATGTTTAAGTTAAACTCATGAAGTGTTGGTGCTATCGGTTAGGTGGGTTTCTCCCGCTCTGCGGTGGAGGGGTTAGGAGTAGCCCCACAGGGCATGCTGTTGGGTGTTTGGGTCTCATTGGAGGTTTGACCTTGGAAGAGCTGATGACACAAAAGCCATTTTTTGCACTTTGTTGCTGAGCTTCAGGTGTTAAATTTTGCCATAAGTCAGTGTTGCCAAGGGAGGGCACTCACTGCTTCTCCTAATGAGTTGAACAAGGTTTGGATGGAGTTGCCCCATGCCAGGACAGCTGTGATCCAGAGAAAACAGCACCATCACCTCTAAGTGAGGGCAAGGTGTGAGCATAGGAGCTTAGCTGGGAGGTGGCTGAGCTACTAGAGAATGCTTCAAGCTCTGAAGCTGTTGTTCCAGGGGTCTTAAGGCCTTTAAAAATGAAGGAGAAAAAACAGTCACCCTGTTCATATTCCTCTGCTGCAGCCAAGAGGGTATTTTGGTGATCGGCAGATTTTTTGGAAGAGAGTAAGGTAAGAGGCTCACAGTCGTGTTGGACTGGGAATAGGGTATAGGGCAGATTGGTGCAGTGGTGCTCCTGAACTCAACTCGCCCCTTTTCGGTGAAAGAAAATAACAAGTTGTCTAAAGTACATTCCTAGGATTTAAAAAATATATTATGTGAGCACTTGTTAGAGTATGGGGTAGGCTTGGAAAGCTTTTACTCTTCAGGATTTGCTTGCGGTGAGGATGGAAAAATAAGCGCAGTCACTTTTCATCAGAGGTTAGAAATAGGATTTCTCAAGAAACTCTGTTGGCATCTGTGGTTTTTAATCTCTTTAAAAAGTGAGGAGGTAATATTTTCAGATGACACAGTACTGAAGTTAGAGCTAATGAAGTTGGTTAGGTGGTTTCAGAGGAACTTCAAAAGGCTGCAGCAAGATCGGTTTATTCAATGATGATAATTGAATGAAATCCCCCATGGATGTGTTTAGTACTGCATGATAAAGGGGAAATGTTTGAGCTGTTTGCCTATATTGATGCAATCTGAATTAACTGGGAAAAACACTTAGCCATGTGTTATTGGGTGCGTCTCCACTGGCAGGTGGGACTAATTGCATCTCAGCTCTTGTTTTAGTGATGGAAGATAGAGCCAAGTGAGAATGGGAATGTCCGATGGCTGTTAAATTGCTGTGACTCAAACCTTGTGTGAACTCAGTGACTTCTTGAGACCTTTCTGCTGGTTGGAATTGGCGATTGAATTTAAGAAGTTACAGGAGAAATGAGAGGGCTGACAGCGTGGATTAAACTTCAGGAAGCTAGAGAAGGGGAGGAAAAATTTTAGAGGTGGGAAGACTTGAGATGGGAGAGTTGGTGGAAATGGCATCCTTTGCTGTAGATAATGCTGCTGCAGGACAGTTTTGGGAATACTGTAGTGAAGTTGGATGTCACTGCAGCCCCACTGGGGCAGGTTACTGGGCTCTAGTGCAAAATAATCTCATTCAGCGTGAACAACCTCTGTAGATCATTTAAGCTCTGTGGACTTTATGCTGAAAAACAGTGAAAGCTCTTTGGGTTGATTTTTTTTTTTTTTTTTTTTTTTTTGCGAGAGAGTGTGTCTATACTCTCAAAACCCCTCCCTTCCCTTTTCTGAAGTTGGGATCGAGTGAGTAGTAACCTCAATACTTACTAAAAGGAGCAAAATATTTTAAAACACTAAAAAATTTTAAAAATTCTAACTATTAAGCCAGAAACACAATGTTTTAATTTACTGTTGGATAATGTCCTAATAAATTTTAAGTGCTCAGTGAATAATAATAAAAAAAAATCTTCCATTTGTTTTTTGGGGGGGGAGGGAGGAGGGAGGGTGAAGGTCGTCTACTCCACCCATACAAACCCTTATCTGTCGAAGGACTTGGCCATTAATCATCAAGGGCAAGGACAGAAACTTCTCTCTGCTGTCCTGGCACTGACCTCAGCAAGGTGCAAGCCTGGAGCATACTTTGTCTACCACACGGGCCATTGCCTTTCCCTCCCTTCAGTTCCACAGCCTGAAATGGCCACAGCTCCCTGCGTGTTTGGTGAGGACCTGCAAGCTGGAGCAAGAGGAAAAGAGAAGAAGCAGGTGCTTCTTGTGGGCAGGAGAGGGATGGGGCTTGTCCTTCTTGCTGACATCTGTTTCGTTTAATCCTTGAATAGGCTCTTTTGAAGAACAGGTGATTTATTTGGCACTGATTGCACTTGATAGTTGGCCTCTGAAACGTGGTTCCCCTGCTGCCAGGATGGGTCCTGGACCCTTGCATGGGAAATTTTGGACCTCATGGCTCAGTGCCATGGGGTCAGCCATCGATTTGGAACTCCGACGTGTGGGCGTCCAACACATTGGGGGTGGAGGAGCTGGAACTTGCTCTATGTGCTGTTCTGCAACTTGTGGCCCGGTGGGGCTTCTGTGATGAGGAGAGGCTTCCCGCTGCAGCTGCAAGTTTTAAGGGGTAAACAGGAGGAAAAACAAAAATGTTAGTACAGTCTGTGCTCAGTTGGGCCGTCCAGACTCTGAGCGATCGAAAGGGAGCAGATGCGGCGTATCTGGTTTGTGTGGATCTGGCACTCATAGTTCAGGAGCACAACTCTTCTCCAGGCTCGCACGCTCAGCTGGATGCAGAACACTACGTGCTTTCCCCTTTACACCTCACCATAGACCTGAATTTTGTTAATCTAGTCTTCCTGTCTTAATGCTTTCCCTTTGGGAGAGGGACAGTGGTGACTGTCTTGAGGAACGGTGGTGGCTTATCTGAGCAGTTTTCATAAGAATAAACACTTGCATGTAACAGAAGAACCCTAATTGAGCATCCCCAAAGCTGTGCAGGTACCACTGTGAGATGATCACCTGTCCTCCAGTCTGTGGTAGTGCCAGAGGACTTCAGGCACAGTGCGAGTATTAATGCTTTTCTCTATTTTTAGCATTTGTGCAGTTAGTGGAAATAATGCTCATGCTGGAGATGTTCATAGTTATGCAGCTTGGGGAGGGGGGGAAGAAGTCTTGAAAACATGTTGTAAAGGGTGTGCTGATGTCTTTTTTTTTTGGAAAACAAACTTGGGAGTTTAATTTTGAGTTGGAATTGAAGCATGAAGTAGTGTTTGTGCTGTTGAAGATGACACACATCCAGAATCACTAAAGAAAGAGGGATGCCTTGAAAAATCTTGTCATTCTGTGACTTCAGCTGGGAGATATCTAATTCCCCCCTCCCAGTTATGACAAAGAAATAGTTTAGACCAAGGATTAAACCAGCTCTTTGCCTACAGGTTTGTTACCAAGCTTTCGCTATTTTATCGCTTTCTTTTATATAGATTTGAAATTTTGTTGTTTGGGATTTTTTTTGTTGTTTTTTTTTTTCCTTTGTTTTTCTGAATGATGTTTTGTTTGAATACACTTTTAAGATTTGCAGTTAATGGTGGGTATTAGGATTTGAGAGATTATCCCAGGAGCTGTTGTGGTTCTTCATTGTTAGATCCGGAAGTGGGAGCTGGGTAAATTGGCTGCTTTTAAAAGGGTTTAAAAGCAGTGTGGGAAAAGAGAGAGCTGTAAGCTTTCTGTGCTGAGCATCCACCCAGGCCTGGGTATAAGCCTGGAGTATAAGCTCGAAGATCTCACAACCAGGACTTAATGGTTTGGGTCTGGGTTTTTTTTCAGTTTAGTACTCATTAAATATTATATGGGGACAGTCCTACACAAATAGACGGCACAGCTTTATGCTTGTTTGCTATAGAGATACAAATATTTGGGGAAACTTTGCTTAGTAAATACACGAGTAAATCCACCTTTTTATGCTGTAAAATTGTTTGTGTCAGAGAGACCTTGAAATATTTAAGTGCTGTGTATTTGGAGGAAAGCAGCTGAATCTTGAGAAGAATTAATTACAAAACAAGGTATTTTTCTGAATTGCAGTGTAATATGTGACTGCAGCTACACAGCACAATGTTTTTCTTCTTCTGCATCTTCGTGCTCACAGCTTTACCCACTGAAGTTCATCTTATTTCCAAAGTTTATTGGTATGTCCATGAAAAGGCTGGGAACAGCCTGGCTTTGTTTTCCCATGAGCTGTGGGAGAATGAGCTGGGGGAAAATAGATTACTCTTTAACCAGCAATTCTGAGGGAGGATATGCTTGTGTTAGACAATGTGGTTTAAATTTGAAGGCCATTACTATCTGGTCACTTGGTTAATGAAGCACTGAATAATTTGTGTTCTTAATATTCCTGGGAGATTGAAATGCCCTTAAAAAGTCAGTCTGTCCAACTGCACTCTCTTTCTACAACATAAAATAAAAAAGTAACCAGATCTGGTTAGGCAATCAGCTCAGTAATACTTGAGAAAATGAAGCAGCGTCTGATCTGTGTAGTGACTGTTCTTTAGCAGTGACCTTTGTGTGAGTAAAAAATACTTTGATGTGTACAAGTTTTTAGCAGCACTCTCTCCAACTTTGGTATTTTGTCGTATGGTGGGTTTTTTTTTTTTTACTTGCTAACATTTGCTTACCTTCAGTACTTAGGGGGTCTAGATAAAGGAAGATTGAGAGGAGGAAGGAAAAGGCGCTCTTCCAGCTGAAGTGAGAGGTAGGAGGCTAAGCACGAATGCATCCTAAAGGTCTGAAGGTCTTTTCTCAGGTCTCATCTAAAGTAAGATCTGCTTACTCTAGCAGTGGTTTACCAGAGTAATACTGCACTTCAAAGTATAGGGAAAGCGGCTCAGCAAAATCAGCTATTCCAGGAAAATCCCCCTGCTTGTCAGCACTATCAATTTCTTGTCTAGGTTTATACATCTTCTCCTGTCATCACTGTGTTTCAGAAATCAGCAGAGCAGCACAGATCTGGATTTCTTTATACACTTGTTAAAAGAAATGGCCATTCCTGGTTTTTAATCAACTGAAAATTAACTTTTTACTGCTACCCTTAACTTTGCAAAGAGTAATTGAGATTAAAAGTGCAAAGAACTTCTTGCAGAAGTATCCCAGTGTCCTCTGGAAGTGATTATGTTACTGCTGGTATTGATTTAAGTCTCTCTTCTTGTCATCTGTGTGAAATCTAGTGCATCTAATCATGGGCAAATAGCTTTTTTTTTTTTTTTCCTTTTCTTTCCCTAATAGCAGTGCTTTTCTTTGCATCAGCTTGTACACGGGGACCTGAAATTAAACTATACTTCATGTACTTAAGCATTTTTTTTCTTGTGTTCAGAGAATTCAGCAAGTAGCTGCGTTAGCATGCTGGTAGTAGAAATGAGCTTAAAAATTACTTTTTACTGACTTCTAAAGGAAAGAGAATATAGTTCATAAAAGGACTTTGAACTTCAGATAAGTTGTTTGTAGTAATGCAAATAATCTACAGCTAAATATACGGTCATCAGACCTTGGTGAAAGGAAACGTGAGTATATGTGCAACTTGTCCATACTTTTGAAGTACTTCAAGTGTTCTTTTTTGGGAGTAGAAGCTGGTAATGAAACCTTTTACTAAAACTGCTCTCCAGTACTTTGGAGGAGTGAGACATCCAGGAAGCTTGTCACCGTCCATTTGCTTATCCGGAGGGAGGCTGTTATATCTGATATTGCTCCATTAATTCTGTATGTTAAAGCTTTGTTCTGACAGTGTCATGAGAGGCTCATGGAATTTTTTGCAATGACTCAGGAAGGCATGGCTGTTAATTTCCTCTTTGCAAACAAGAGTGAGTTATGTTCCTCTTGCTGGAATGCGTTGCCCTATGGAAGTAAAATGCACCTAAGAATTCGGTCTGTGCCCCATCATGCCCCACATAGTTTCTGAACCCTTTGCTCTTCTGCTTGGATGGGTAGAAGGAAGAAGCTCTCCAAAATAATGACAGTTCTTGTTAGTGTTATGGAAAAGGTCAACCAAAGAGGGAGGCAGGATTTAAATACACATCTTCAGATGTGACTCCAAAGATATCCCTGTCAAGGAGTTGAAAAGATGCAAGACTTCCCTTCTAAAACTCAACCAAGAAGCTCGTGTATAGGAAGCCTTATGTTATTAATTCCTCTGCTCGCAGTTCTCCTTCTGTCCCACCCTTCCTGCTTTAGCAATATCAAGAATTGTCTGTCATTCTAGGTGAAGTGATTTCAGATGTCTCACTTTATCCGAACAGATATTGACAGCTGTTTGTTGTCCTTCTGCGTGTCTTGTCTTTGTGTACTGCTCTATTGTAACAAAATGCCTTGCATTTAAGACCACTGATGAAGTCCTTGGTAAGCTTTTAATCTCTAGCTAAACTCTTTTTCCAACTAAAAACACTATAGAGCAAGGCTTCCCGCTTTTAATTTAGTATGAAGCTCTATGAGGAAAAGTTTGAGTGGGTTTGAAGGTAGAAGGCAGTGTTGGTGTTGTATATGCTTCTGATGAATTAAGATCCTCAGCTGCCTGGCTTTTTCAAATGATTCTATTTTCCAACTGAAGTAGCTTTGATTTTACTTGAGCTGTCCACACTTAGTCCAAATTTTCATCTCTTACAGGCACCTTGACATTTCAGTAACAGTCATATCTGTGAAGATAAACATTTAGGGGTGTGTGGTGGTAGTTCTCCTTTACATCTGAATGAGGTACCTGTCTAGGCAACAGAGAGACACGGGGATACTATCAGATCTTGAACGTCTGTGCTTTTGGAGAAGAAAAGCCCTTGTTGCTGTAATTTAATGGGAGATTGAAGAGCCTGATGCTCTTCAGCTCTCTTGGGGTGTCTGTAGATTGAAGGAGCCACAGGTAGGTTGGTTTGGGTTTAACCTATCACTAAATATAAGGATTTATTGAAAAGAAAGGCTTGAGAGTACTGTATTGTTTGAGACTTCACAAGGGCAGCAGCTTTACAGATGGGGTTAAGTGACTGTTTCTCCTCTGTTCCCCCTCAAAAATGCTGTCAAAAGAGTCAGTGTAAGTACTGAAGATGCTGAAAGCAGAGGAAGGAAGAAATATCTTGACTCCTACTTCATGGTCAACAAATTACTTGAAGTTTTAATGTGTGGTAGTTTAGTTTACTAATGGAGGTACAAGAGTATCTTCTAACTTCAAAAAAGGCTTTTTCATCCACTAAGTATTCAACATCTTTTAGAGGAATTGTTATGGTTTGAGAAAAAACCATAACAGTCTATTGTCGTTTAGACAATTATTCTATTACCTGATGACCCCTCCCCACCCGGGAAGGGGAATCGGGAAACAGAAGGAAGCACAAGGGTGGAAATATAAACAGATTTAATAGACTAAGACTAAACAATTAACAATAATACTAAAGAACCAGTGTTAATCCCGATACTGATATAAGATACAGGAATTATACTCAGCCAGTTATATCAGTAGGAAGCTATGCACTCCCAGCAGTGGACAGCAAATGTCGAACACTGCGAGTGCAATGGCTTCAGGAGGAAGGGAAGGCCTCAGGGTTCCAGCACCAGGGCAAGGAGTTGTCTGGACCGCCGCCATCAAGGGAGAGAGAGCTACGCAGCAAACTTTTCTAATTTATATTGAATGTGACGTTTATGGTATGAAATAATCCTGTTGGCCAGCCTGGGTCAAATGCCCAGGCCTTGCTCCTCCTTGTCCCTGCACCTGGCCAGGCTCGAAAACACCAAGACCTTGAATCCCACAGAGCCTGGCTGGCTATAAAGTAAATATTTTCACAAATTCAGACACTAGAGTCTTCTAGAAGTACAATTTTCCCCAATATTAGAAGAAAAGTTAGTCCTGTGTCTCTCAACCCAGGACAGGAATGTCACTCCCTTAGCAGTAGTAATCAGAAAATGAATTTTTAATAGTCTCTCTCCTGAGAAAAATACGTTCTGGTAGAGGTGATTGAGGCTTCACAGCGGTGTAGCGTGCCTGAAGAAAATCTCATTGTTCGGCATTCAGTGCGAATGGTTAAACTAATTTTCTGTGCAATTGCCCTCTTTAGGCAGTGCTGTCACCTAAGGAAATTTTGAACTATTTTTATGTTGCCGAAGAACCTGTGTGTGACTGGGGAGGATGTGGTGTGAGCTAACAAGCACGTGCCTCTCAAAGTGGAGCTTGGGGACAGGAGGTTTGTCTTCTGATGTGCAAGATGTTTCTTAGACGCTTGCTAGAAAGCTTCTCGCAGGGGTCCTCTTCCGCGGTGACCTCACTGGAAATGTCCTCTGCACCAGTCCAGGGGATGATGATCCTACTTTTTGTGGAGTCAGTGGGTTTTCTGTTGCCTTGTCTGGAGTTTGCACTTTAAGTGTTCTGCAGCTGTTCCTAATCCACGCTTCTTTTTTTTTTTTTACTTAAATGCAGGTCTGAGTTCTTGAGCACCATGACCTCTGACCATCTGGGAATAAAATGTATTTCTTTGGGTAGCTTTTTTTTTTTTCTTTTCAATCAGACTTGGTCTGTTCTTCACAGCACAGCCACGTCACTTCTCTACTACTAATAAGGTCAATGAATTGCACACCCAAAATTATTAGGGTTCAGTTGCATTCCTACCCCTGGGAACCAGGCGCTGACATTTAGCTTCATACCATACTGTATGGCCTGCGTTTCAAGATCACTAGGGAAACTCAACAAATTAGAAGTCCCTATGGAAGGTCTTTTTAAACATGTTAATGTTTAATATTTTTTGTTTGTTTGTTTCTGCTGAGGCTGTTGTAGGAAAACATGTGTTGTAGGAAACTTGTTTGATGTTACACTGTCTCAGTGGTATCCCTGCTGGTGGTCAGTCCCACTTCAGCAACTATGTTGGTAGTTTCTTTTAAATTCTTCCTTTACAAAGGAGCAGCAAAGTAATGCTGGCTCAATCTGCTGATCTCCCCCTTATACAAAATCGTAACGAAAGGCTGTGTGCATATCTGTTTTGTTGTTTTTTTTTTTTTTGCTTTTTCAGTTTCCTCTGTTCCTGGTTGGGCAGCCTTTAGCCCAGGTGGAAGAAACGGTTCTATCTGTTTTTATCTACAGAGAGCTTTCCAAATCTAGATTTGGTGTGGATACAATGATGTGTTTTGGAGCCTGATGTAAAGCAGATTTGGGTCTGTTCTAGTCTGTGAATTAAACCAAGGGCTTCAGATTTTGCAGCTGGAAGTACTGAGAAGCCCGGAGCTAGTATTATCTTTGAAGGGTCAGCAGAGAGCATCCAGTTTAATTTTCTTTGTTCGTGGTGTTCCAAAATAATCCTAGGGAGTCCCTTTTGTGGGAGACCAGTCATGCTAAGTCGTGATACCTCCTCAAATACCTGTGGTTTTCTCTCTTTCCTTAGAAGTAGCCACTGCCTTTAGTAGTTCCTTGTTCCTTCGCGTGTCTCCAGACAGAACGTGTGGATGAACGTGCACTTGCTCGATTGTGTGTTTAATGCACCTTTGCAACTTCCATGAGTGTTTGCAGTTCGTGTGCTTTATTCTCCAGAGGCAGAGTTGAGGGCACACACTGGCTGTTGCTTGTGAGTCGAGAACAGGAGTGCAATTCCCCTTCTGCTTCAAGAAAAATTTGGAAGAGCTTTGCTTCTGACTTTCCAAAACATATTTGAAACATAACTCAGTGGCAAGCTTTGTTTTGGAAATGGCCTTGCTCCAGCAATGGTTTTGTCAAGTCTGTTTATCCCAATTCCTTCCCTGGCTTAATAGGCTGAGAAAGTAAAACTGTTGTGTGGGTGGGTGGTTGAAAATGGTCCGTATGGATATTGCTGTAATTTGTGTTTCATAAATAATGGTAGCTTGTGCGTAAGCCTGTAATTGACTGAAAATGCATTAAAAGATAGCGTGAAGGCATGTAAACTGCTACTTCAAATCCATAGGAGGAGTCTGTTGGGAGGAGGGGGTGAGTTCTCAGTGGGAGATGGGGAGGCAGGAGGCATGCAAACTCTGTGCAACATTAAACAGCGCGATTCAAATGTGCTAAAAGTTAGTTTATTGAAGAATGCAAAACTCCTTAAATACTTGAGAAAAGAAAGCTGTCTTGTCTGCACTGGGGCCAGGTGATGGATGCTAATAGCAACGGCGTTATTTCCAAATAGCCGCGGNCACTGGGGCCAGGTGATGGATGCTAATAGCAACGGCGTTATTTCCAAATAGCCGCGGTGTTAATTATGACCTGTGTCTGAAAAAAATCTGTGGCTGGTGAGTGGGAAGGGCAGGGGCGGGAGGGAGATTAAACCATCACAGTTCCAGAGAATTCAGTGTTTTGTGTAAGGAACATTTCTGGCCTCTCCATGACTGTACAGCCGGCGGTGTGGGAGCTAGTCTGGAAGGGTCATCTTGCTTCCTGAGCTGCTGAACTTGCTGCTGCTCAGAACGCCTGTATATAGTTGTATCACTTAATTTGTTCTTAATTAGGCTCAACAATGCGAGCTGTGTGTTTTTGATATCTGATTCAGATAGGAGCAAAGCCAGGTGCTAGAGCTGTTGCAGGCTACGAGCACGTATGGAAGAGGAGGGGGGTGAGCAGGGCAAGCACTGCCTTTCAACAGGCAGGGGAAAAAGCTGCAAAACATTATTTAATGGAAACTAGTGGCTGATTATCATGAGCGATGGAACCGTTGAACCGGGTCGAGAGGCAGCGCTCTGGTGGGAACTGGTCTACCTCCCCTCCAGGAGTGGCTGGGGCCGGAGCAAGGAGCGTCTGGCGTCTCAACCCACACATGCGGCCACCATCCAAAATAACTTTCATGCTGCCTTTGGCCAGGACGTTTTTGAGTCTGGTCATTTGAATTTGCTGAGCTGAAGCCTTGCGTGTGCTTTGAGTTTAGGTTGCGCTAGTGGCAAGCGTGCAAGGGAAGGGCATCGAGCTGCTGGAGGGCAAGGCTCCTGGGAGGGCACGCAGACAGAAAACAGACCTCAAGAAAGCCTGTTAACGTTCCTGCACCAAGTATCCCATTTGCAAAATGCTTTTTATTTGAAATTTTTTCTTTTTTTGGTCACAAGTCGGTAAAATTCAGTTGTCCTTTGTATAAGTGGCTTTGTAATTCTCACCAGATTATCTGATATTTAAATTTGTTTGCAAGGTACTGCACTGCAATTAAATAAACTTATTTTCTTATTACAAGAAGTCACGTGTTTGCCAATTGGCCAGATATCTCATTTAAAGAAGCTGCAACTTCATTTTTGTTTAAGTACTTAAACTTTTTGTTTGGAGTTTGAAAGTAATTGTTAGTCTCTTTTTTTCCAGTCATTTTTCCATCCCCACATCTTCACCTCTGGAGCTGAACATCAGGAATGTTCCCTCCCACACCTCCTACTGACAAATTAAAATATGAGGGGAAATTGAAATGTAATGTGATTTGCTCTTTGTTTTGTCACTTCAAGTCATTCTCATAGCATTTAACTTCAAGGTGGCTAAGATCTGTTGCTTTGTTGTGATTCCTTTGGAGATGTGGTCTTACACACGGAACGTTCGTAAGAGATGTCTTGCTGTCTTGCCAAGGGTGAGAAGCATTGCGTTGTACAATCCAATTGAAAGCTTTTTGGTGGATCTCCACTGGCCTGCTGCTGCCACCGGCTCCGATGATCTGGGGATTGTGGTGGTGGTTGCTTGCTTTGTTTTTTACTGGATGATAGCTGTATCTCCAACATGAGGAAAAGTCTTGGAAAAATGTAATATTGCTGTGACTTGGAATGGGTGGGAACTGCCACTTTTAAAGGGTTGTCATTGCTGAAGTCACTATTGGTGGTGTCATTATGGGCTGTTGGTGATGAAATGATGATTTTTGGGTAATTACTGTTCATTCTTCTGCTAACAACAAAGGGCAAAAGACAGCTTTTTTTATCTTTTCTGGATAAGTAAACTCTTCAGACCATTTTCCTGGGTAAAACCCCCATTTTTGGAGAGCAAACCTCCATTTTATATGTGTTCCTTCACTTGGGGGAGTGACTTGGTTTTACCCATACCCATTGTGTACAGGCCATGGAGCAGCTTCTGGACATTTGAGACAAGCAGATGAACGTTCCGAGGATCCTGACCCACCATAACCTAGATCCCACTCGTCTCAGTGCCCACATTGGTAGTGGGAGGTAGCTTTGCAGTCTGGATATGTGAATGAAATGGAGCCTTCCCCAAAATGGCCCGTGTTGTCCTTGATCATCTGTGATCTGACTGTGCTTGCCAAGTGTAAAGTGCCTTTTTAAAACGAGCTTTTATCGTTTGTGCTGAAAAAGGACTTTGAGGCTTCCTGTGCAGATAGGACTTTTTGTGTTGTACATGGGATCTTTCCAGTCCCTAGTGAATAAACACAGCTGGCTGTTTTGGGAAACGGACTTAACATCTTTGCATCAAAGCTGTACAAATAAGGCAGAAAGCTGTACTGAATTATTAGACAGCGTTTTCTGACTTTTACACTGATTTAGGAGTGATCAAATGAAAAAAAAAAAACAACTGCATTTCTTAGGAGGCTGCCTTCAGCCTCTGCAGGGGGAAATAAGTTTCCCTTCCTCCCCCCTTCGGAAACATGACTAGAACAAGCAGCCTCGATGACTTATCAATCTCGGATTATCATGCAATAATTTACTGGGCAGCCTTTTGCTGTCCGGAGCCGCCCACGCGCGCGAGTCAATGGTGCCTTTGTTCGGGAGCGCTGGAAGAATGCATGATCTAATGGGGTGGTGGGAGTTTGCCTTCATTCCAGCGCGCTCAAATCTGTGCTCATTCCCCCAGTGTCCCAAACCCGTTTCCTTTCTCCGTCCCCATCTTAGTGTGGGCACCCAGGAAAAGCAACCCGTGTTTGTATCTGTTGGGCTTTCTTAAAGCCCTTGTGCCTGTCTGTGGTGGAGCTCTGCATGCCAAAATCTTTGCTATGGTGGAGCGTGGTCTATGATGAGATGTGTTAAAATCCTTCAGGTGTTTCTTGTTCATGACATATGTTCCTAAATCTCCAGGCTCTTTAGGTGAGGACAAGAAAATAAACCTAAGGTTTATTAATACTAGGTTATGTTCCCGTAAGGGCCACCACTCAGCATTTGAGACCTGTCATCCCTGCTCCCATGTGCAGTTATTTCCCCACTGAAGAACATCAGAAAATGGAAATCCTTCAATATATTTTTTTAAGCTGCTGGATATTCTATTTGCTTATGTAATACCAGTGCTCTCATCTTCCTCCTCCTCCACAAATTTTCCCAGAAAAGCTAGGGTGTAGTTGTAAAGAACATTTGCTCTAGAACTACAATATTTTCTTGCGTTCTGTCAGAAGTTTGGCTTTTTCATGCGCATGTGATGCAAGCAACATAACTTACTGCTTATGTGTCTTGCAGGTGTTGGACTGTTGTTATTGAATAAAACTTTTTTTTATTCCAAAAAACCGAGTTGCTTGGGATGTTTCTCAGTCTCCTCTCCTCCTTATAAATACTGTCCTGCTCTTGTTGCCCATCTGCGTGCCGGAAAATTTGCTCCTATTCCATGGGATGGGATAACTCATTCTCCTTAAATATTGAGGAGTTGAGGTAGGAGCAAGGACGAGATGGGCAAATGGCATGGGGCACGTTCCACTGCAGTGAACTGGGAAAGCTGGCCTTTCTTCCTGGGAATGATGGAGAAAGAGGTCAGATGAGAGCAAAATGAAATGCTGATGGTAGTTGCTTGCTCTCTGCTGTCGTTGCAAAATGGAAATTAAATCCAATCAAAAAGTAAGAAGTATGCTGGTATTTGTTTTCAATTCTTTTAACCTTTACTTAGAAATAGGTTGTCAGCAGGTACCTGTGTGAAAAAAGCTGCCTTGAACAGGAGCCAACCAAGAGAAACAGAGAAAGTTTAACCATTTCATTACTGCCCAGTGGATTTTGCTGAAAACAAATCTGCATAGGTTTGGTTCTTTGCCCAATACAACTTTCTTGGTTGGATTTTTTTTTTTTTTTCCTGGGCAGCAAAAATCGGCCGCCGTATTTTAAAGCTCACTGCTGGGACGATGCACTGAGGGATTGCAGAAAGTGCAGAAGAGTTAGTATGGTTTCTTTCCACACGCAGGGGATGTGAGCAAACCGCTGAAGAAGGAGGCAAGTGTCGTCTGGGCTTATCTCACCCGGGCATCTGCTCACAATTCAGCGCTTGTAGTTGTCGTGCCAGCTGGCGGGACCTTTTCCTGATGTAAATTATCCATCCATTCTGAGGGGGTCCGAATACAAGGAGGCCTTTTGTGTGTCGGAACAAATTCCTAACTTGGGGGAAAAGGGAGGAGTTTCTAAAGATCTAAATAGCATTTGATTACATTTTTCCAGTCTATGATTTTCAGCACGGTGCATTTCCTGGTGGACCTTTGGGATACAGAGTTGGGCAGTAGCCCTGTTGAGGAAGGGCTTTAATTGCTGATGACATCTGGCAGCTGTGGTCAGCCTGACTAATTGAGCAGGTTCTTGGGGGAAGCATCCCCTGGGCTGAACATTTCCAATGCCACTGCTGCCACCTCTGCAGGCACCCAGACTTCCTCGCTCGGTTTAATCTGGAATTGCAGTATCATCTTGAAGGCTTAAACGCCTGCTTACTTTCTTTAGAGAATGGTATTAAGTGGTTTTCTACATCACCTTGGTTATTTTGTCACCTTGTCACTTGCTAGTGAACAGCTTCACGTCTCGGAAAAGATGCAGTTTTAAAATGGGGGTGTATGTGGGTCATGATTTTGAGCTCTGGATGCTTTAAAGACATGTGAGGTTGCACTCCTGAAGTGCTGAGCTCGTGTTCGCTAATTACCACGTCGTCTTCTTCCTAATGAACTTTTATAACAAACGTTTGGAGTCTTTCCTGCAAAATAGTCTTTCCTGCCAATTCTCAGTACACAGAGGGAAGTATTATCCAATACTTGACAGTATCAGACACTTCTAAGCTGAACAGAGATCAAAATAATTACCCGCTTCTGGGAACAGTAGAACAAGGATTTTTTTGTCTTCCAAGCGAAACGTTTAGAACTGCCTTTCACCTGGTTATTGCTGTCGTAGTTCTTGCTGTCGCCATTTCTCAGGGTAATGGCAGTATATGTTTATTTAGCCCCGAAAGACTTGAAAGCAACCTAGGCAGCTTATCTTCGCTAGAAAAAAAGGCTCTGCAACCTTGAAGAGTTGTGCTGGCTGCCAGGCTGCTAAGCACAGCTTTTTACGTTCAGTATGAACGGGGGGGGGAAAATGCATTTCAACACTCTGTCAGCTGGTCCTGGGTGAACTATTGTGCCAGCAGTATTTACCCACGGCAAGCTGATACGGCACTAGCGCCCAGCCGCTCTGTGTGCATTAACTGCATTCCTCTTTAATGCCATTAACAGGATTTCTCAAGTAGTTACGCTGCCAGCTGAAATAAATGTCTTTTTCACCTGGGTTGCTCGGTCAGAAGGGTTTTGAGTGCTTTTTCTTTGGCCCACGGTGTAAAACTGAAGATGAAAAAGTGGAGGCTCCTTTCCGTTTAGCACAAGGGACTTCTGTGCTCTGCCCAGGGTGCAGTTTGCGTGTGTTGTGCTGTTTGCTGAGCTGGAGTTTTTGAAAGGAGCTGTAGGAGACCTTGTCAGGAAACAGGAACTGTAATCCAGTTGCAGTAGGGGGGGGAAAAAAACAACAAACCAACTTCTTTGTTGGGACGTGCAGGCTGTGACCTGGCCTTTCTGCTAGAGCAGAAAGTTGTGTGTTTGTGGAGTGCGAGCACATACCCGGCCCCCTCTTCATTCCCAGGATTCTTTTGAAGCATTTCCTCCCCAAAATCATCTTGATGAAGCCTGAACACGGGGTTTTGGCTTCACGCAAGAGGAATGCAGTACTAGTAGAAGAAAACTAACCACCCCAAGTCAAAGTAGCAGGGTACTCTTGACAGTTCATTTGACATGAGTTTAATTGAATGGTCTTCATGCTGTTGGCTCTGACTCTTTGGTTTTTCCCCTCTTGACTTATGGAATGAGCTGCTCTTGTCTGATGTCTTCGCTATTTTCCCTGGTGATGAAAATTGCCCAAAGAAAACTCACCAGGGCAGTGACTTCCAGCCTCATATTTTGTTTTATTCAGTGTGTGAGCTCAAAGAAAACTTTCTCGTGAAGCTGATAATGAAGGTTTTGTTAGAGTTAAATCCATGATAGTAGGTGTGGATTTAGTTGCTGCCCACCCAAGGTGTTGGTGAAGTTCTCAGGCTGGCAAGTGGCAGGTCAACACATATACTAGGGTCTTCCAGCAGAGGAATGAGGAGATACTTGCTTCTGGGGTTCTTTGCCTTTATCTGGAGAAGATGGGGAGTGCTTCTTGGATTTGTTTAGCATGGGTCTGAAAAAGGTATTTATGTGTGTCTGTTGGCTTGTGTCTAGTGTGCTCACCTTGGGTTTCTGCGTGTGCATGCTCTTCACCTCTGAAGCATGCTTTGCCTTTAGTGGGGAGCTCTCTTCTTGAGAAGAGACCATGTAGCAGGAGAAATGGGAAACCTAGGGGGGACTGATTTGTAGTCCTGATGACTGCTGCTTTTCTTGCATTGAGATTCATGTGAAAAATACTTCCAAATAAACAGAAACAGGATTAATCCCCTCTTGTGTTTGGCAGGGAGGAGAGGGTAAACCTAAGCTGTGTTACAGCGTTAAGTGTTGATCCCTTGGAGTTCCTAGCCCTTGTGGAAGCAGTTAGGCATTAGTAGTGTGATTGCTTCTCGCTTGTCTTCTGTGTGTAAGAAGATCTCGTTAAATAGCTTGACCCCAAACCAAAAGTGAGCTGGTAATATTGAGTAAGAGCAGCAGATTGTGAATGCCTGGCTTCCAGTCTTGTGCTTAGGTCATGTGTAATCTCACACATGATATAACAGTAGAGGGTATTTTGTGGGGAGTATTGAGGGGTCTGACTCAGCTGTTGTGCACAGATAGTATACCTTTTTGGTAGGCTGGAGTATTGCCTTTGGCTTTAAACACAAGGTTGGTCTTTTTTTTCTTATCCTTAGTACATGCGGGTACTAGTTTTTCAGGTGCTTTATGCCTTGATTTTTACTTTTTTTTGGTCTTCTGGTATATAATCATGGAGCTGTCTAGGTTGGAAGGGACCTTTCAGATCATATAGTCCAACCATCTACTTAACACTGAAAAAAACCATCAATAAACCATATCTCTAAGCACTACGTCTACCCATCTTTTAAATACCTTTAGGGGTGGTGCCTCAACTTCCCTGGGCTTCCAATGCTTAATAACCCTTTCAGTATTAAAAAAAAAAAAAAATAATAAAAAAATTCCTAATATCCAGTCTAAACCTCCCCTGGTGCAACTTGAGGCTGTTTGCTCTATGTTGATTTGTGGAGCCTTTGGTTCCTCCCTCGCACCGGCCGGGCTCTGGCCGTGGTGTGCCTAATGCAGGCTGGTCCTGGTCTGACCAACAGGTGACCTGCGAGTGAGAACCATGGTTTGTGACTTGAGCCTGATTCCTTGCAGTCGGTTTTTGCGTGTGTGCTTTGAGAGGCACACTGTTCTTCTTGCCTGGTGCTGTCTGTTCTGCTTTAACTTATGAAGTGAGCCCCTCTTCAGCAGGTGCAAAGCCTCGCGTTAAAATTTAACGCGGCGGAGTTAATTCATTTTACAAGTTGAGGTTAAATCCGCGTGACTTCGATGGCAGGGACTAAACGCCTGAGGTTTTGTTCCAGACAAACCTCACGTTGTTTTAGCAAGTTCCCTACGTGCGCCAGGGTACTTGCCAGGGTGTCCTGATCGTACACGGTCTGCTCGACTAGGTGGAGCAGAAACAGCCGGCACGCAGCTGTACCTCCTGGGAACGTGCCCCTTGGCCGGTGGGGATGGCGGAGGAAGGTGGCCGAAGTATGCTGTGGCCCTTTTCCCCTAAGGGGTTTTCTGTGGGGTGTTGCGTCCCCCGGGTGGTTGGTTTATGTGCAGGGGTGTAGAGGCTCAAGTCAGCGGAAAAGAATCCACGAGAGCAAATGATCTGCTGATTGCCACATACCTGCTAGGAGATGAATAGAGGGCAGGGAGGTAGGTTTACATTTATCCTCCTAGGAGAGAGAGAACGTGGCTTGCTCGTAAATCATTGCACTTTGATCTGAAAAGTGTCTTGGAGACTTCAGTCTTGTCTGGGAAATGTAAACCTTGTTTTGTCTTTCCCAGGAAATGAGTAGAAGAGGGTGTACTCGGTAGTTCACTGCTGGAAGAAAGGCTTTATTAGTAGTAGAAAGAGTTTGGGATATTGTCTATTTAGGGAGGAATCAGAGGTACAAAACAGGCTCTGCAGTGTGACTCTTACCACTTTGGTTCACACTGTTTCTCCCATACGTGTATTTGGAAGAATACACCTATGGGAGAGTTCAGTTGGAAGAAATATTATCAAATGGCATGGTTAACTTGGACCGGGCCTCAGATAGCACCACAGTTTGTGTGTATGTAATGTATCATCTGCTGGGGTAAGGACATTGGTGGTGGTGTCTACAGAAGAGAATTGCAGCTTGTAAGATGTGTGTTTAGTTGCACAGGAGTCTGTAGGTCTATGTATTGATCTACTTGGTCTGTCTTCAACTTCTGCCTTCGGTTCCTTCACCTTGTCTTTGCCAGGAGATGCAGTACATAGGACTGGTGGAGATACTTCTGGTGCAACTGGGCACTGCTTGTCCTACTGGATGGTACTAGAAGAGGTGTTTCTTCTGAAGGGAGGACTGCAGTGCAGCTCTTGCCTACCGCACAGCTCCTGCCATTCTTTCTGGTTTGTTTGAGTCTTTCTCATGTCTGTCTTCTCTCATCCGCAGGAAAGGCCTTTGACATTACATACGTGCGGCTGAAGTTTCACACCAGTCGGCCGGAGAGCTTTGCAATCTACAAACGCACCAGGGAAGACGGCCCGTGGGTGCCCTACCAGTATTACAGTGGCTCCTGTGAGAGCACGTATCACAAAGTCAATCGGGGCTTTATTCGGACTGGGGAGGATGAGCAGCAGGCGCTCTGCACGGATGAGTTCAGTGACATCTCCCCTCTCACTGGGGGCAATGTGGCGTTCTCAACACTGGAGGGGCGTCCCAGTGCCTACAACTTTGACAACAGCCCCGTGCTACAGGTACGTGAGCAGGACTAAGTCAGTCGGGTGGTCTTGAGTTGAGTCTTCCTGTCTAGTTGTTGCGCGTGATGGCTTGGTGCTGGCCATGGGCTGCACGACAGCCCTTGCACAAGTCAGTTGCGATGGACAATCCAAAGAAATGGTTTTGAATGAAGAGCTGAACTCTTGACTCTACTGTTAGTAAGTTTATGGTACAAAAAGCAAAATCCGTGACATCGAAGATGATTTGTTGTTAGGCATCATGGGAGCCTTTAGAGGACGGATGCAAATCTCTGCCTGTTTAGAAAGCAGTGGTGGGTATTTTTGCTGTTGTTTCAGATATAAGGGCAGAGGAAGGTAAAGCCTAATTCAAATGAACATTTGAGGCACTTGCATTTGTATTTTGAGCACAAAAATTTAAGAAATGTGAGATTTGTTCTAAACAAACAGAAGGTTATTGGAAACCCTAACCTGTTCTTTTATGTGTCTGTTGAGGCAGGGGAGCTTGATTTTTATCCACAGTATTTGGAGGCTTTGGGACAAGGTTAGGTTGGATGTTTTTTTTGTTGTTACCATTCACAACACTGGTTGGGCAGTAGTCAGGAGCATACTGGGAGCACGAGTTTGTCCGGTTTACTTGCCACTTTTTGTATGCGGCTTTACGACTTCTCCAGCTTATATTGCAACAAGGAGCTAAAGCGGTGGGGTTTGCTCCACTGGGGCTCCTCTCCTTCCTTTTGGAGCTATGATGGCCACTTCTTACCTTTCATATTAGAGTAGCAGGAGCAGACTGAGACATGATCCCCAGCCAACGGGCAGGAAAGCAAAATCTGGTGGGGCTTGCTTCTGTAAGTGAAAATAAAGATTAATGGGAAAGGGGGAAGAACTCCTGAAATGGCGAAGAACCAGTTTGGCCGCCTTGTTGGTGTAGCTAGCCCTTGTAGATAACAGGGTCTAATCATTAAGGTTTAACAGAGAGATTTCAAGTCAGTGATATGCGTATAATTTTCTGATTACCTTCTCTATGTAAGGAATAGAGACCTCACCACCAGCTTCCTGAAATAGGTACAAACCTTTGGTGTTGCTTTTCACAACTGAAATAAACATGTGTTTTGTGCTCAGCATTTCCATGTGTTTGTTTATGCCAGTATTTGTAATTCAGCAAATCTTATTGTACTGGCTGAGCAGCAATGCAGCTGCAGTGCATTCGTACAGACAAGGATGTTTTTCCTGGTTTTATGGTGTTGGAAGGAAAATGGCATTGCAAAAGCTGTAATAAATCCAAGGAGGTACTAATGTCAGTCATTGACCGAAGGTGATGTGAAATTTGGGGACAGATTGCGTTTGCTGTCTGTTGCTGGAGGAGGGTAAGTTAGAGTGTTGAAGATGCTGTATAAATATTATGAAAAGCTCTTGTATTGTAAGTCAGATCTGCCTGTCTGCTTTTCTTCCTCAGCCTCCTCCAGCCCCATTCATCTAAAGATCTGTCTGTGACTTCTCGTCTGGTGGGATATGTCTGCAGACAAGTGCACTCTTAAGCTTTTCCCGTAGGTGCTGTGTAGCTTTGCAGGAAAACTGCAATCAGGTAGATATGTATAATTAGTAAGCTCACATAATTGCCTGCATTGCGATTTTTGCTGGAGAGGTTCCCCCCTACTTCCCAGCTGAGAGCAGTCAGTGAAGGAGTGAAGAGGCATGGGAAAGGGTAGTCAGAGAGGAGCAGGGTCCAGAAAACACATTTGAACCAAGAGGATGTGGTGTAGAGCTTCTCGGGCAGGGACGTGTGAGCTTCTGAGGTGCAGAGGGAAAGATGATGAGGAAGGAACTTGCTGATTGATAAATGACTTTCTAAATACAACTGCTAATGACGCAGCACTGGTGTGCTCTCAAGGGGAATGTTTGATGTTTAATCTGATGGGATTTCTGTCTGCTCTAGGAATGGGTGACGGCTACAGATATTAGAGTGACCCTTAATCGTCTGAACACATTTGGAGATGAAGTTTTCAATGATCCAAAAGTTCTCAAGTCTTACTACTATGCGATTTCTGATTTTGCTGTGGGTGGTAGGTGAGTAGACAATAAACCTCTGTACTTATTTAAAGCTTTTGGTCAGGATTACTGGAGTGCTTTAAAGATTTTGATTATGCTCACATGGTACCATTAGGCTCCAGTCTTTATTGACTGTCCTAAACCAAAAATGCAGTGGAATGAATTTTATGAAGCTTGCAAATACTGTGTATAATCTTGTGTGTGATCTCTTGTGGCTATAATTTCAGAGCAGAGAGATTTTTTTTTTTTTTCCTCCTTGATAAGACCAAATGTTTAAGTGATTTGGAAGGGTGAAAAGAGTGACAATAATGTAAAACTATAGAAAAAAAAAAAGACGAATTTTTTCTACCCTGACTTAGTGTGTTTTTAACATGTTATTAATTGTTCTCTGACTATATCCGTAGCCTAGAATTACAGTAAATAGAAAATCTCAGCGTCTCTGGGTCTCATATATTTTGGGAGCTGTCTCCTATGAAGATCTGAAGCATTATATAATCCCCCAGTTGTCCACTCCTTTCGACAAAGCGTACTGCAGAATGCTTAAATGTTAAGTTGTTGAGGATAGAATGTTTTCATAAACAGAGCTGAGACCAGTGTAGTGTTTTGGACTATTTGCAGAGAGCAGTCTTTAGGCTGGGAGTTGACAACGTGGGGATTTGCATTGGCTGCACCCAGTTGTTGTCCCTGTGTTTCTGTATAAGTTACTTCTGCTATTGAATTTTTTACTGATACAGCAGTAGCCCATGGCCAGCGTGCATACCTTTTCCTGGACCCTCATAAGAGGGAAGCTATGCAAAACACACATAAAGCCAATAAAATCTTCACTTCTATTCAGTTTATTCTGTTTTAGTAACAGACTCCGAAGGATTTTGTTAACCTTGTGTTTCTAAATACCTACCTCAAGCATGCTACACCTGTTTGTTTCACAGAATGGTTTGGGTTGGAAGGAACATGCAGAGATCATCCAGCTCCCTGCCGTGGGCAGGGACATCTCCCACTAGACCACGTTGCTCAAAGCTCCATCCAGCCTGACCTTAAACACTTCCAATGATGGGGCATCCACAACTTCTCTGGGCAGCCTGTTCCAGTGTCTCACCACTCTCCTAAAACATTCCTTCCTGTCCTCAAGAAGGACAGGGAACTGCTGGAGAGGGTACAGCAGAGGGCTACAACGATGATTAGGGGACTAGAACATCTCTCTTACAAGGAGAGGCTGAGAGACTTGGGTCTTTTTATTCTGGAGAAGAGAAGACTGAGAGGTGATCTGATCAATGCCTATAAATACTTAAAGGGTGGGTGTCAAGGGACCAGTCTTTTTTCAGTGGTGCCCAGTGACAGGACAAGAGGAAATGGGCACAAACTTGGACATAAGAAGTTCCACCTAAACGTGAGGAGGAACTTCTTTACTTTGAGGGCAGAGCACTGCAACGGGCTGTCCAGAGAGGTGGTGAAGTCTCCTTCTCTGGAGACATTCAAAACCTGCCTGGACATGTTCCTGTGCAACGTGCTCTAGGTGTACCTGCTTTGTCAGGGGGGTTGGACTAGATGATCTCCAGAGGTCCCTACCCAACCCCATATCATTTTGTCATTCTGTCCAATCTAAACCTACCCTCTTTCAGTTTAAAATCATTGCCCCTTGTCCTGTCACTACAGGCTTTGGCAAAAAGTCTCTCACCATCTTTCTTGTAAATGGCCTTTAGGTATTGAAAGACCTCAGTAATGCCTCCCTGGAGGCTCCTCTTCTCCAGGCTGAACAACAGCAGTTGTGTTCTCAATTTTGTTGTGACCTTTGAATTTGTCTCGTCTCAGATTTTCAGATCTGGGCTTTGTTTTTGGGATTGCTCTGTGACTGACCTGGATCTGTGGAGTTTAAATACTTGTTCCTTGTCTCTCGTTAACAACAGATGCAAATGTAACGGGCACGCAAGCGAGTGTGTGAAGAATGAGCTTGGGAAGCTGGTCTGCAACTGCAAACACAACACCTTTGGGGTCGACTGTGAGAAGTGTCTTCCTTTCTTCAATGACCGTCCGTGGAGAAGAGCGACAGCAGAGAGTGCCAATGAGTGCTTGCGTACGTGCGGCCAGGCTTGATGGGAAAACCTCTCACGGGTTGGGTCCTCTGCCTCTGTTGGCATCCAGAAGCTGGCTGGGCATGGTTTTAAGTTGTCTCAGTTGCAGCTAACTAGTACTAAGCGCAGTTCTGGTGTTTTTCAGGAGACAGTTTGTGGGACTGCTGGTCATTCTGTTCCTATCCTGTAGGAGTTTTTTGGTAGATCCCTAGAAAGGGGCATCTCCTTTCTGGAGAAGGATGGGAGTGACCTTTAGGAAAGAGGTGTGCTGCAAGAATGTACAGGCTTGTACTTCATGGGACCCATAGAAGGAAAATCTGTATTTAGTATGCTGAAGTATAATTGTCCTTTAAAAAGCTCCTTATTTAGTATTGGCCGACTTCCTCTTTCTTGGGAGTTATTGGATTTTACAGTTAATTGTTGACTATTTCATCCAATTTTGAGGCTGACGCAACAGTTCTGGACGGCAAATGCGGGTCTCTGTGACCAAGTGCCAATTTATTTTACTTGATTTTGTGCTGCAGACCACAGCTCCTGGTAGTTTACTTTATGGGGAAGCTTTTTAGACAGAAAAGCTTTCTTCCTGTCTGACCCCTTTGCGCGTTGATCGGTCCCAGCTGTCTGGTCAAGACCTGTGGCTTCCCTTGACAGGCCGGTGAAACCCAGGACTCCTGCTCCCGAGACGGAGGGGATTTGTAATCTGTCTACATCCAGGGGAGAAACTCTCCTTACAGCAGGGAGTCAGACCTTGCCATTATTGTTTCATGCTTGTTTGCGTGACCAAGATCGGAGTTGCTGTGTGGGAGGGTGGAATTTCGGCTTCCGACATAGAAGCGAGTAGCATAAAAAAAGCTGGTTTTCTTCTGGATGTAGACGAGAATTGTCCCGAGGAGCCTGTTTTATCATTACAGCCTTGCATCCTCCTCCCTACGTTCAACCACCAGAAAAACATGCTTCCTTCTTTTTCTTCTCATTGATGCACAAATGCCTTAGGGGGGGGTCTGTGCGTGGGTCTCAGGATGGTTGAAGGCTCCTACTCCAGCTCCCCTACAGCTTAATATCGAGCTTTGCTTGGTGGGTTTTGTGACTCTCGGGGTCAGATGGCTGCACGTGCTGATCCCCGGTGGTGCCCTTGTCCTCGCAGCTTGCGACTGCAACGGGAGGTCCCAGGAGTGCTACTTCGACCCCGAGCTGTACCGCTCCACGGGCCACGGTGGCCACTGCAGGGGCTGCTCGGATAACACCGACGGTCCCCACTGCGAGAGGTGCAGGGACAGCTTCTACCGCCTGGGGAGCGAGGAGGGATGCCTGCCCTGCAGCTGCAACCCTGTCGGTGAGTACGGGCAGCAAACGTTTCTGCTTGCAAACTTCCATGCGCAAAAGCTAGCTCTTCTCTCCCTTATGCAGCTAAAAGAGGTATTTTTGTTTTGGTTTTCTTTTCTTTCTTTTTTTTTTTTTCCCCCATGCAGGAGACGTTTATTGGGTTGTATTTCGCTTTAAATTACCTTTGGTGCAGATGTTTTACCTCTGCAGCATTTACTCCTTCAAATGTGTTCTGAAATAGATTTTTATTTTTGTTTTATTCCCCCTCCCCCCTTCCACTGTGTGTGTGTTACCCTGGACACTCCCAGTACTAAAGAGCTCATTTAAATTCTTAATAAACATGATGATGTGAGTGGGTATTTCTGGAAGTTGTTCATACTGAATAATTGTAGTGAACTTTAGCTGCATCAGTTTCTCCTACTGAGTATCCAAGCACTATAAATAAAAACCAGTGAAAACTTAAACACAAAAGGGGGTGGGGGTGAGGAAAAACAAAGTAAACTCAAAAGATGTAGTTAAACTCATTTAAAAAAAAAAAAAAAGAAAAGAAAAAACCCAAACAAAAAAAAAACCCCACAAAACAAATGGAAAAAATTCTGGCAGGAGAACAAATCTTGTTGTCAAGGGAACCACTTGACCTGTATGGAGTGATCCTGTAACTACAGCAGCCCACAGCAAATAAGGGGGAAGGAGACAAAAGGGTAACAGATAGTAAGATATGATGTGAGGTTCCAAAATAGAGTAGCTGGAATAAGTAATTGATTGCAGCATGCCCTAAAAGCAGCCAGCGAGAGGTCTGCCAGGATACGGCTCCTATCTAATTTGGTCAGAGAGTTGTACAGTTGTGAAATTTTTGACCAAGAAAGGCCTCTTTCTTCCTCCATCTGCTTTTCCAGGTCCTCGTGTCGGACCTTATTTTAAGAGGGGTGAGGTTGGTGTCAGCTGGGTCTTCATGTCGGACCTTATTTTAAGAAGAGTGAGTTGATGTCAGCTGAGACAGTCGAGAAGAAGCAGGGAGGTGACTCTTAAGTCTTGAATGATAAATTTCAAAGGGCTTTATAACTTAGCCATCAGCTTGTATCCCATGGCACACTGGGACCCAGGGCGTATTTGAAACTAGATTTAGATTGCTACTTTTTGTCCAAGTACTGTTTTTTCCTAAATAATCATAAGTGGGACTATGAAGGGGATTTGAACTTTTGCTGTATATGGTAAAGGTTTTGTGAGTTCTTCTGTCCAGCCTAATCATCTTATAACTCTTCACTTTACAATAATCTTCTGGTGTGGATTGAAGTGGAAAGAAGCAACTATTTTTGTATATTAAATACTTTTCTCCTGGAAGTTAACTCTCACAGTGCTGACAACTCCTAGGCTGCGAAATACACTGGTGCTTGGGAGAAAACATTTTGTCTGCTGTGGATTAAAGAAACAGCAGCTTTTTGTGCATATTTGCTTGACAGAGCAGTACTGAGGAAGATGTCCTTCCAAAAATGAGTTTTGCTGAAGAGTTTGTTAGGGTTAATAGTGGCACATGCAGCCTTTCTTTGACTAAAGGCGGTTTAGTATTTAAATGCACCTTGGGAATCAAGGCAGGAAATTGGAGCATGAAAAGAGAGAGGTCAGGATATCCCCTGGCAAAGGAAAGATGGTGATTAGGGAGAACATGAGGGATTCAGGGAATAAAATCTTGGAAATGGTGCATTGCAGGGTAAAACAGACATGGAATTAGAGGCATGCGAAGGTAACATTGAGGATGAAATGGGAATAAAGCTGAGAATGCAATTTGAAATTAAAATTATATTTATGTATAGAAACATTGATTGGTAGGAATACTGAAAGCTGAATATGCTAGGGGAAAAATCCCTGTGAACTAGAGGCAGTCGTTAGGTAAGCTGTAACTCGTCGGCTTGAAGCTGTGCTTCCCATTTTCCTTTTCCCTTATTTCTTGCCCGTTTTGTAAAGTTGAAAAAAGTAGGGCTGTGGGGTGGGTCTGCTGAGATGCCTCTCCCTGCTTTTCCCACAGGCTCCCTCAGCACACAGTGCGACAGCTATGGCCAGTGCAGCTGCAAGCCCGGCGTGATGGGTGAGAAGTGTGACCGCTGCCAGCCGGGTTTCCACTCCCTGTCTGAAGCCGGGTGCAGGTAAGGAGGACTGCTGCTCTCCAAAAGGAAAGCTAAGTACATTTTTAAAGCTTTCGCTGTGTGGCTTTTAATGAGTTGTCCTCTCTCCTGGCTCTTTCAGGCCCTGTTCTTGCAATCTGGCTGGCAGCACAGGGGAGTGCAATGTTGAGACAGGACGGTGTATGTGCAAGGACAACGTCGAAGGCTTCCACTGCGAGAGGTGAGTTTCTCTTCCCGTGGCTTTGTTTCAAGAATGAGAAACATTTGAGCGATGGCCTGAGGTATGCGTCAGGGAAATTGATTCTCTTTCCTTTGCATCTTCAGATGCAAACCTGGATTTTTCCATCTGGATTCCTCCAATACAAGGGGCTGTACCCCCTGCTTCTGTTTTGGACACTCTTCAGTCTGCAGCAATGCCATGGGCTACAGTATCTACAGTATCACCTCCGACTTCCAGTTTGGTAAAATGGAGCCTTCCTTTGTTTCTCGGGTTGGGCTGTAGACTCAAGTAGAAGCAAATAAAAAAGAAACCCGGCTGCTTCTTCCCTGTGCAAGATGGCAAATCTTGGGCAGGCAGGTCCAGTATCCCTCCTTTGGAAGTGATGAGTTACTGCTGGTTACTGGGAGCTTTCCAGTTTTCAGCTAGGGAGGAATGAATTCACAGTTCTGGCCTCGAGCACCCAGTGCTAATATATGCCATGGAGGTGCAAGCAGCAATTGTAAATGTAAAACTTCTGTAGCTTGAGAGGGGTGCTGGCAAGGGGTTGTTTTCTTAACTTTAGAACTAAATCAGGAGTTTCTGATTGAGAGGATTTAGTTTTGGGGTTTACATGGCTGTGAATAGACACGGTTGTCTTTCTGATGGGTCTGTAAGCTCAGAAGAAGTCTCCTTTCATACAGTCAGTTTCCTACGTGTGCATGTTTTCATGCTGCATAGTCTGAAAAGAACATCTTTTTAGATAAAAATTCCACTGGAGAACAGTTTGTAAAAAGGCTGAAACTCACATCAAGTCCTAGAGGACTGCAGGTTTTCCCATCCCTGCTTAAGCTGTTTAGCAAAGAAGATTTTGAACAAGAAGTTGTTGTGGGGTTCAAAGTTCAGAGGGTTCAAGTCAGCCCTCAGGCTAGGGGTTTAAATTGGAAAGATGATGTTTGCTATCTACGTTCTTCTGCACGGCTACTTTCTGAGGTCTGTTAGTGCCAGTGTATGGGCTATAGATTAGTTACATACGAGCAGAGTGCAGTATGGTGTGAGAAGTGAGTGCAAAGCTACATCTTCAAAGGGCACTAATTCTTGCGTGTTTGATTTTTCAGGAGAGGACGAGTGGCGTGCTGAGCAGCGTGATGGCTCAGAAGTCTTACTCCAGTGGAGTGCAGAGACCCAGGATGTCTCTGTTATCTCCGACAGCTACTTCCCCATTTATTTTGTTGCACCACGTAAGTCATGCAAGAAGCAAGGCTTTCTGTGCTGCTTGTGCCCTTTCTGTTCTGTCCCCTAACTGTGAGGATTTCTTCCCCTTTCAGGCAAGTTCTTGGGCAACCAGCTTTTGAGTTATGGACAAAACCTGACCTTCTCCTTCCGTGTGGACAGACGGGACACACGCCTCTCCGCAGAGGACCTGGTGCTGGAAGGGGCTGGGCTGAGAGTGTCGGTGCCACTCATTGCCCAGGGCAACCCCTACCCCAGCGAGAACGCAGTGACCTATACCTTCAGGTGAGAGGACTCTCCAGGCATGGTGGGAGCAGCCAGGACCTAGCCTATGGTGCCCCTGGCCTCTAAGCTCTTGAGAAAACAAACTGCATTAATTTTAGCTTGGAAGAGCAGTCTTATCAGGTTCATTTGAAGCTCGCTGTCTAGCGGCATTGCCTAAGTGTATGCAAAGGATGTTGCAATAGCATACTGCTGTTGGAAAGGGTGCTTTAAAAAGGCACAGCTGTTAGCATCTGAAAGCTTTGCTGATGATGCATGGCTCTTCTCCATAGGCTTCATGAGGCTACAGATTACCCGTGGAGGCCTACTCTTACGGCATTTGAGTTCCAGAAGCTTCTCCACAACTTGACTTCCATCAAGATCCGTGGGACGTACAGCGAGAGAAGTAAGTTGCTGGGCAGACCTGTTCATCTAGTGCTCGGGTTGCTTTATTGTAGGGCCCAGCCATAAATAGCTGTGATAGGTTATTCGGCAAGGCCTGTATCGATTGCTTTGCTCCTGGTCTTCCTGTGTAACAGCTTCTCCCAGGCCTCCTGGAAAGCAGATGGGGGAGAAAGGTGCTGCCTTTAAGAGTCTGAAAACTGAGGACCCATCACTTTGATTCTTTGGTTCTAAACATGGGGGTTTTGCTGTGTTGCACAGCCTATGTCTTCCAGATTGGTAGAAATACATAGCACAGAGTCCTGAAGGACACAGTAGAAGAGATGTAGGGAATTTACAAGATTTGGCCTCAGTTTTTGCTGCAGTGAGAATGGTTACAACCCCCTGTTTCCTGGTCTTGGCATGACAAATGGGAAGGACAAAGTCTCAAAAGCACTGCCTGTGCTGAACTGGAGTGAAAGGTCCCTGTAATGAGGGCTTATAAAAATTGGGCATGAATTAGGAGCAAAAATATTGGGTAAATATTGGGTATTGTCACATGAAGAAGAATTTTTGCAGAAAGGTGCAAAGGATGAATTTTCATTTGGTGAAGATGGGAAAGCAAAGTGTTTTCAGTAGAGGTGGCTTGTAAAGAAGAACGTGGACTTCTGAAACGGAGGGGACAAAAGATGTGGAGCAAGCCATCCCCTGAGTGCTGTAACCACTGCTAACATGCTGGAGCTGAGGTTCTGCTCGGGTCTCTCGAGCGGCTGCGGTGGTACAAACACACTGCTTTAAGCTACAGAACAGTTATGTTGTGTCCAGGCTCAGTTCTGCTCTAGGGAATGGGCTGGATGGAGAGGAGGAAGCTTTCAAGTGCCAGACAAAGGAATGGCTTGAGAGAAATAGCTGAAGAGTTTGCCCTGAGGCATGGTTTGCAGACGCTGTGTTAGTGACTGTATATTAACGAGATGGTCTGTCCTCCCTGGAAAGGCAGGAATTGATTTTGGTATTTGATTTGGAAATGGAAACCACATGCATGCAAAATGTAACTTATTTTAACTGACTGTACTTGCTCACATGCTGTTCTCGGCAGCCTCCTCTGTATTGTTTATTCTCAGCTTTCCTGCCCTGCACGTGCCCTCTGTGAGCTATATTGCATCTTTTCTCATCTGTTTAAACCTTCCTGAAGGGTTTTACTTCTTGATTCACCTTACCAGCTGCGAGCATCCACTTGTCTGTCTCTTGTCCCATTCAGATGTGTGTTTGGTGAAGCGGTGATGAGAGCCTTTGTAGTTACAAAGCGTTTCCCCTCTCGGTGCTTTCTAGGTGCCGGTCACCTGGATGATGTTACCATCACAAGCGCTCGCCCTGGACCTGGTGTGCCTGTGGCCTGGGTGGAAACCTGCTCCTGTCCTGTGGGATATGAGGGGCAGTTTTGTGAGCGCTGCTCCTCTGGATACCGGCGAGAGACACCGAGCCTCGGGCCCTACAGCCCCTGCGTGCCTTGTACTTGCAACGGGCACAGCGAGACGTGTGAGCCTGAGACAGGTGAGAGGGGCTGATAAAACAGGGAGCAGCAAGAGGACGGTTCTTTCTGGGTTGGATGATAAAGCAAAACCCATGTCCCTCTCTATTCCAGGCATGTGCAATTGCAGGGATAATACGGCGGGGGCTCACTGTGAGAAGTGCAGCGATGGGTATTATGGAGATGCAACAGTGGGCACAGCCTCAGACTGCCAGCCCTGCCCGTGCCCAGGCAGCTCAAGCTGTGCCATCGTGCCCCGCACAAAGGAGGTTGTGTGCACCAGCTGCCAGGCTGGCACTACAGGTGTGTTCCTACACAAAAAAAGTCTTTTTTTTTTTTTTTTTTTTTTTCTACACCTCACATGCCTGTGGATGTGTGTCTCCTGCTGCTTCTGGGGCTCTGACCCTCAGTGAACAGCACTGAAAGCTGCTGTTTCTTCTGGTTCAAATGCTTCTTCCTTCCTCAGCCCTATTTTCTGTCCTGTGAGAGTCTCAGGGTTACCCATGTTCTTTTTGCCTGTCTCTCAAGAACAGAAGAGAAACAAAGGCTTAATCTTTGCAAAGTCTGAATGTTTCTATGCTACATAGGTGAACAGTGCTAGCTTCTATTAGACCTCTGTTAATTGCACAGTGTTGGGCAGAAAATAGGATAGATTTAAAAGAGCCAGGCAGGCAGGTCAGGCTGAAATAAAATTAGAAGGTGGAGTTTGCCAGCCAGAGAGGCACTGTGGGATGCTTGCTGGGGAGGGGCAGTGCCCTCCCTAGGAAAAGCAGGAAGGCTGCAGTGACTCACAAATGCTACCCAAAAAAATACAAGGCCAAATTTGTGCTCAGCAGTTTTAAAGACTAATACGTTAACAGGCACATGTCTTTTCTTCTTAGCCATAAACCCTGAAGTCCAAGCATGTACCTGAGTTGTTAAGCAGAGCCTTTTGTTCTGTGCCTGCAAACAGCAATGAAGCCTTAGGATGGCTGGCAGCCTCCATGCTTCTCTGCTGATTTTATGCTTGACAATGCTTGGCATGGCAAGAAGGGGCTTAAAAACGCCCCTTGCCAAGCCCCGAGTCAGTTCATGGGGGTTCCCATGGGTGCCATTGCTTCATGAATGGGGTCCAGGTTCCCTGCAGTTCAGATTTCAGCACAAGCTCATCTTTACTTGTAGCTATGTGGTCACACAAGAGTCCCTCCTGCCTCCTGCTGCCTTTTTGGGATGTGAGGGGAAAGGTGATGGAGAAGAGTTCTTGGGTGTGCAAGAACTGCCTAAGAAACAGAGCTTATAGCTGGCTGGGGAGGTCAGAGCTGCTGAGTTGGATGCTTCAGTGGCTGCCCGTGGAGGTTTGGCAGATCTTGTTGGCAGTGGGGCTTCCTGGAGCAGTGATGCCCCACGGAGCTCTACCTGCTTGGACTCTTAAATTAACAACAGATTACAACAAATAGGTTTGGCTTAAAGGGATAGGAGGCAAAAGAGAAGCTGAAATAATTCATAATGCAAAGTTCCAGTGAAAAACAGCTTAAATATAGAGATGGGGAGGGATTCATGTGTGGTTTCATGCATCTTTCTGGCCCCTGGAGAGAGTAAACTCTGGAGAGTTTACATTTCGGAAGGGTCTGCGAGGGGGGTTCGGGTGAGATGGTAGCAAAGGGCTTTTTGCTGCCACACACGTGTTTCTGTCGTGTCCCAGGTAAGAGGTGTGAGCTGTGTGACGATGCCTATTTCGGAGACCCCCTGGGCGAAAACGGCGCGGTGAGGCCTTGCCGCCTCTGCCAGTGCAACGACAACATCGATCCCAACGCCGTGGGGAACTGCGACCGCCAGACGGGCGAGTGCCTCAAGTGCATCTACAACACTGCCGGCTTCTACTGCGACCGCTGCAAAGATGGCTTCTTCGGGAACCCCCTGGCCCCCGATCCTGCCGACAAGTGCCGAGGTGAGAGCTGGTCCCTCTTGCGTTTAGAAAAGGCTTTGTCCCCAGGAGCTGCCATTTCCTGGTGTGCTGTTAGGACACAACCGTCAGGCTGTTGTTCGTACCCGTCAGCAGCCATGCTGTGTGGCTTTATCCTGGTGTGGTGGTTGCAGCTTGCTTAAAATGCTCGTGTTTGTGGGCACTTAGTGCCATCGAAGCAAAAGCATTGTGCGATGCAGGGCCTCGGCTGCCGCGTGTTTTGGATCGAGGCCCGTTTAGGGACTGGCTAGCAGAGTCCCAACACCGTAAGGGACTTCTAACTTTCTGCGTGTTTCCCCCTCCCTTTAATTTTTGCAGCTTGTCACTGCAATCCCTACGGCACTGTGAATCAGCAGACGAGTTGCAATCAAGTGACCGGGCAGTGCGAGTGCCTGTCTCACGTCACGGGAAGGGACTGCAGTGCCTGTGAGCCTGGCTTCTTCAACCTCCAGAGCGGACGCGGCTGTGAGAGGTGACTTTCACCTTGGGTTGGGGCAAAGAGCCTGGTTTTGGGTGGTCTGTGCTTACCTTACGCAGGAATGTGATGTTTGTCTCATAACTGGTGTGCCTCCATGCTGCGATGGGTGGGGAAGAGCAGCAGTCAAGGAGCAGCTATGAAGGCTGTACAAAAAGCCTGACTTAAAAATAGCTTTATAAATAGCTTTAAATCAGGGTTTTAAATAGAAAAGCACCACGTGACTGCGTGATTATTGGTAGCAGGGGCTTGTGGGTTCCTTTTTTTAGTGCAGGCACCAAGTGACCTTGCACGAGTCAAAGGCTCAGCGCCTCGCCTCCTGCATCTGCACGGCAAGTGACTTTTGGCAGATGGAAACGTTGAGCTGTGCTCGCTGGGGTCCTTCAGAGAGGTGCCTCACCCGTGCCTCCCCTCTGTGACAAGTGGCTGCCTCCCCCAGGTGCAACTGCCACGCGCTGGGCTCCACCAACGGCCAGTGTGACATCCGAACCGGGCAGTGCGAGTGCCAGCCTGGCATCACCGGC
This sequence comes from Tringa tobata, assembly GCA_033628505.1. Taxonomy (NCBI): domain Eukaryota; kingdom Metazoa; phylum Chordata; class Aves; order Charadriiformes; family Scolopacidae; genus Tringa; species Tringa tobata. Next base: position 2,675,578 of record JAHREE010000332.1, on the reverse strand, counting down.
CAACGTTGCGACACGTGCGAGGTCAACCACTTTGGTTTTGGCTCCGAAGGCTGTAAACGTAAGTCTGAGAGGCTGGAGCGGGGCAGGTGGGATGGATGTTTCACAGCCAGCCTCGCCTCTGCTTTCCTCATGTCTCTGGGAAAGTACTTTCTCACCTCACTCTTCATCTTCAGCACTTCTGTGTCCATACCCTGCATGGTGAAATTTGATCTCAGCTTATCCCCTTTTTCTTTTATTGTTTCTTTTATTATTTTTTTTTTAGCTGGAGGTAGGCAGAACTCCAACTTAATAGATATACCCACTTCTGTCTGGTGTAAATACTTCTCCGAGTCTTGTCCCGCAACAGTCCTGTTCCCTAATGCTAAATCTCTGCACAGTTACTCTGCAGATGGCCTGAATATGCAGATTCTGTCTTGAGGAGGAACAGATCTTGTAAACATGGTTGAAAACCGGGATGATCCAAATTATCCTCCTCAACATCCCTTCCTGTAAAGAGCAGAAAAATCAACTGCAGTTGGTTACAGTGAAATGGGGTAGAAAATAATGATGCTTTGCGGGAGAGGCGACAGTAACACTGCCAACGCGGTGCCCTGCCGTGCGGAGAGGCACCCCGAGAGGGAGCGGGGCTCCAGCTGTGGGTGTATGCCCCGTTGTTGTTGCAGATGTTTTAGGGTATTGAGGGTATGCTCTCACCCTGAGGGTTTTTGGGGTATTTCTGCTTCTCCTCCGGCCTGACTGAGGTTTAACTTCCCCGCAGCCTGTGACTGTGATCCCGAGGGTTCGCGCTCCCTGCAGTGCCAGGAGAACGGTCGCTGCGAGTGCAAGGAAGGCTTTGTGGGGAACCGCTGCGACCAGTGTGAAGAGAACTATTTCTACAACCGCTTGTGGCTGGGCTGCCAAGAGTGTCCAGCCTGTTACAGATTAGTGAAAGATAAGGTAAGGCCACAAATGCCACTGTTGGTGCGGCTGGAGGACGGTGGCACGTGCCCGCGTGTGCAGCGGCTTTTACACCCCTGGCTGGCTGATGCTTGCTGAAAGCAGAGAGGTATCAAGGGGTGTTGCTCTGCGTCGTAGCTGTGATCTGTCCCTCTTATAGGTGGCGGAGCAACGAGAGAGGTTGCAGGAGCTGGAAAATCTTATAGCAAATCTGGGTACGGGAGAAGACGCTGTAACCGATCAAGCCTTTGAAGAGAGGTTGAAGCAGGCAGAAAGAGATGTTATGGAGTTGCTCCAGGAAGCACAAAACAGCAAAGGTGAGTTGACCCAATCAGGCATGGACGGATGGGAAATGAGCTCTTTGCTTTGGTGTTCCTGTTCCCGTTGAACACAGCGTGTTTTATTTCAAGCCTGTGCTGTGCATCAGGACAGACAGCTGTTTCAGATAGCGCTGAGACAGTTTATCTTACTATCAAAACAATGGTGGCTGTGCATTTATCCCCGTTGTTCTCCCAGTGGTCTCTGTTGTATATGCAAAGTAAAGATCTGCCTTAAGCTGTGTACAGGTGTGTTTTATGTTACCCTCTTCTCCAGATGCAAAGGAGGGTTTTACTTATTGTTAAACAAGCGTAAGACTTTCCAATACAGTTATTTATTAAGCTTATAAATTTGCTCAGACATCTTGGGAGAAGGCAAGCGTTATTGGGTTGTCATCAGTGATGAAATCCTGCTGGCAAGCAGGATTTATCCCACTGTAAAGTATATAAAGTTCTGAAATGTGTTGTTGTGGTGGCCTTTAGCTATTTTTCCCGTTAAACTCTGCTTCAAATTAATTCTTGTACTGTCACCTCTACCATAGGATGTCTTTGAGCAGGACGTGAAGCAATATGACAGTGGTTTGTCCTTAGGGTCTTTTTAATGTGTAAGCTGATGTGTGTTCTGGAGAAGAGTAACTTGAAGACATCTATTGACTTTACAGTCAAGGATGTTCCCCTATCAGTTGGTTCAGTGATTTCAAACCACTTTGGAAAAATCTGTCCCCTTTGTGTGAAGCTGCAGAAAAGCTGATGCCCATCTAACATGTTTGCTTGGGAAGATTCCTGACAGTGGGAATGATCACTGAAGCTCTTCTTGGTTTTACCCGAGGTAGCTTTCTGTTGCCTGCTTGGCATCTGTGCCTAGATAATAGTCGAACGTAGTGGACTAGGAGGGTGAGGATTGGAGAAAGGTGAGGAAATAGATTCGTATTTAGGTGATATTTTTCATCTTTCTTTCCACCTCTTAGGACCATAGAATCATTTAAGTTGGAAAAAATCCTTAAGATCATCAAATCCAACTGTCAACGTAACACAGCCAAGTCCACCACTAAACTGTGTCCCTGAGCACCACATCTTTTAAATATCTCCAGGGATGGTGCCTCTACCACTTCCCTGGGCGGCCTGTTTTAGTACTTGATAACCGTTTCGGTGAAGAAATTTTTCCTAGTACCCAATCTAAACCTCCCCTGGTGCAATTTGAGGCCGTTTCCTCTCATCCTATCACTTGCTGCCTGGGAGAAGAGACTGTGATCCACCTCACTACAAACCTCCTTTTGGGCAGTTGTGGAGAGTGATAAGGCCTCCCCTCAGCCTCCTTTTTTCCAGCCTAAACAACTCCAGCTCCCTCAGCTGCTCCTCATAAGACTTGTGCTCTAGAACCTTCACCAGCTTTGATGTTTTTCCCTAAGAAGCAAGTTAAATGCAACAAAAGAACTACCCTTACAAAAATCTGTGCACACTTGTGGCACTTATCTGGGTTTTTCTACTTGATATGTAGTTTGTAGTATGTTTTTGAAACATGTCAAACATTCATGTTCAATACTTAAGATGTGTTGCAAGTTTGAGGCAACGTATTTGTGAAGAATATAAATTTTGGAGTCCTGCAGGCTTCTGCTTGTACTTTGTCTCTTAATAACACTCCCACCTTTTCAAAAGTAAGTGCCTCTGAGGTCATGAGGTACGTACCTGTGCTTTCATGGTCCCATTACTAAGATGCTGTTGTGGGGAGTTACCTGGTGGTCCAAAAATTTGAGGAAGGTTTGAGGGGGCTCATAGGTCCTACAGATTGGCTGTATCCTGCCAGCTGTTGTCATCCCTTTGATTTTGGGGGGGAGTTTGGAGTGGGTTTGTTACTCTGCACATCTTCTGGCTGCTTCGTATGGAGACTGTCTGGCTCAGGAGTAGCCGCCATTGCCCAAAGCGGGGAATAATGTACAGCCCCACTATTCCTCCATCTCTGCTCGCCTTCTAGGAGTTAAACTAAAGGGAATTCACAAAGCAAGTGTTTCGTGCCTCTTGAGGAGCAGCTCTGTTGTCTTTTAAGTTAATGATAGAGGTGAAACATGATTCAGAACACAAAATCCCCCATCAGAGTCCGTTCCAACACCCAGCGGGATTGTCTTATTAGTAGTTAATGACTTTTCATTTCTCATATTTGGTGCACATTCTGATGATGACTTTGATGTCAAGCTGACTGACTTATGAAACGGCTTTGCTAGTCCCCTTTCAATAAAGGATTAACCTACCAATGTGTTGCCTGCAGCGGTTAGCTGCTGCTCCGGCTTCTCTTCCTGCCCTAATTAATTTTGCTTCCTTTCTTTTATATTGTGTGCTTCAGACGTAGATCAGGACCTCATGGATCGTCTCAAAGACATCAACAGCACACTAACTAGTCAACTCAACAGGCTGAGGAACATCCAGGGCACGGTGCGGGAGACAGAGAACCTGGCGGAGCAAGCCCGGGTGCGGGTGGAGGACACTGAGGACCTGATCAGCTTAGCTTCTGATATGCTTGAGAAGGCAAAGATGGCAGCTGACAACGTGGTGAGTGTGCTGCCAAGATCCCACATGGTTAGGAGAGGGCCTTTCCTTTCTGTGCCCCCTAGTGTGTTTCTCTTGTTTGTTCTCTCTCTCTCATAGCAAATTGGCAATGGAAATACCTTCTTCCCTAGCCAGGATCATGGGAAATAAATAAAGGAAGACCACCAATGTCTACCATAGATTGTATCTTAGCCCCTGCTCAAAGAAACCAACATAAGAACCCCTAAATAAATAGCAGTACCTTTGTTTTTAAGGGATAGCCAGTGGTGGAAACTGCATAGGCTTAAAAAAAAAATACACAGAGAAGTCAGAAGTAGGTTAGACGCATCTCTAAGCATTTAGATCATGACAATAAATATTTAAAGCAGAGATGAATAAAACATGAAGAAAGAACTTTAAGGGGTTTTTTCTGTCTTTTTTTCCAGTCCATTACACCTCCAGAGTCAAGTGGGGACCCGAACAACATGACTCTATTGGCAGAAGAGGCCCGTAAGCTGGCTGAAAGGTAGGCTGTTGCAAGACACACTCCTCACAGCCCCCATCAGGGCCCTGCTCTTCCCTACAAGGGGGAAGCAGAATTTAATTTGCTTGGGACAAAACATACGCCCTTTGCTGAGCAAGAGACTGGCACTGTGGGTGCATGCCCATGTGTCATTGAGGGCAAACGCGGGTCGTGTGAGTGAGGGACACGTAGAGCCGTAGCAGTACCTTTCAGCTGATCTTGTGAGCACTGCTGGGGCCATGCCTTGCTTGTAGAGATGCTCTCAAACATCTTCCGTTGCAAATATTTCAGCATCTTCCACTGGCAAATCTGGGTGAAAGGAGGAAAAAGTAAGAAAGAATAAAATCTGGAATTATGTATAGAAACCACTGGCTGACAATTCTAATGGGCGTTATTTTTCTTCCGTAATCTTGTCCAGACACAAAAAAGAAGCTGATGAGATTGTTCGCGTAGCCAAGGCAGCAAATGACACTTCCACAGAAGCGTATCAACTGCTGCTGAAGACCCTGGCTGGAGAAAACCAAACAGCAAATGACATTGATGAGCTCAACCAGAAGTGAGTCAGTAACAGAAAATTGTTTCCATTTCCGGGCTTCAGAGCAGTGCTTAAAACTAAGATGCCTTTTGCAGCGTAGTATGCTTTAGGTTTTATGGGAATTGACTTTCAATTTCTTAGCCTCTCTACTCTCTTAGTAAGTTCAAATTGTAATGTAATTGGATCCTTGGGGTCTTTTAGGTATAATCAAGCAAGGAACATTTCCCGAGACCTAGAGAAACAGGCCAACAAGGTGCTTGCAGAGGCAGAGGAAGCTGGAAACAAAGCCCTGCAGATCTATGCTAATCTCACCAGTCTGCCTACTGTGGATTCCACGGGGCTAGAGGTAGGTGCAGGAAGCATCACGCGCAGTTTTCTATAGGCCAGTGAGGGCAAGTGTTTGAGCAGTGTGCTCTGCTAATGTTTGTCTGCATAAGAACAGTCTATGGAGCTTTTGTCCATTTTAGGCATAATCCAGACTTGTGCATTTCAGATTTTTTTGCAGGAAACTAAATACGTAAACCCCTACCTCCCCCAATGGCTGTAGGACAAAAAAAAAAATAAACAAAAACCAAACCCAAACAGTGAAATTTTGTTTGCCAAACATCTTGGCTTGAACAGAGAAGTGCAGAAATTTCATTTCCCTCTGAAGCCTGCAGAACTGCTCCTTCTCCTGCGCTCACTGTAGTGCAGTAGATTTTCTTGCACGTGGAACTGTTTGCAACCTCTGTCCTGTGTTGCACTCGCCCTCTGGTATTCAGAGCTTTGAAGGCAAGGTTACAACTGTAGTTGTAAGAGGTGGGAACCCATCATAACTTCTGACTGTTTGGCCGTTAGAAACCATACCATGTTTTGCCACCTGTTCAGAAATTCTTTGACATTCAGGAATCTGCATTTATTTATGATTTCCACCTACAGAATGAAGCAAATAAAATAAAGAAGGAAGCGGAAGAGTTAGATCAACTAATTGCCAGGAAGCTGAAAGATTATGAGGACTTGAGAGAAGACATGAAAGGAAAGGAGCTAGAAGTGAAGAACCTCCTGGAGAAAGGGAAAACAGAGCAGCAGGTCGGTTCTGTTTTGTGCAAGCTTTTGTTCCCTGGAAAAATAAAGGAAAATAGGTAACTGGCCAGATGTGAAAGATTTGGTCTTAGTTAGCGTTATCTTAATACTGTTCGTTATTTACAAGAATGCTGAAGAGTGGTCTCAGGAAGGACATGGAAAAAGCTGGTAAAAGCAATGACATTGAGGCTATATGGGTGAACAGGGGATGTTTGCCAGGTGTGGTGTCTCCTTTGTATTCAGAACAGTATTCTAAAAGTACCTAAATTCAGCTGTTTTCAGAGGAAGCATTGCCATTCAGGGATGAATACTGTTCTGTGTGGCGTTGGTGTTTCAGGCTGAGCAATGCTTTTTTGATACACCTAGATGGTCATCCTTCAAAAGGTAAGAATTCATTGATACGTGTCATGTCTCCTTAGACTGCAGACCAGCTGTTGGCTCGAGCAGATGCAGCAAAAGCCCTGGCTGAAGAAGCTGCTCGGAAGGGCAATGGCACACTACAGGAGGCTAATACCATTCTCAGCAACCTGAAAGGTAAAAAGGAAACACGTGCAGCGAGCCCTTCAATTCCCGTGTGACAGGTCACTTGGCAGTAGGGTATCTTGTTTAAATGGGCCACCTTATTGCCAATACTTGAGTGTTGGGTGGGTACTTCTGACCTTTTTTCTTTTTTTTTTTTTTTTAATAAAGATAAAATAGAAGTATTTTCAGTGACTAGAAATCTCTTTTTAAGTTCTTTATTTATTGTCAGAAGACGTGTAACAGGGAGAGCTGCGAGCATGTACCCCTCATGCTCCAGAATGTCAAGGTGGCAAAGCCTGGGTAGCTTGGTCAAAGAAGCATCCGAAGGCTCTGCTGGGGCACGTGAGAAGAATCTGTTTTACCCTTTCTTAGATTTTGATAAGCGGGTGAATGATAACAAGACAGCAGCAGAGGAGGCCCTGAAAAAGATTCCTGCCATCACCCAGACTATTGCTGAAGCCAACAACAAGACGCGCCAGGCGGAGCTGGCACTTGGCAATGCTGCTGCTGATGCCCGTGAAGCCAAGACTAAAGCAGATGATGCTGAGAAAATCGCCGGTGCTGTTCAGAAGGTGAGTCCTTTGCAGTTCTGAAGCCACCCTTCTAAGATATTGGTCTATAACTGCATAAACTCCCCTGTTCCAGTATTTCCTGGTGAGCCCCACGTGCTTTCTGCTGTAGCCCCCACCAGGGAATGAAACTGTGGCGTGATAGGAAATCGGTGCATTTAGATGAAAAAGATTGAAGGAAGTTCTGCACCTTCACCACCTTTTCCCATCCTGTTCCCCTTGTTGGCTGTAGAGTGCAGCTGCTACCAAAGCTGAGGCTGACAAGACTTTCGCTGATGTGACTGGGCTGGCCAGAGAAGTGGATGACATGATGAAGCAACTGCAGGATGCAGAAAAAGAGCTGAAGCGGAAGCAGGATGATGCTGAGCAGGATATGATGATGGCAGGCATGGTAAGTAACGCTGGCAGGCGGTAGCGCTGGCAAGAAGGTGCCTTCTCACTGCTGTCCTGGCCATGCAAGCTTTTTTTCTCTGCTGTCCTCCTGCAAAGACAGCACTGCATCCAGCCAGTATTCAGTCTCTTCGAAGTTTTAAGTGGGATTGAAGACATGAGACTAGCAAAGGAGGTCCTCTGGTGGCATTAGCACAGGTTCCCTGCTGGAATTTGAGAGCCAATTTTCTTAATGCAACACTTCCCTTTTATTTTAACTGAAACCTGACTGTAGCTCTACTGACTCTGTTCTGACTTCTCCTGCAAAATCCTGCTTGGTTATCAGGGATCCCCATCCTGAAATAATCACAAAGCTGACTATTTGAAGGTTGTCAGTCTTTGCCAGTGCTGTGCTGAAGATCTCGGTGCAGGGGTGTTACCCTGGAGAGAGGTGCCATGGATGTGTGTGACTAACTGTGCTTGGGCAGACATGAAGAGTGGAGACAACAGTTTCGTAATCCCTACAGCCTTGTGCTTTCATTTTTTTTAATACCATGCAGGCCTCACAGGCTGCCCAAGAGGCAGAAGACAATGCAAGAAAAGCAAAGAACTCTGTGACCAACTTGCTTGGCATGATTAACAACCTGCTGGATCAATTAGGTAAGGCTGTCCTTGATGTGCCTTACGCCTTTTAGTGTTTTCCTGCTGCCGACAGAAAAACACTCCATTTTCTCTGTTCACTGTTTGCTTCTGGCTTTTCAGGGCAACTGGAGACGGTGGACTTGAACAAACTGAATGAGATTGAGGGTACCCTGAACAGTGCCAAAGACCAGATGAAAGAGAACGACGTAGACCAGAAAGTGTCTTTCCTCGAGAGAGAAGCCAGGAAGCAAGATGATGCGATACAGGCCTACAACAGGGACATTGAAGAGATCCTGAAGGACATTAGCAACCTGGAAGACATCAAGAAGACCCTGCCGTCTGGCTGTTTTAACACCCCGTCCATTGAGAAACCCTAAGGGTGCGCTGGGGGTGGGGGGTATTCCCCCGGTGAGCGGTGGTTTGGCTATGGAGTGCCTTAACACACATTACCTTCTTCAAATCCCCAGCTCTTTGCTGCTCACAGCCACTGTTCTCTTTTCAAATCAGGATGAGAGGGGTTTTTTTCATTGTTTTGGTTTTTTTTTTTTTTTTTTTAAGAGAAGCAAATTAAATATCCATCTTTGGGCATCAAAAGGTTTTTTTTATATAAACTGTCTTCCTGAGCACTCCGCCTTTGCCCCTCTCTCAGACACAGTTTCCCTTTGATTAGCGTAAGGATGGGAGATGCTCTGGACTCTTTATACTGTGGTTCAGAAATAACCATGTGAGCTGTATACAGCAAGGCAAAACTAACCCTACTTTCTCTCCTCTCTTCTCCCCTCAAATGTAAAATCCTCGGTCCCAGAGCTCTCTGTCCCTATGAAGGAAGGGGATGGCTACCAAAGTATTACTGTAATGGCCAGTATAGCTGCACTCATTCAGATCCCTCTTCCCAACTTCTAACCCTGTGAATTTTTTTATTATTTTTGTTTTTTATTGTTAACTAGTGGCCAATCGACAGCATTGGTAGCCTTTGACAAAATAGCCGAAACCTCTTTCTGAAATGCCTTCTGTGATGATGCATCGCTCTGAGAGAAACGCAGCCTCTGAGAGGAGCTCTGTGGGAAGATGGGATACTGGTGGAGTTGGTAGGTCTTTCCAGCCCCGCTCCTGGTCAGTGGAGAAGTTTTGGGTCTGGTCTGTGAGCAGCTACCTGCTGGGTAGCCCAGGCTGGGGAGTGTGGAAGCCGCGAGCTGCGTTCCCATCTGTAGGTGTTGCTATTGAATTGCCAGAGAATCTTTGTTTTTTGGGCTATGAACGTCTGGTTGACAGATTAGTTTGCTCAAGTCAGCAGAAGTCTTGCTGAAGAGGAGAGCTGCCATCCAGAGGGCTCTGACAGCTGCACTGGCCTTCAGGCTCAAAGTCTTTGGGTGGGGAAGGAAGGGGGAATGCAAGTGGAAAGGGAAAGGTCTTTCTCCCTCTCTTTTTCCTGAAAGGAGGACAGTGGCATTTTTGTATCTCCTGGCATTGCTCTCGCCTTTTGCCTGTTTTTAAGCTGGCGGAAAGTGCTGGAGTTTACCAGTGCCCTCCTTTCTTTTTGCCTGCTATTCTCCCGGTCATAGTAAAGTCACCACAGCACAAGGACTTCAGGCCAGGCTCAGGTGGCATTTCTGCCTCTCTCACCACTACTGCCACCTCCCCTGCAGGCTCCCTCCCCGGCCGGTGCCTCCCAGCTGCGTACACTGCTGCTGGCTGGGAGCACTGGGGAGCCCCTCGCTCCTCCTCTGAGATGAGACCATCCTCTGCGGCTTCCTCCCTGCCTCCAGCCTGGCATCCTCCCCTTCCTCATCCCCCCCGCCCCCTCCCTGAGATCCAGTATATATCTATCCTTAAACACTATGCAACTTTGTACGTTTGCGTAGCGGGGAAGAAATTATTATCTGACACACACTGGTGCTATTAATTATTTCAAATTTATATTTTTTGTGTGAATGTGATTATTTTTTTTTCCGTTTTTTTTTTTTTTTAATCATGATTATAGTGTGAGGAAGTCTCTTGTGTGTGCGTATGTGTGTGTAAATATACTCAGCCATATTTCCAGAGTGGCACAGCCTGGCCTCCTCTACGTGCTTTCCCCTATAGCCATCGGGGCGCCTGAACCGTATATCGCTCCCTTAGAGCTCGCTGTTTGTCCTGCCTGGGCTCCTGCTTTCTTCCCTCTCCTGTACCCTCAGCACCTGTGTGGGCATCAGCAATAACCACTTTGCCCGTTGGGCAGATGCTTTCCAGCCCTCCCTCCAAAGCCAGCCCCAATGTGGGGTGTTACAGCACCCCCATTTTGTGTCCCTCATCCCTGGGGACGTGGTGCCGGGAGGAGAGGAGAGCGGGGGCCGTGGCTTTGCAGCTGGGCTGCGAGGAGCTGTAGCGCTTGTCGGGAGGCTGGACCCAGCCTTGAGGTGGTCAGAGAGCTAGATTTGGGGACGTCTTGATACCACTGTGCGAGGCGGGAGGCTTGGTGGGCAGGGGGTGTCCCCAGCAAACCCCGCTTTCCCCCGCGTCCCTCTTGTTCCCCTTCTCTTAGAGATTCTTAAAATTTCCCTCCTGTCCGCAAACATCCCTAGTACCTGGAGGAGAGCTTACCCGTGCTGGCCCACACCTCTGGGACGTTGAGGTCAGTGTCTTGGCCGGCTGCTCTGGTCAGATGGCTGGCTGTAACCGCGTCACCTCTCTGCCAAGGCTGTGAGAAGAGCAGATGCGAAGATGCACGCATGCCCTGGCTGACCTCAGGCCTAAGGTTTCCTGCTTTCTTCTCTCTTATTTTTTTTTTCTTCTTAAACTGTTTTTAACAGAATTTTATTTTTAAATAAAAAAAAATAAATTCTTTATAAGCGATCTCTTAATCACTACTGCATTACTGCCATTATTCATTGTATAAGTCCAGTTATTTCTTTTACGTGATGTGATGATGCGCCAGGTGCTGGTGGAGTGCTGGATGTCACAGGCAACGCGTGACGGTCCCTTCATCACCTTATTCCTGACTGTGGCCCCCTCAGTACGTGCCTTCACTCCAGCTTCTTTGCCTTAATCTGTGGTCTTGCTGTCTGGGGCGGTGAACAAAATGCAACACTTCCAGTTTTTATGTATAAAACAGTATTTCTTATTTATAATAAAGTCTGAATATTTGTAACCCCTTATACCTTGGCTTTCTTTTGAATATTGCTTTGGGGGTGGGAGGGAACGTGTTTATGGGGATGTGCCTGAGTTGTAAGATTTGCCACTTGCTTAATTAATCAGATGGGCTGGATCAGGGTGGTAGAAAGGGAAAATTTGGAAATTCATGTGGTGGGCTGCAGGTGGCTGTAGTGATTTTGGTTTCTCCCCGTGTCCACTGTCCTTTGCCATGGCTACAAAAAAAAATACTAAAACAAGACGATGTTGATGCTGATGCTGTTGGAGCTGTGCTGTCCTCCTGGAAGGCCCAGAGGGATTGAGGGGTATTTCTTTGCAACATAAGGGTAAAATCCTTTCTGCTTTTAGCTGAACACACAGAAAAAGATGTGTTTCTTTTTTTTTTTTGCCAGGAGCCCCAACACAAAACTCCTAAATAAAGCAGCTGAAATTTCTCTACCAGGAACTGCCATAAATCTGGGAAATCTGTGGTGTTCTATGAGTCCTGTCTGCCAGAGCCCAGGATAAATTTTATTCCTGAATTAAGCAAGTTTTTAATGTCAGGGCAGATTACTGTAAGAGACTGGGCAGCTCTGCAATCACACCCGTCTTAGAGCTGCAGACTGGATTTCTTTTATTTTTCTCAGCTGAGGAAAATGCACATGTCTCATTAACTTCCATCAGAGTTAATCCCCTCTCAATTGGTAAGTTCTTTTCGTTATTTTATTATTTTTTTTTAAATTTCCATTTGTCCAGCTTTTTGTTCTTCAACTATAATTGCCACTAATGCATTTGTTTTCTAAAATTCCCCCTCTCCCTTTTCCCCCCTCCTTTTTTTTTTTTTCTCTTTTTTGGCCAACACTGCAGTTGAACAAATCCAAGCTGGTAAAATCTGTCAGATGTTGGAGCTGGACTGTAGGTAGCACTCAGAGGGCAGAGAAGCGAGTGGTGGGATGGTGCTGACCTGGGCTGGGCCGTAGCTTGATGTGGAGCCTCTCACCATTTTGTGGCTAAAATATTCAGGTGAGAAAGCGAGACTGTGCCTTTTATTTCTTCTTCAGGTCACACAGCAGCAGTGCCTTGTCTTGTGAAGCCTGGGTGAAATCCCAAATAAAGGTGAAGCTACAGGCTTCTGTAGATTTATGCTGGGTCTCTGAAAAGCTTGTATCACAGCCGTCTGAAACCAGAGGGTTTTTGAGGGCAAGATGTGCCACTGTCTGCCGCAGGGAGGAGCAGACCCAAGGGAGCAGAAGAACTGCTGCTTCCAGCTCACTGAAGTGTTTTTAGTGATGTTTTGAAGTCTAGGTAGAGAACATCCTAGGAGGGTTGTTCTGCTCAGCGTGGGCTGAGCTTGACCTCAAGGTGGAAGAGAAGGGACCGTGCTGAGGAGTGACCAAGCCATGCACTGGGGCCTTTTTTTTTTTTCTCCTCTGATTTCTGGTGGCTTTTCTCACTGTCCAAATTCAAGCTCCATCATCTCTCATGTGCTCTCTGGAGAAGCAAGAGGCTGGCAGCAGGCGAGGGGAGGGGGGCTGAGGAGCAGCTGGCAATGGGAAGGACTTGGACAGAGGGGTCAGTTGGGGTGTTTCTCCCAGCAGAGTGGGAGAGAGCTGCCTGGGAAGGAGGGCTTGGGGCCTTCATGAACTGTTCTGGGGAGGCTGAAGTTCAGAGGACCAGTCCTCGAGGGTCTGCTGAGCCAGGTTCTCTGTTGCCTCTGGGGAGGACGAGGTGTTGTCAGGAGTTAATAAGTGCTGGGAGCAACTGCTTGGAGGAGGCAACTCTAGCGTATCCGTGTGGATCTGAGGAAGGAGAAGAGGGCATAACAGCTGTTGTGCTGAGCTGGTGCTGTCCCACACTCCCCATCTACAACCATGACATCTTGGACCACATTCTGGTTAGTTAGCCTGTCTGGTTACCTGCTGGACCAATACCTTCTGTGTGCCCCCATCCCAGAAACATAAACGCAGCGTAAAAAAAAATAAAAAAATAAATTCCACCGAGGTCCCCAGCGAAGCCCAGCAGCCCCCACCGCAGGGCTGGAGGCAGAGTGGGAACGCGGTGGGACAGCACTGCCCTCTTCCCTCATCTCCATCCGTCTGTCTGTCTGTCTGTCTGTCTCACCCCCCGGCTGGTACAGTCAGGGCACAGGAAAGGCAAGGCCAGACAGGATGGTGCTTCCTTGCTGTGCCCTGCCCTGCTTGCTCACCGTCACCTGGGCAGGTCCCCGGTGTCCCGCTGCCTGTCTGCTCCCCTGCCTGTCTCTGCCCCTTCCGGCAGAGCCTCTGCCCAGAGTGATGTCCTCTGCTCCGGGTGGCCCTGGCTGACGGGAGGAGTTTCACCACCCCTGAGCAAGGGCTGCCCCCAGCTGTCTCTAGCTGCACATCTGGACCCACCAAAAACGCTCGTAAAACCAAAATGTGCCAGAAGGTGACGTGTTCCTGAGCAAACAGGGGGTGTGTATGTGTGCATATATATATATATATGTTTGTTTTTTTATCTTTTTTTTTTTTAAAGGACCAACTGATAATACGGCTGCGCTTTAAATCCTGAGTGATAAACCAGATTCTCTGTCTGGGAAGAGCGTTGCGTGAGGGGAAACATCTCCGCCCCAGCACAGGGAAGGCAGCAGAGTGCTTTGAGAAGCCCAAGGCACCCACCTGGCGAAGGCAGGACTCAAGTCCGGGCTTTTTATCACCACGCTGTGTGTTTGATGGTATCAGCAGGGCAGGATCCCTGGTTTTCCCTGCCGAGGAAGCCCTGGGTGGCTGGATAAAGGTCTGCTGCCAGGCTGGAGGAGGAACTTCTCAGGCTCAAAGAGGTGCTGAGCAGGTGTCTCTGTGTGAGGACGGCAGGGAGGACAGGGGGCGAGCAAAGAGAAAGCAGCTCGAGATAAGCTACTTCTCAGCAAACCCCCAAGGAGAAGCGAGGCCACCCGCAGAAGCAGCCCAGGACCGGAGCTGCAGGAGGATGTTGCAGCTCAGAAGGTCCCTTGCAGAGGGAGGCTTGGGGGTGCCAGGGACGAGCTGGGCTGCAAGGGCATGTACAGCATCCTGGTGTCATTCATTTGTCGTGAGCCACCAACATGGGTTTTATTCCTTGGTTCCGTAAATAAAACTACTGCTTTGGGGCTTTCACACACTTGCCACCGGCTACCATCAGCCAAATTCAGATTATTCCATGGGTCCAAACTGTCTTTACAGCGGCTCATTCTGCCATGGCCGTGTCCTCAAGGACTGATAAGCTTCCCAGGTGCTGGGGTGGTCTCCTTGCTGTAGCAGCTTTCTTAGCTCCTTTATGAAGAATGAGCATAGGACACCTTCAGAAGGACAATTCTCACATTGCAGATTGAAGGGGATGGGCAGACCCAGGCTGTCCAGGGAGGAAATGCTGTTTCATTGCAAGGTCTGATGAGTGCTGCTGTTCTTCATGCCTCATGTCACTTACACTTTTGCTCACTCTATAAAGGTAACACTTCCATTAACCATGTTTGTATGAGACCTTTTATAGATGGTGCCGCTGCAGCTGTGGGTTGCGATGGGCAACGTTTGTTCTGTGGAGGGTTGTGGCCATCAGTGAGGGTGATGGGCATCAGTTTGTTCCAGACTTGGTGTGTTTGGAAAATCAGGGTCCCAGAAAATGTACTTTTGGGTAGTCCCATGCATGCACTCGTGGTTTTCAGAGATGATCTTGAAAGTTGGTAGAGGATGACGAGGTAAGAGTAACCTAAGTAAATATGCAGAAATGACTGGAGAGAGAGCTGTGTCAGTGCATTGCTTGCAGAAGTGAGTTAATAGGTGGGGTGATAACAGTGAGACAGAAGGGATAACGTGGGGTCAGTCCCTTTTCCCAAGTCACAGGCGGTAGGACAAGAGGAAATGGCCTCAAGTTGTGCCGAGGAGGTTCAGATTGGATATTTGGCAAAATTTTTATGCTGAAAGTGTTATTAAGCATTGGAATGGGCTGCCCAGGGAAATGGTTGAGGCACCATCCCTGGAGATGTTCAAAACATGGGTTGACGTAGTGCTGGGGGACATGGTTTAGTGATGGGTTTTTATCAGAGTTAGGTTGATGGCAGATGATCTGAAAGGTGCCTTCCAACCTGGACAATTCTATGATTCTGTGGAGGAATCAGATAAGGGAAAAGCTTCCCGATGGTGAAAGCTTGTCTTCCAAGAGAGAAGTCAGCCAAGGACGTGGGCTGGGCGAGGTCCAAGGGAATGGCTGTACTGACAGTGCTGCTGGAGATGAGTTTCTCGAGCAGAGGGGTATCAGCGGGTAGGAAGGATGAAGCAGAGGTGTTTGGGGGCAAGTGACAAACTTCAGAGCAGAAGGGATAAAGTGTGTTTTGTTAGAGGAATAAGCAGACCCTAAGAACTGGTGGGAAAACCCTAAGTGATTTTGTCTTGCTTTTTTAAAAAAAGTAATAATAATTTAAAGAAAATAAAAATCAGATAAGACAACCTTGGGTATCACAAATCAACATGCCACCAATGTGTTCATGGTGCTGGGTTCCTTGTCGTAAACTATATTAAGATCCAGCCTGTGAAATTAAAAGGAAACAGTTGATCTATAGAAGAAGTTGACTCAATCAGCAGAGGCAGGTAAGCTTGGCAAAGGGAGGTGGCAAAGATGTGGTGAATTTGGGCTGGCTGTGCCCATGAGATCACCAGGAGCTGCAGAGGAAAGCCCTCTGAGTCAGCTCCAGGTGCACAAACGTCTGGAGGCTGTTTGGATGGGGACATAAATGTTAATCATCCCGGGTCTGTTAGCTCTGAAATGAGCAGCACGTCAGCACCATGGTTTGTTGGTTTGTGTTTCGGTCCCTAATGCATTAGGTGACCTGAAAGGCAACCAGTCTTGAACTGGGGGGGAAATTTGATGGACGTCTTCATTTCATCTAAAGATGTTGGTGCTCATGGACCCCTTGCAGTCATTTATGACAGTAGGTGTCCCATAACAGTAAGCATGGGAGGTGCATGATTATCCTAACTCCACCAGCAACCTCAGGCAAGCCTTTTCCTCTCTGTCTCCACTCCTCATCCTTACTCTAGCATGAAAGCATCTGTATTGGATCAGGCTGAGGACCCCTCTAACCTCACTGTCTATCTCGGGAGCAAAAGCAGATAAACGTGCGTGATGATTGCTGGTCTCCACCCCATTTCTAGGTCTGGGGATTTCCTGAACCTGATGTTTTGTCTTGAAAATCCTGATAGATCTGCTTCCCGAGTACGTGTCCAAGCTGTCCTTGGGGTCTGTTTGCACCCCCAGCAGCCCTTGGCTGTGGGTCCTGCTGGTCACCTCTTCTGGCTGGTTTTGAGCCCTGCTCTTGTGGGTTGGCTGGCCGGACCCGGGCTTGTGGAGCAGGCAGTCCCCATCCACCCTCCCTGGGCCTCCCATGAGCTCATCCCGTTTCATTTATCTCCCTGCAAGCCTCCTGCATGCCCGGGCAGCCCCGCTCTCCCCAGCCAGCACCCGTGCCCTGCCTTGCGGAGGCATCGACAGCGGGGTGGGATGGAGCAGGACAGGCAGGGAGGGCTGTCTGCAGGGACTGCAGCTGGATATTGTGTTCTTGCACCCCTGGGAGGGTGCAGCCGGGAGGGAGGTCCCCCGGGGTGTTGGTCCCCCATCCATGCCTCTCCCCGCAGGGATGCGGGCGCCCCTCCGCGCTCCCTGGGCTGGGCTCTCCCTGCTGGGGGTGAGTCAGCCCACGGCACACGTGTTCTTCCTGTTGGGAGTGACTCAGGTGGAGCAGCACCGATAAAAACCACCCCAGGAGAAAAAAAAACCACCAACCAAATCCACCACACCACAAACCATCGAGAGGCACAGCTGGTCGCGAAGCGCCCCTCGTCGCTTGTGCTCCCCGGCAGGAGGCATGGCTGGGTGCTGGCTCCTGGCCCTGAGCTGCCTGTCCCTCCTGCCCGCAGCCCTGAGCACCAAAGGAGGAGAAGGTGAGGCCTCGGGAAGGTCGGCTGTTCCTGCTTTCGTGCTGACATGCAATCCCGTGGGCGGCTTCGCTGGCAGCCCTGCCCCAGTGCCGGGGAGCCGGCTGGGCGCTCTCCCCTCCCGCCTTCGGGAATAGAACTGGACCTGTAGGTGCTTCTCCTTGCGTTCCCTCCGTGGTTAAATATCCCATGAGCGTTTAGACTTTGGTTGGGGGTGGTTTTTTGGGTTTTTTTTGGGGCTGGCATCCCTTTTAAATAATGTATTTATGTGCTAATTGCTTTGTTGCTTTCTGTATAAAGCCTGGCTCCTTGGGTGGGATGCGGGTGCGACCACGAGCATCGCCCAAGGAGCAAGTGGCTCGTGTGCCCACTGCTGCTGCTGGAGCCAGAACCTTCCCTGCTGTAACCAAAACCTGAGGAGGAGCTGGAAGCATCCAGGACCCGGTTTGCTGCAGCAACATCTGCGGTGTTTGCATTTTGTGCGAGTCCGTGGGGCTTAGGAGGCACCCACGGCTCCGCCACGTCCCGCGGGAGGCGGTGGGTCTCCCGTGGCACCCGCGAGCTTTAAAAATCCAGAGGATCATCTTGCACGTGCGATTGCAGCAGGGAGTGAAACGCAGGGATGTTTAAGATCACTCAGCCCAGTGGTAATTCAATATCGGGGTTTCAGTCGTATTGGCGTATAGTCTGGAGATGAGGATGTTTGGCTAAAATCAGGTTTTCACATGTATTTTGTAAATACTGAGTGATTTATTTTAATTTTTTTTTTGTCTGCTGTACTGGTGTTCTGAAATACACTCACTGGGCTTGAAGTTGGTCTTTTACCAGTGATAGGGGAAAAGAGTGCTGAATAAGTGGGTTTAAAAAAAAAAAAAGGACCTAAAAAAAAAAAAAGAGACCTGATTTGCTTGACGTGCTACTCAGATAATATTACGGCAGCCTTAATTACATGCAGGTTTTGAAATACTGATGTGGATTCTTCTCCCCCCTGGCCCTTCCTAGCAGTGGACTCTTGAACCTCTTTCTGCGCCTCTGTAGGAGTGACAGTCGATAACCAGCCACGCTTTTATCTCGTAGTGGACTTTCTGCGTCGGTGCGTGGCATAGGTTGGTCTCCCCTGTTGTTACTCCTCCAGTCCCGGCGCTAGATGTGTGCTGGTAATTAGCACACGTAGTCCCGTTTTGCTTGCAGATGAAGTGCTTGGGTCGCGTTGGGTTCACCTGTGATCTGGCCCAGAGGCAGAGGTCAGGGTGTTTGTGCTCTCAACCGTGGGGAGCCTTGGGAAAGAGCTGAGGTGTGGAGGCCAGAGCTCCCGCCGTGCCCAGAAGGTGTCTAACTCAGTGTGTTGGAAAGGAGAAGACACCAAATGGCAGCTTTTGGCTCCTGGTGTGTGGTCTCTCCTTGCCGATGCTGATGGGCAGAAGCAGGTCCTCCTGCAGGGAGAAACCTGTGGAGCCGGGTGATGGGGAAACCCAAGACTTGGGGTAGCAGATGGGACAGCCTTCTGGTCCATGGCAGAGCAGGGAATGGCTTGAGTTGTCACGGAGGCTTCGTTGCATGCAAAGCTTTTTATTGATCTCTTGATGAAAGGAGCAGTTTTTGCAGACCAGCTTATACGTCCAAGGCTATCGGATCTGTTCCTCACAGACCCAGGGCCAATCTCATTTTCTAGTTTTGTGAATTTAAGACAATTAGAGATGCCCCAAACTGCCTGTTTCCTTCTCCAAGCCTTTCTGATGTGGGAATTTGCCTCAGCACAGCAAACGGGCATTTTTTCACATTTTATTCTGCTGGGTGAGAGCTGGGAGAATGATGTCCTGCTGGGGGTGTGCCACAGACCTCCTTCATCCTGACGTAGTGCTGAAGAAATCCAGCTGCAAAGCTTTTCTTCTGTGGAGCCTGTTCTTCTCCACAGCTGTCTGAGAACTGGATGATCTCAGGGCACCTGGGTACAAAAATAATCCTGTCCTCAGTTGGTCATCATCTTCAAGCATCTCCTGGGCGCTCAGTCTCATTAGCAACTACAGTGCCTCTCTCTTGGTAAAGATTAACTCGCTTGAGCCCTCAGGTTTCCAGGAGAAGACCAGGAACAGCTACACCGATGAGGTGGTGGCAAGAATCTGCAACAGCATTAAATGGCTTTGGATTAGTGAGAGCTGAGTCCATGCCAGGGCTGGAGAACTGGCTCTTACCGTGCTGCAGCCTTAGAGCAAGACCTGAACAAAGGTTTTTGTTCCCTGAGGGATTGGTGCTCGTCCCTGTAGTTTAGCAACCCAGTAAATCCTCCGGATTACGTAGGTGTAGGGCGTTGCATGGGTAGAGTTTAACTCGATGATCATTATGGGTCCCGTCCAACTGTTGAGGTATTGTAGCTTTAGCGTGGAGGGATGGGGAGTGGGATCGACTGGAGGCAGCACAAATTCCTTGAGAAAGTCCCACGCCGCTGCTCTCGGCAGGTTGTTTGTATTGTCTCTGCCTTTTGGTCACTGGTGGTGTCCACTGGGGCTCTAGATGCTTTCTCATACCCTAAGAAGCAGGACTTCTGCACCCGTAGGTCGCCTCCCAGCAGGTCGGGGTGGCAGAAGACCACCTGCAGCTGGGTGTCTCGGTCCCGTGGCAGCCAGGCTGCGAGGGGAGAACCGTGTTTGATGGCGCTGGAAAAAAAAATCTCTCCCCCTGTTTGCTGGCACATGAGGTCATCTCTCTTCTTGGCAGCAGGCTTGGCTGCCGCTCGCTGAGTGCCTTCGTCTGGTATGTGGGTGTCAACGGGTGCGTGCAAGGGTGGCAGGCGGTGCCCAGGTGTGAGTGCTGGGCGTTGTGTGCTTCAGTGGTGAGCTCAGGGAGGCTTCTCCTGGTCCCAGGAACCAGAAGCGGAGGAGAGGGACTTTGTACCCTCAGGCTAAGCTGTGCCAGAAGAGCAATGGGGAGGAGGAGGCTCCACGTGTCTTCAAGCACAACCCGCTCTCTGAATCCACGCTGCAGGTTCCTGCTTGCTTTTGGATCTCCTCCACCCGCCTGTGCTGTTAGAAGTTACCTGAGCTGGGGGTGGGCAGCTGGGGACCACCTTTCATGTCCCAAGGAAGTCAGCGGTGAGCACAGTTTCGTGGAGGGAGGTTGAGGATCCCATGGCAGCATCGGGGTGGTTTGGAGCAGGGCTCTGCACCCCTGCAGACCCTGCTTTTTCCCTCAGAGTGTTCTTTTCTCCTGCCTGCCTTTGCCAGCCTTTCTCTCAACTGTGTCCTCTCTCCTCGGTGGCACAGAGGATCTCGTCCAAAATAAGGGTCCTCAGGCTTAAACACTCTCGTACTGGTGGCTTCAAGAGAAGACCCGGGCAAGGCAATGAAAAGTGCTGGAGCAGGTACATCTGGCAGGATAGCTGCTGGTCTGCTCTCCAGAGGTCCCGTCTGCCCTGGCTGTAGTGGGATGAAAAATCTCATGCCTGTCCTTCCTGGCATTCGTCCTGCAGCGATGTGAGCAGCTGTAGCTTCTCTTCCTGAGGAGTGGGGTGAGAGGACCTGTGTAATCCTGCCAAAACATTTTTTTTTTTTTTTTAAATCTGCCTCTCGGCTGGCACGCTTCCACTGAGGTCCTTTGGTCACAAACCACTTCTCATCACCCTCGCGCTTGGCTGGGAGGACACTTGCACTGCAGACCTGGATGGAGGGACCTGGTGGAAGTTCATTGAACTTTTCTGTCTGGGCTCGTTCCCGGTCAGAGGCCAGGTGAAGCAAGATGTAACCTCAGAGATCCTTCCCTTTTCCCTGAAGTCACCAGCAAGGTTTCCCGTGCTTTTCTCAGGACAAGGTTTAGGGTTTGTTTGGTTTTTTTTTTACCATCTCTGCTTCCTCAAAGACCTCGCTGTGTTGGAAGGCCTTTGAAAGGATGGAGAACATCCCTGGCCATGCTGCACTGTGGAGCTGGGCTGCTTGGCTCGTGGAATTTGTTCATCCTGAGCTGTGTTGTCGGTGAAATCTGACATCATTCCATTCCAAAGCGTGGGAATGCGGAGCACGGGGTGGGCCCTGGTGGCACAGGGATGGCTGATGGACACAGACGCACGGGGGCAAGTGCAGAGAGACACGGGGGCAGGGCTTGTTATCAGCAAACCAAGAAGGGGAGGTTTGCGTCACCCGGGCTTGTTCCTTGGCCATCAGGGTGGGTTTACAGCTTCGTAGCTGGCGTCCTCATCTCTAAGCACCATTTGAGCTGCCTCTCTCCTCTCCCCAGTCTGCAACTGCAACGGGATGTCCAGGCAGTGCGTCTTCGACTGGTACCTCCTGAGGGAGACGGGGAACGGGTACCGCTGCCTCGGCTGCCTGGGCAACACGGAGGGCGCCCGCTGCGAGCGCTGCAAGGAGGGCTTCTCCCGCCAGCGGGAGGGGGACTGCTGCCGGCCCTGCCACTGCCACCCCCAGGGTAAGTGGCCACCAGCTGGGGGGGGACGGGGCTGGGTGGAGGGCGTAGGGGGGCTTAAATTGCCTGCTTAAATGGTGTGTCCCTAGGCCCCACATGGGCTAGGTCAGGCTCTGAGTCCCCACTTGCTGGAGCAGAGCATTAGAGGAGGAGACAAGGGCCAGCTTGGCTCCAGGTGGGATTATCTGGGGAGGTGCCAGAGCCCCAGTGCTGCGTTCCCACACCATAAAGTAGTCGGAGCTTCTCCTCCTCCTGGGTGCTTCACTGCTTGGTGCTGGGAGTTTCAAACCTCTCAGCAGCTCTAGGCTGCATCCAGGCTTCAAGACCCCTACTACCTGTCCCCCAAAATAATCACAGACTCACAGAACGGTTTGGGTTGGAGGGGACCTTGAAAGATCACCTCTTCCAATCTCTTTGCCATGGACAGGGACATCTGCCACTGTATCAGGTTGCTGAGAGCCCCATCCACCTGACCTTGAACGCTTTCGAAGATGGGGCATCCACAGCTTCTCTGGGTGACCTGTTGCAGTGTCCCACCACCCTCATCATGAAGCATTTCTTTGTTCTGTCCAATCTAAACCTCTAAACCAACTTAAAACATTTGCCCCTTGTTCTGTCACTACAGGTCCTGTTAAAAAGTCTCTGTCATCGTATCACCTCCCCTCCTGATACACAACGCTGTGAACTCAGGAATTACCCTGTCACTTTTATGATGCAATTAGAAGCCTTTGTGAACCTGCCTTTATATATTGAGCCCCTTTTATATGTTGAAAGGCTTCAATAAGGTCTCTCCAGAGCCTTCTCTTCTCCAGGCTGAACAACCTCAATGCTCTCACCCTTTCTCTGTAGCAGAGGTGTTCCAGCCCTCTGACCATTTTCATGGCCCCCTCTGGACCTGCTCAAACAGGAGATGCCCCAGAGCTGGATGCAGTGCTCCAGCTGGGGTCTCATGAGAGCAGAGTAAAGGGGGAACACCAACCCCTCGACCTGCTGGCCACGCTGTGCTGGGATCTCAGGGAGGGACCTGTTTCTGGACCTGGGTTGCTGCTGCAATGATGGTGTGGTGCTTTGTTCCTCTGTTCCACCAGCAGCATCACCAGCTGCTGGTGATGCACCCAGGACATGGTTGGTTTTCTGGACTGTGAACGCACATTATGGGCTCGTGTCCAACTTGTCATCCACCAGTAGCTCCAGGTCTTTCCCTGCAGCTCTCCATTCATCCACCCATCATTCCGTCCTCCAGTCTGTACTGATATTGGGGATTACCCTGACCCAAGTGGAGGACCTTGCACTTGACCTTATTGAACTTCATGAGATTCACATGGGGCCCTCTCCTCCAGCCTGTCAAGGTCCCTCTGGATGGCATCCCTCCCCTCCATCATCAATCCCTGCCTTAACAAGAGGGACCCTACTCTGCTCTGCCCTGAATTTGACAAGTGGCCGTGAACCTGGAGCTGCTCCGTGTAGAGAGCTGCTTGCCCCTCCCAGCTGCATCCTTATCTCAAGGATGGGGCCAAACACCAACCCGGGGAGCGGTGGCTTTTGCCACCTTTGTGAGTCAGGCTGATGCTTCCCTGGTGTTGTAATGTTTGGCAGGCTCCACAAAGGCTTTTAATTGCCTTGTAAAAGCAAAAGGTTAATTCCTGACCTCGTGGTAGTGTGGGAAGGGAGGTAGTGCAAAGTGCCACGTGCTTGGGAACAGACAGGAGGCTTCGGCCTCTCCAGCCCCTCCGGTGGCTTTTTGCAGGCAGCAGGGCTATGAAATGGGATTTCTAGCTCTGGGGTGTTTTCCATGGGTCTTGTGGTGGTTACACAGTAGATGTGATGGCTCCTTCATCCACATCAGGTTTCAGCTTGCTCCGTACATAGGTAGCTCGTACATGTTGCAGTGAGGTTCTAGATATTAAAATGCCTGTGGGTCTCTGATGTATGAAGATCACTCAGAAGCACATGAAAAACAGGTGGCAAGAGGACAGAGTAATAGGCTTTAAGGTGGTGGAAGGGTGAATATACCCTTGGCTGCCCCTGCAGGGAGGGCCTAGCAGCAGGACAGCTGCTGGTGGCTCTGGCACCCTCTCCCCTTGGTGCCTGTACGTCCACAGCAGTAGGTCAGAAACCAAAGACCTTGCCATGGCCCTGAGCCCCATAGGATCCTTGTAGAGGCACCAAAAGCAATCTCTGCCAGCGTCTACTAACAGAGGGTCTGGCAAAGAAGAAAAAAAATTCTCTGCTTGGTTTGTCTGTCCTGGAGTCTCTCTTGTCCCTCACAGTGACCTTTATGGTAGGGAAGCAGCTTGAACAGCCAGACCTGGTGTCTCATCCCTGTGCTGGGATCTCAGGGAGGGACCTCTTTCTGGACCTGGGTTGCTGCTGCTGTGATGGTGTGGTGCTTTACTCCCCTGTTCCACCAGCAGCATCGCCAGGAGGGCGTGGGGAGATGCCCACCCAAACCTCTCCTTTTCCTCATTCCGCAGGTGCCCTCAGCCCACAGTGTGACAGTGACGGCTGGTGCAGCTGCAAACCCGGCGTGATGGGCAAGAAGTGTGACCAATGCCAGCCAGGCTTTGAGTCCCTCTCTGAGGCTGGGTGCCGGAGGAGCGGCCAGTAAGTGCTGGAGACCATGGGTGGCATGGGGACAGCTGCAGGGCCAGCCTCCTGAGCTCTCTCAGCCGCTGCGGAGAGCCCGAGCTGGCTGAAAACCACCCCGTGGTAGGGGAGAGGCAGTTTGGTTCGTGGCAGCACACAGATAGCCTTAAGCTAACCTCACTGGGAGAGAGCAGTGAGGTCCAGCTACGGGGCTGGACGTCTGGTCCACCCTGCAGAGCTCGCTGTCGTGCCATGGCATCAAAAGCTGTCCTTCACCACGCTCCAAGGCAACTGCTCTATTCTCCAGAAAATGCCAAAGAGGCAACAGTTGGGCCAACCAGTGTGAAATAAAACCTGCCCACGCGTGGGTCTGCCTGGTGGTGTGTGGGTGCCACTTGGCCTGCCCCCCGTGCAAAAAATCAACCCCTTCCTTTGCACGAAGCCCCGATTGAACACCTTTCGAAGCGTTTCTGGTTTGGCTTCCTCAGCTCTGTGTCCTCATCTTCCTTGCTTCACCCTGCCATTTCTCCTTTGGGGCCCCCAGCATGCCAAGGGTGGGGGGTGCCTGAATCCGTGCTGCCGTGCCTGGCCTCCTGCCCGAGTGTCCCCGGGGTGTTGCTGCCTGTTGGAGCTCCACCAGGGTCTATTAAACTCAGCCAGGGTTTATCAAGCACAGCCAAGCTTTGCTTTGCTCTTGTAGGTGGCTCTGGTGCCCTGGGGTGTCCTGGGGCTGTAGCGTCAGGTCTCGTCTCAGCCTAGCATCCACACTGCTGCAGCTGGACTGCTTAGAGAAAAGGCTCCGCTGATTGTTTTTCCTCTTCTAGCATCGGACCGGTAGCTGGGGTGGGGGTGTCTCTGCTGTCTTGTATAACAGCTGGGGACACCGAGCTCCCAGCCTGAGCTGGAAATCCAGGTAGAGGTGCCCGCTGTCCCTGTTGCAGGAGCCCACAGTGCAAGTGTGACCCAGCTGGCAGCACGGGGGGCTGCCTCTCCGGACACTGTGTCTGCAAGGCGGGAGCGACTGGAGAGCGCTGCGAGAGGTGGGTGTCAGGAGGACTCGCCAGACCTCTGTGTGGCCTGTCATCTGTCTCCCTGACAGCTGCATCCCTGGCAGTTGCCCATCCTGCCATCCCAGCCTGGCGACCGCCTCGAAGGATGGCTGTGTTGCACGGCTGTCCTTAGAGGGGCTGATTGTGTTGGCCAGGAAAAGGAGAAAACGAACCTGAATGTTGTCACCTTCTTGCGTTTCCCAGGTGCAAGCGACACTTCTATAACTTGGACACCAGAAACCCCGCGGGATGCTCCCCTTGCTTTTGCTATGGGCACTCATCTGTGTGTGTCAGTGCGGACAACCACAGCATCTACAACATTACCTCCACCTTCCAGCAAGGTGAAGCCCAAGCAGGACGTCCCTAAGGCTCTTTAATGCGCTGGAGGCTGGTTTGCTGCCTTGCTGAGGGTCCCTGTGCTTTGAGGGGTGGGATGGCCTGATCGTAGGCAGAAGTAGGGTGCGAGAGTGAGGAGGGGGGCTGTAGGCTTGCTTCATCATGCCAGTCTGTCATCATCACGCCCAGCCTGGCTTATGTACAGATCTTTTGGCACAGGGATATCTATGCTGCCCCCCTCGGAGGTCAAGGGGGTAGGAAGCTGGAGGGTTTTGATAAGACACAGCTTGAGAAAGTTGCTGGAGTCCTGGGAATGCCTTCCCTGTCCCTGCTCACTGCTCCTCATTGGTCCTCCAGGTGCCGAAGGCTGGCGAGGTGTCCATGAAAGCGGCTCCCCAGCCCAGCTCCAGTGGTCCCCACGCCACCAAGATGTCTTCATAGCGGCGAGGAGACAGGAGCCGATATACTTCGTGGCACCTGGTAGGTGTGGGATCGGTGGGGGGGAGAGGTGCAAAGGTCCCCTTTGCTTGATCCGATCCTGTGAACTGAGCCTTTAGGAGAAAGGCAAGATTTTAAGCCTTTAATTTTCTCCCTTCCTTCCCCTTGTAGCGAAATTTCTTGGGAACCAGCAGCTGAGCTATGGCCAGACGCTCTCCTTCGATTACCGCCTGGACCGAGGGGGACGCCAGCCATCTCCTCACGATGTGGTCCTGGAAGGAGGTGGCCTGAGAGTCACTGCTCCCTTCTTGCCCCAGGGGGAGGTCCTGCCCTGTGGTGTCAGCCAGACATACACATTCAGGTAAAGGGGGGTGCTGGGTTGTTTGGGGCAGGGTGAGCAAGAAAGCCTGTGGCTTCAAGGAGCTCAAGGATTCAGCTGTGACCCCTTAGAGGTGACAAAGTGTTGCCTGGTTTGGGCTGGATGCATGTCAGGTGCTTTTCTCCTGGATGAGGAGGTTACTTTGTGAAAGGGGCAGTAGAAAATCTGGCTTGAGGTTGGTCTGGGTACAGTGCTTGGGGTCAGTCACATAGGTGGAGGTTGTTCCCCAAAGCCCTGAGCTCAGGAAGGAGATGGGTGAGAGCTGCTGCGTTTTTCTTGATGAGGCATCTCATTTTCTTGAAACTGGTTCCACTTCTCCCTTCTCCCACGGGCAGGTTGGATGAGCACCTGAGCAGCAAGTGGAGCCCGAGGCTGAATCACTTTGAATATCGAAGGCTGCTGGGAAACCTGACGGCTCTCTGGATCCGAGCCACCTTTGGGGAGTACAGTAAGTGAGGGGAAGAGCTGCGGGGGGGTAGCACAAGGTTGGCTTCTCCTCAGTGCTGGAGATGCCAAGTGTCCAGATGGAGACACCTTTGCTAAGAGATATTATTAAATAATAATAATAATAATGAAAAAAATGCCCTAAAATGGGCAAAATTAAATTATGAAGAGATTGAGCAGGGTGGTAAACAGTGGGGACAGGGAAGCCTTGGCTCCAGTCCGCCTGCCCACAGGCGTTGTAATGAAGGGTATGACCTGTGCAGGTCCCGGGTGCAGGGGACTTGCAAGGGGAGCTGCTGGCCCCCGTGGGTGACGAGCTCTGTCTCCCTCCAGGCACCGGCTACATCGACAACGTCACCCTGGTGTCGGCACAGCCCGTCGCCGGAGTCCCCGCTCCCTGGGTGGAGCGTTGTGAGTGCCCCGTGGGCTACCAGGGGCAGTTCTGCCAGAGCTGTGCCCCTGGCTACCGCAGAGATGCTCCTGGCCTGGGGCCCTTCAGCATCTGTGTGCCGTGCAATTGCCAGGGGGGAGGAATTTGTGACCCCGACACCGGTAAGGAAAACCCACGACCGCGTTGTGTTTATAGGGCCCGTGGGATGGCGGGGGGGCTGCCTGCACCCTGAGAATTGAGCTGCAGGGGACTGGGGGGGGCACTGAGCAGGGCGAGATCCCTGGCTTGGGGGGATGGAGGGCAGGGAACACCTCGGATAAAACTCCCCAAAGCCTAGAAGCACTGTGGCCAAAAATACAGGAAAGGTGTGTTGGGATCAAATCTCATTTAGATGATCCTCATTGGAGAAAGAAAAAAACCAAAAAACAACCAACCCATCTCACACTGCTTGGATAGCATTAAAAACCTTTCTTCTGACTTTTTATTTTGAAAGTAATTGTGGTGCCAGTAGACATCAGTGATGTAAGCAGGTTTTACTGCCTTTCTTGTTAAAATACCTCACAGTGTTGCCATATAAAGTGAAAGTAACGTGAAGTTAAGCTGTCACTATTTTCCAAGTCTGAGCTGGAAATCAATTTCAAACATGTGAGCATTGATCAGGAGGCACAAAAGGCAGTGGGTGGCTCCTTGGGAGCTCTATGAGCAGTGAAATATGAGATCCAGCCACCTTTGGGTGGCGATGGCCCACCTAGCATGGGAGCCTCAATACCATGGGATGGACTCCTCTGTGGGGGTCTGGCTGGGCTCCTGCTGCAGGAGCAGGGCACAGTCCTTCCTGTGTGGTGATGGACAGAGAAATGAAGCAGGTATGGGCAGGTGTGGGGATCTCAAGGGCTCTGGGGGAGGATGCTGGACCATGGGTGCTTGGGCTGCTGTGTGTGGTGTGGCCAGGAGGTGGGTGGTGGAGGGTATCCCACCAGGGGTGAGCGCAAACTGCCCTGAGATCTCTCCTTCCTTCTTCAGGCGAATGCTACTCGGGAGATGAAAACGTGGGCAGTAGTGTCAGCTGCCCCTTCGGCTTCTACCAAGACCCCTGGCAGCCACACCACTGCAGGCCATGTCCCTGCAGCAACGGCCAAGGCTGCTCAGCGGTGCCAGGCAGTGAGGAGGTCATCTGTGACCACTGCCCTCTTGGAGCTACCGGTAATGCCCTTCTTCAGCTTGCTTCTACTCTGCCTTTCTCCAGAGATTCTACCCACCGTACAGGGAGATACAAGATGCTCAAAGCCAGGCTGATCATCCAGTCTTCTCAGCCCAACTTGCCTACGGCACTGCCACTGCTGCCTGTAACAGTGTGTTTCAGCCCCAGGGAGTGTGTAAATATGCATTGCCCTGTCCTGGGAAAGGTTCTTATCTAAACAGATAACATGGATGGAAAAAGGATGGGTGGAGTGGGAGGGGAAAAGAAAAATAGGAAAAAAATCCACCAAACAGGAAACGACTTGCCCAGGGTCAGTTGTTGCACCCAGCTTTGGAGAACCTGCCTGGTGCATTATGCATTGGTCGTGGTGGCAAGGAGAGTGGAGATGCTGTTGTGCTGACCCTGATGGGGCTGAACGCCCCCATTTCTGCGGGGCAAAAGCAGCGAAGGCAGCCTCTCCCTTCTGGGCAAGAGCATGAGCTTCTCCTCGTCTCTCCTTTCCCAGGGGCCAACTGTGAGTACTGCGCCGATGGCTATTTTGGAGACCCAGCGGCTTCCCGTCCCTGCCAGCCGTGCCGGTGCAATGGCAACGTGGAACCCAACGCCGTGGGGAACTGCGACCGCCGCACCGGCGAGTGCCTCAAGTGCATCTACAACACTGCCGGCTTCTACTGCGACCGCTGCAAAGATGGCTTCTTCGGGAACCCCCTGGCCCCCGATCCTGCCGACAAGTGCCGAGGTGAGAGCTGGGCACTGTTTGAGCTGGGATTGAGTAAGAAAGTCCTCGCAGGTGCATGGGGTGGCTTGATGGGAAGGACGATGCTTGCAAAAGCCAAGGCTGGAAAGTGGGGAGTGGAGGGCAGAGACCAGAGCACCGGGCTACGTGGTGGGAGGAAAGCTGGGGGAGAGGGTGGATGGAAGTGTACGCTGACACTCGAGGGTGGGGACAGGCGCCTTTGAACCTGTGCCACTCTGACCCACAGCCTGTGCCTGTGACTCGGCTGGCGCTGAGCCCCTCAAGTGTGGGAGTGACGGGAGCTGCATCTGCAAGCCAGGCTTTGAGGGTCCCAACTGTGAAGAGAGTGAGTGCCCGGGTTGCTACAGCCAAGTGAAAGCCCAGGTGAGCAACTCTGCCAGCTACGGGGCTCCTGAGCAGCAAGGGGTGCAGAGATACACTTACCCTCAAGCATCTCCTCCTGGCTTCCTCAGCCATCTCCTGATGCGAGTGAGAAGTGGTTTTGCAGGCTGTGCCTGAAGTTTGGGTTTGTACCTGATTCAGCCAATAAAAACCCAATGACCTAGAACTGCTGGCCAGCTGTGCCGCACCCAAAAATGAGCCCTTGCTTTGCTCTCCATCCTCTGCTTGGACCATGGACCTGGTTCCCACCGTGGTCTTTCCACTGTGGGCTCGATATCCCGCTGACTGATGGCCTGGTCTGCTGTGGTTGCAGGTGGACCTGTACCTGCAGCAGCTGGTGGAGCTGGAGCTGCTGTTCTCAGAGGTGCAAGCTGGCGGTGGGGCCGGGAGCCAGGAGCTGGAGGGGAGGATGCAGCTGGCTGAGGAGATGCTGCAGGCTATCCTCAGGGAAGCCTTTAGCCTCCAAGGTACCACCCACCCTCTGCCCTCTGATGGGGCCATCTGTGCCCTCTCAGGGGAGGATTTTGCTCAGTGACGAATTTCTCTTCAGCCTCTCGCTTTCCTTCTCACCAGCCTCTGACAGATCTCTGGAAAGCCGCGTGGCCAGGATGAAGAGGCAAGTGTCCAACTCTCAGAGCCACGTGGATGAGATCAAGGCAACGGTGGAGAGGCTGAGGTCCCTCGGGAGCCAGTACGAGAGGCAGGTGCAGGACACCCGGCAGCTGCTGGAGAGAGCTAGGCTGGACCTGGACCGTAGCACAGCTGCCCTGCGTCGGGTGGTAAGAGCATCCTCATGTGACACTCTCCTAGTCTAAACCAGGAAGAAAAATCCATGGAGAGAGCAAGATTTTAACATATTCAGTTATTCCATTCATTTTGAGGGCAGAATATGTTCTGGTGGCTTGTTCTGTAGGGCTGGGGCATGGAGAGGTGCTGGCAGGGGTCTTTGGGGGGCTGTGGAGGTTTAACGTGCTGCAGTCGCCTCTTTCACTGCTGAATTGGATGGAGGGCAGGGAAGAGCACTCACTGAGCACTCACGCTTCTCTTCCTCCCTCCTCAGAACATTCCCGTTTCAAACCTTCCCGGGGGCTCAAATCAGTTATTGATGCTGGCCCAGGAGGCTCTGAGACTGGCCAACAGGTGAGTTGCTCCTGAGGGGAGGGGGACTGAGATCTTGATGAGTGCCCAGAAGGTCCCTTTTGGGGGGGTTCTTGCCTTTCCCTCAGGCTGCAGCTGCCATGACCTCTGTGCCAGCCCTGGAGCAGAGGGATGGTGTGTCTGCTGGGCTGACTTCGCTGCCTTACAGAGATGTCCTCAGTTGCCTTAAAGAGGGGTGTTGGATGTATCTTAGAAGTAACTTTGGGGTCAGAGTTTGGTCTGAAGATGCCCAGTTGCAACAGGCAGCATCCACCTTCCCCTCGGTGCTCCTCTACCCTCAGGAGAGGCAGGAGGGACACAGCAAAATCCGAGTCCTCTTCTCAAACGTGTTGTGTTTGCCGGGAGGGTCAGTCAGACCCTGCGCCCCCGAACGCAACAACGGAGGAAGTCGGTGGAGGAAACTCCTGCAGGGAAACCTTTCTCAGGAGCCCCCTCCTGTGCTTTGCAGCCAGGCACAAGCTGCCAACACCATTGACCAAGCGGCGAGGGCAGCGCGGGAGGACGCGCGACAAGCCCTGGAGCTGGTGCGTGCGGCGGATGGAGGAGAGGAGGCTGCCTCCGGCTCCCTGCCCGGGCTGCTCCGCAAGTGAGTTGTGGCTGTCTGCCTTCCTGACTTTGGGGGGGGATATATGGAGGGAGGGAAGAGGTGGGTGGCCAAGCCTCCGTGCCTCCTTTCCCGTCTCCCTGGCGGAGTTGTGGAAATGTGCAGTTGGAGGCAGGGATTTGCCTGGACTTTGGTGGCTGGCACGTCTGAGTGGTGGAGAAAGGAGGGCTGGCAGCTCTGCGGAGCGTCTGCTTCCCATCCCCGCGGGCTGTGATGCTCCCCAGGGGTCTGCCCCACAGCTGGGGGAAGGGATTTAATGCCGGGTGTGTGAACAGGCTCCCGGGGGACGACTCTGTGCCCGGTTGCAGATCTAGGCTGGCTTCAGCCCAAGGGTAGATTTAGCCCCGCGTTGTCTGGTTGGAGTGGTACCTCTCCAGAGCCCACCCACCACAGTTGCTGGGGCTTTGCACACCACTGGTGGGGTGGGAACAATGGCCCTGAATGAAGTTAAGGAGCTGAATGGGGGCGTGCAGGAGAAAACATCCAGTGGCAGGGATTAGCAGAGCCTCTGTGGAGCCCATGAGGGTTCACCTGGTGTGAAACAGCTTTAGATTTTGGACCATGATGCAGATGCCCTGCTTGGTAGAGGGGCTGGGATGAGGCAGTTGTTTGCAATTAGCTTTTCCAGCATGATAAATCTGTGTGGGGCCCTGGAGAGGACTTGGGGAGCACGAACAAGTCAATGCAGGAGGCAGCATTAATTCTGTGGTGGGGGTTGGCAGCTTGTCTGGTACTGTGGTCTTCAACATCACATCCATGCAGGTACGAGGAGCTGAAGTCACTGGTTGGAGGCCTGAAGACTGAGGCTGATGGGATGGCCTCTGATGCAGACAGGGCTTATCAGGGCAGCCTTGTACTCCTCAACTCCCTGTCACGCTTGACAAAGACCGACATTGGCTCCTTTGAGGTGAGGACTTTGTGCCCGCAGGACCAGGAGACCACCTTTTGCTCTCCCCGTACCCCCTCACTACCAGCAGCTCAGTCCTTCCCAGGGCTCTGTTTCCACTGGGGAGCCATCAGATATGCACCTTCCCATCCTTTTGCCCCCATAGCTGGCCACAGGCACAAGAAGCAAAGAGATGAGCGTCCGTTGCTGCTCGCGGTGGTTCCTGGGGAGATGTTGGGACCCCCAGGCAGTCATCGCATCTCTGTGTTTCAGGGGGAGGCAACCCGGCTGAAGCAGGATGCCAGTGCTCTCCTGAGCCTGGTGGACACCTACATGGCACAGTACAGGCAGCTGCAGAGCCGCACGGGGCGCTGGGAGGAAGAGACCAAGCAGCTGCTGCAGAGGGGAGAGGGCGAGAGAGCGGTAAGAGGTTGGCTGGGGGTCTGTGGCTTGAGTTGTCTTCAGCGTGAGCTGGAGCCCTGGTGGGATGCCCGTGGCACCACCGTGCTGTCCGAGCCTGTTGGCCTTCCTCAGAAACACAGTCGCTTGGGACTGGTCTTCTGGAGCCGGTGGGAGACCTCACTGTGCGTGCGGAGCTGCTGGTGCAGGGTGTCACCAGCACAGCTCCTCCATCCCTGGAGGAATCGAAACTAAGATCACTCACGATTGCTGGAGCTGGTTGAGGGACTATCTGATGCTCTGTGTCCTTCATCTGCCTGTTGTGACCCTTTGGTCTGTTCACAGACGCTGACGCAGCTGCTCTCCCGAGCCAACCTTGCCAGGAGCACAGCCCTGCAAGCCGTGAGCGCTGGCAACGCCACCTTCTACGAGGTGGAACAGATCCTGAAGAGCCTCCGGGGTAATGTCCTAGAAACCTTGCCTTTCCCCTCCCTTGTGGGATCTCACAAAGCTAGTGCAGCTTCATTTCCACGTGCATTTCTTTCAGAGTTTAACCTGCAAGCAGATGACAAGAGAAGGGAAGCCGAAGACGCCATGAGAAGGCTACCGATTATCAGTGGCATGGTCGCAAGTGCCAAGGAGAAGACAGACCGAGCTGAAGCGATCCTGGGAAGTGCTGCTTCTGAATCCAAGGCAGCCAACAGTGTGGCAGAAGAAGCAAAAGAGATCACCACGGGGATCCAGCAGGTGAGGGCAAGCTGTATTGCTGGCAGAAAAGGGTTTTGAAGGGAAAATCATGGAAGGAAGAGGACCTGGTTGGCAACTCCAACGGGTCTTCATGGTGGACCTGATGTGCTGACTTTTTGGCTGACATTTGTCTGTAGTGGATCCTGCGTAGATAACAGAGTTGGCTGTAGATGAGTGGGTGCATGGGGGTCTCTGCAGGCATGTTTGTCCAGCGAGGATCCCTATGGCATCTCTCCGTAGCCACCTTTTGGTGACCAAGGGGATTTTTTTACTTCCACAGTCTGAGTTGCTGGCAGTCTTGTGAGCTCCCAGACTTGGCGTTGCTGAGTTTGACTCCCAGACTACATGTTGTAATTCCCAGGGGATTTGCTGATATCTGCAGGAGGGGTTGAGCTGTAATCATAGAAACAATGCTCTAACAGGTGGGAGCACATGAAGGACGCAGGAAAGCCCGTGTTAATTTTGGGTCCCTGTGGAAGGAACCAGTTTCCAGTAGCTCCATGCCCCAGCGCACCCAGACCAAATTCAGCCATGCTCTGCCCCTCTGAAAGTCCCTTTGCATTCTATAGGAGATCACAAGGCTGAGGGTGGAAGCCAACAAGTCGGCTGATGGTGTCCTGGCTTTGGAGAAGGCAGTGGCTACCCTGCAGCGTGAGGCCAAGGAAGAGGATGGTGAATTTAAGAGGAAGCTCTCGGAGGTTGAGGCAGACGCCGCTGTGATACAGGAGGTGGGTCCCTATGTCCCTCACCTTGTCCCCTTCTCTCTTTACATTTGGGCAAGACTTCGCCTTACATCTGCCATCTTGCCTTCTTTAGACAGCACAGGAAGCTCAGAGGGTCCATGCTAAGGCTGGCCAGGCAGGAGTGGCTGTGCAGGAGACATTGAGTGCCTTGGAAGACCTGCTGCGTCTAATGAGTAAGTTTTGAGCCCCTGCTGTAGGGTGTGGATGGAGACAGGTCCCTGCTGGGGTCTAGGCAGGGTTGCTGGGAGCTATGTGGGATGATGCCTGTGAACAGGCTGGGCAGCAGGATGGAGATGAAGTATCTGGAAAGACCTAGTCTAATCCTCAGCCTCCATCCATGGTTCCCTCTTCCTTGTTTCCCTCCTGTGCAACAGACCAGCCCGGTGCTGTGGATGAGGATGGCCTGAAGCAGCTTGAGATGAATTTTAGCAAAGCTAAAGCCAGAAGCAAACAGCTGAAGGATGAGATGTTGGAGCTGGAGCAGACAGCCGCGTTGCAGAAGGCCCGCGTGCAAACACTGGAGAGCAGCATAGATGAGATCCTGGCGGATATTAAGAACCTGGAGGATATCCAGAAGAGTCTTCCTCCAGGCTGTTACAACACAAAAGCCATTGAATCGCCATGAATGGGCACTGGAAAGGCTTGCAGCACCTGCCAGACTGTGATGGCAGGAGAGCCTGGTCCAGCTGCCCTTCCTAGACTCAGCAGGACTGCATTTGACTGTGGTGAACTGATCCTCACCCTCAAGTTCAGTGTGGCAGCTGAAGTTCTCATAGTCATGCTAGCCCTGGAGAGTCCCTGGTTTTTCAAAGTGGTCCGTCCCTCGGTCATGAGACGAAGGAGACTCCTGGTTGCATGAAGGTGTTCCTGACTGAAGAACAGCCTGTTCCTACAACATTTCTCTGATGTGCAGGTGGGAGTTGGCTTGGTGTCAGCCTTGGGAATTTGCACAGTTCAGAGCCTGAAGTTCACAACTTTCACAAGAGATTCTCCATCCCCTGTGGTTCCCCTCTCCTGGTCTGGCACACACAGAGGGACTATGGTCTCTGTCCTTACTTTTGACCCTACCACCACCACCTCCTACTCATGTTCTCCATGGGATCTTCTGCTCAGGAGGCAGGGAGCAAGCAGCGTGAAGTGGCAGCTGAGGGAGATGAACTTTGATCTGTGACACGTGGCTTTCTCCTCCCAACCTGCCCAGTCCTCGCCTTGCTGGGAGTGGTGCTAGTGTGGTTTTGTTGTGTCTCGGACTTTTGGCGTCAGATGCCACTGACGACCCTTTTCATTAAGCTGCAGGTCTTCCGTGGCACGTCCCACTTGAGGTAGCTATGATTTTTCTAAAGGGGAAAGAAAAAAAAGTTCCGGCTGCCTTTGAGCTCGGGGTGATGTGAGGATGGAGGAAGAAGGGGATCCCAGGCTAGGAGGGTAGCAGAGGAGGAGGGAACTGATGGGGCTCCTCAAATGCTCCCCCTGCTTCCCTCAGCCAGGGAAGACCCTTTCTTTCTCCCACACTTCTTTGCAAGTCCCAAAGCCCCTGAGGAATGACGTTCTTGTGAAAGCTCCTCCTGGGCAAGCACAGGTGTCTCTACCATCCCCTTACGAGGTCAAGCAGAACCTTTCCTTCCAAGACTAGCTGGTGTGGTACCAGGCAGCTTCCTGGGTCTCCCAGACCCTGAGAGAAGCAAGATAGTGTCCTCTCTGCCCAAGCACTCAGGGCCCTGTGGCACTTGTTACAGGAATGAGGGCTTTCCCCGGGGATTTGCAGCCACAAGCTCTCATGTCTGAGAGCCTGGTCCCATACTGCTGGAGTGCCAGTGTCCGGATTCAATCCATTTAAAAATATAGACGATGTCTTGAATGTGTCTTCACCTCTCGTTTGGTGCTGCCCATTTCCCCCTCCATCCATCCCTTCCTGCCTCCCACGTGGTGCTGGATGTTTCTCAGAGGCTCAAATAGTTGTCTGTAGGGTTTCCCACGGTACATCTGAGCAGAGCTTGGAGGAGTTGAGGATCATGGTGCTTACTTCACCCACCCACAGCTTTCCTGTGGGTCTAGCTTCATTCTGACACTGCTCCCAACTTCCTTTAGATGCCACTTCAGGGGAAAAAAAGAGCTAGCAGGTGCTGGAAGTCAACTCTGCTGAAGCCCCCTAGCCTGCACAGTGGTGAAAGAGAAGGTCCTGGATGGGGGAGGACACTGTAGGACATGCTCACCCCTCATTAGCTCTGGTTCTCTGATAAAGCAGCACCCATGCTTTTGCTTGATAAGGATATACCAATGTATATGTCTGCCTTACACTGTTATTTAAGCAATATGTATTCTTGCCTCTGGCACATCTTCCTTCTCCTGCTGTACAGCATGGGGACAGGTATTATAGACCCGACTTCATTTTTCCATAAGTTGGGTTTTTTGAAAGGGAGGATGTCAATAAATAACAAATACTTTTGGCTGGATCTTGCCTACTGGTTTATTTTCTCTAGCTCCCTGGTTTCCGTGAGTTTGGCCATCAGTTCTCCAGGGGTGCAGCTGCTTGTGCTCTTCATGCTGATTTGGTCTTGGCACTGTTTTGAAATAACACCAGCTACATCTTTGTTCTGTTTTGTTTTGTTTATTACATAATTTAAACATTTTGCTGATAAAGTTGGTTTTTTTTGTCAATGACTGTTTTTTTTTCCATATAGCAACATAAGAAAAAAAAAATTAGGCTCCAAAACTTTTGACAAAGGTGAAATCGGTGGCATGGCAACTTCAACCCCTTTCCCTCCCTCCCCCCGTATTTTTTTTTTTTTCCCAAAAGGCGTTTGAAGTTCATTTCTCTTTCAGCAAACTGCACTGTTTAAAAGTGGAGGTTCAAAGACCAAAATCCACAAGCTTCTTCCCACCCCTCTCCTGTGCCCTGGAAACCCTGGTCCTCACCTCCCCGATAGTCTCATGGTTCTTCAGGGATTATTATGGGTTTTTTTCCATACCCACCCAAAGACATTTTCCAAACCAGTCCAGAGCTGAACGACCTGTTACAAACCCCCATGTCCCAACCCACCCCACCCCGTACTGTGAGTTTTACTGAGCGGATACACGAAGGCGCAGGTAAGAACAGTAAGACAGAATATACTCATCATCTGTACCACAACGCTACGTCTCTAAGGCATGCCGTCCTAACCGCCATGGGCTGGGAAGCTGTCTCGCTTCCCCTGTGTCCCATCTCACATACCTGAGGGAGGAAGGATCTGAGATGGCTCTTGGACATGCCACCTGTCTGCCTTCTCCATCTCCTTTGTTGTATTTCCTTGTGCCTTTTCCTCAGTTAAAACCTACTGTCCTTCCTCCCCCTTCCCCAGGAGGTTAAAATCCCTCTCTCTGTGTGTGTGTATGTTTTGGAGGCTGATTGCTACCATTGCTTTTTCTCCTCTAGCTTGGAGCTAAGAAACAGGGGTGATGTCTGGTAAGGACAGGAGGTTGTTATCAGAAATAACTTCTGTTTTGGGCTGGAGAGGGAGGAGAGACTGAAAAACTGAACACGTGAGACCAATGGGTGGAGAGGAGTCTAGCTACTGGCTTACCTCCATTGGGTATTTCATGGATGTCCCACCTGCCCAGCATGTTAGCTATGGAGCTCAGTAGAGTGGTGGTGAGCAGCCTGAATAGGCTAAAGATCTCCCTGGAGAAGAGGTGTCCCTTCACTCCAAGTCCTGCATGCTCTCGTTACCCTCTCTGCTTTGGCATCTCCCTATCTCCTCACCCCATGGGGTACTGCCTGGAGATACCGGAGCTGATGCTGAGGGACTCAGCTGCCAAATTTACCACAGTTCCTGAACAAGCCTTTCCATGCAGAGGGAAATCCCTGGCAAGGAAAGACCTCCTCTGGCCTTTGGGTAAGCCACATCACTTCTGTCTCTCCTGCTTTCCCTTCTGTGAAGGGCTGTGCCCTCCTCGAGGAACCATTAGCTACTGCCCACCAAAACCCTGCTGGCTGCAAGAAACCCGTGGCCGTAAGCTACCTTGTTTTGTCCAAAGTTGCTTGCTGTTACAGACACACCAGCAGCATCCAGCTGGTCATCAAATTTAGCACAATGTCTCATCTTTGGAGCTTACATGAGAGCAGTTTGTGACCTTTCGTAGATGTTCAAGGAAGAAAAACAAATAAATAAGTGTTTTCCTGAAACACCCTGGAGGACTCTCAGCCTTTGGGTGTCTCATTGCTGCACTGTCCCTCGCTGGGGACCAGAAGCTAGTCACAGCACTGCCCTGGGAAAGCCACAAAGCCAGCATGGGCAGTGGTTGTGCCTCAGTGGGAGGTTCTAGCCTGAGCCTAATTAACCCAAATTTGTTGGGAGTGGGCAGATGCCCAGGAGCTATAGGCAGCAGGGCTACACCCAAAGCAATGCAAGGTTAGATGGAGCAAAGGGAGAGGAAAAGATGAGGAGTAAAGTAGGACTGTACCTTCCTCCTTGTGGCTGTGACCTTTCCCAGGTGCTGCGCAGGGTCCTTCCACCCTGGGGGTGCTCAGCAGGACAATGGCCCACTTCAGCAACCTTCGTCTCCACAAGACTTAAATAATTTTCTTTTTCTCCATGTTATCTGCCCTGGTTTTAATGCAAGTGTCTCCACTGGGCTCCTTCCCTGGCGTCTGGGAGCACGTCACAGGCAGGACAGCAGGAGCCTGGCACGTCCCAAGGGGTGTGTAAAGTAGCCACAGCCGGTTTGGGAGGGGGGAAAAGTATCATGCATTTAATAAACTCGTCAAGGAGAGGAAGAGGGGAGGAGTGGAGGGAGAAAGGGGATGTTTACAGACAGAAATGGAGATCTGGAGGCTAGAGGATGGGGGGGGACCCAGTCCTCATGAAGCTCAGCCCCAGGTTTGGGGCAAATTCTCACAAGAGGCTTTAGGTCACCACCTGCTTCTTCCTCCCTCGTTTCTTGGCTTCAGAAATGTCAGGTCCTTTTCTAGGTGCTGTGGGCTGCCCCCTCTGACACTGGGTCAGAGTAGAGCATCATCCCAACTCCACTTGCCTAGGTGGGGTGGGTTGGGTTCACTTGCAGCCAAGGAAAGGTGAGACATGGCATCCCCCCAGTAACGCTTTGGCAGCAATACTGGCCAAGGCCTCTACTCCCCTTCAGAAATGCCCTTGCCATGATTTTTCAGGGACAGGATGATGATTTTTTTTTCGGTTGAGTTGTCCTCCTCCTGGCCTAAGGAGGTTCACCTGTGATGGGGCATCAATCCAGTTGGGTTACAACTGCTCGCTGCCAACCAGGATTCGTTTGGTCATCGTGTTGAGAGGTCAAAAGGGCTTGCACTAGAACTATTTAAGAAAAAAGAGTCCTCCTAGATTTATTGAGCTTAAGTACCATAAGATGATGTGGAAGAGGAAGCCCCTGCTCTGAGCATGCTGGGAGGACGGACCGGGGGGACCATTTCCCAGTGACATGCTGGGAGGGGGGTGCTGGAGCTGCCTCCCCTCGAGCGCACCGAGCACATCGCTCTTTTACGGGTCCCTTCTACCTTCCCCACTGTGAGGGGGAGGGCAGCTCCCTGAAAAAAAGAGACCAAACTGTTCCCCTTGGGGCCGTGCCGCGGTTCCCTGGACATTGCTGCACGATGGAGCGTTGGCGCCGGGGGTGAGAGGCAGACATGGGCAGGAGGCCATGGGGTGGGGAGAGAGATGGAGACACGGACTGAGAGAGAGAGAGAGAGAGAAAAGAGTGATGGAGAGCTGAAGGCAGGCGGGACATGAGGGCTGTCTCGCTGCAGGACCTCTGGTGCTTAGCCAGAGGCGTTGATGTAGAGCTGGCTCTTGAGGATGTAGTCGATGACAGGCTGGCAGAGGTAATCCACGACGTGTCCATCCCCATGCTGCAGGGCCAGTCTGGGGGTGCAGGGGGAGAGAAGGGGTCAGAGCCCAGTTAGGTGTCGCTTTGCTGTCCCCACAAATGGAGGGGACCGCACCCCCTAGCTGGAATCCCCCTGCATCACCCACCTGCTTTTGGTGGAGCTGACAACTGACATGGGGTGGTTTGAGTCGTCCTTCACCACCAGGATGTTGTTCTGCAGGGGAAGGAGGAAGAGAGGAGTGAAGGGATGGCCTGAAAGCACGTGTCTGCCCCACCAGCCTTGGAGAACCGCTGCATGATGGCCCCATTGCTCATCCCACCCAGCAACTGAGAGCACCTGGCCTCAAGACATTTTGTGCTCTTGTGGCAGAAGTGCTCCCCTGGGAGCTGTGGGTCCTCTCGCAGTCTTCCCTGGCCATGGGCGCATCCACTTACTTTGTACTTGCGGAGTATGGAAGAGTGGTTCATGATCCGGTCGGGGTCTGCTCCATCCCGGGGCACCACCACGATCCCGAACTCCCCGACGATCACTTCCATCTAGGAGCAACCCAAAGCAGGGAGAGCTTTATGACCACCCTGCGCAAAACCTGCCACTGTCTGCCAACCCCCCAAACCCCTGCGCCATGAAAAGCTGAGACATGGTCTGGACGGAGATAGAAAGTGAATTTGAGGCTATCATCTCAACAGCCTTTGGCAGAAACATGGAATTATCAAGGTGTGGTGAGTGGTCTGCAGTGGATGAAACAAAAAGGCACAGGGTTAAATCCTACTACTAGATGTTGAGGTTATGCTTTAGGGAGCTCTTGTCGTGGTAGAAGGAGGGTGGCAGCAGAAGAGGTTGCCTGAGGAGGACGTGACCTCTGCCTCGCTGGAAGCCTTTCTGAGCAGGACGGACATGTTGGTCCTGACACAGGTCTTGTAGGGTTGTTTTTCCAAGGTTGTTTACACCAAGGCTGGTAGCCAAGTTTGCCACCATGTGGGTATGGCTCCCACTGCTCACACCTATCTTTGCTGAGACAAAGGTCAGGAAATTCAGGCAGCAGCAGCCTGTGAGGTGGTGCTGGTGCAGAATGCCTCCTCTGCCTGTGCTTAGACATCCAATTTTTGCGTCCTTTGTGCTGGGCTTCAAGACTTGCCTCATCTCAGATTTTGCATCCTTTCAGAGGAGATCTCTGCCAGCTAATTGTTTTAAAAAACTTAGGATTGAAGATGTGGTAACTGATTTTAGAAATGGTTGAGAGGTTCAAGGAAGGGGGGAGCTGTGTTGGCTGCCTGATTTCAGCAGCCAGCCAGATGAGCTCCCGTAGCCAGCTCCACTCTGAATGCCGGGAGCAGCATGCAGGTGGGTAACCCAACCCTTCTCTAGGGCCAGTGTCCCCCCCAAAAACGTGACTTCTTCAGGCAGGGACCGCAGTGTCTGGTTTGATTGTAAATGTGTTTAATTTCTAAAGTCTGGACAACTTATGTAAATAACTTATTTCCTGCCTCCACACCTCACTCTGCTGGGACTGGCATCTACTTGATGCTGCCTCCTACCAAGTGATGAGGAGTTGGGAGGGCAGCCTTTGGAAATCCCTTGGGATGGGGTTATCCTGCACCCTGGATATGTCTTCTGCATGAACAGTGAGTAGGAAAATGGTTTGGGTCTGCGGAAGGGGAATCTGGGTAGGATTGGTGACTTGGGAGTAGAAGACCCTGTCCCTCAGGCTGGCCATGTGTAGGGAAAGTGAGAGTCAGAGTTGGAATGGAGAAGGCAGTGGGAATGGTGGGCACAGCTCCTGCCATCCCCAGGGACCCGAGTGGCTCCCAGGAGCACTAGTTGTGGGAAGCAGAGGAGGAAGAGATCCTGGGGAAGAGGAACATGGAGAGGTGCCCAGAAGTGGTGACTCACGTCTGCCTCGTTCCAGAGACCAGGGATGCAGAAGGATTCCAGCAAGTCACTGCCACAGAGCAGTAAGATGCGAAGCTCTGAAGGAAAGAAGCAGAGAAGCTCAGAAGTGGGAGCAAATGGAGCTGAGCAGGCACCGCTTCCCCCACCACCCCATTGCACTGCCTGGGGGGATCCTCTTCTCCACAGACCTCCCCTGCCAAAACAAGTCACTCTAAAGATCCCATGGTCCTTCTCACATCCCGACTGGTGCCAGACATCAAATATCCCCCACCCTGCTTTAATTCAGCTCCTCTCCCATGCAGCTGGGTTGTTGTCAGCATCGCTATGTGCTGTCCAACTACTGCTGTGCTCCAGCCCTGGAGGTGCTGTATCCCTGGTGAAGGGAATAATTTCTCTATGCTATGGGCACCCACAATAGCTTCATGATCTGCTGCAGGGGTTCCAGCCACAGGGGAATGGGGAGAGCCCAGGGGTTGCTCAGAGCTGGCTGTGTTTGCTTTAGTGAAGCATGAAATGCCAGAGGTTTTCCTTGCTCATCTTGGAGGACTTCCATGTCCTCCCTTTTTCTCCCCAGGCTGGGACTGCTGCTTACTGACAGCTTGCTTTGAGGGTTGGCTTTGCTGCTCAGCAAGACAGTTGTGTTGTGGGAAGGAGCTTTCTGCTCTAACGGGCCCATAAAAATTAATTTATTTATACAACCAGCAGAGGAGTTGGTCACTCCTTAGAGACGAAAAGGTCACTCTCTTATTTCAGGCTGCTTGTCTGCCAATGGGAATGGGCTCAGGCCAGTTTAGTACTGCTCCTGTTTCACCCCTGAGCCCCAAGAGCTGGGATCGGGGTGCGATGATCCAGCATCCTTCACTTGCCAGTGTATCTGTCGTGCAGCTGCTCCTGAGCCATGTAACTCCAGCCTAGAGGAGCTGGAGCCACGTGGAGCGGGCTGCGTACTCACCGATCTCCTCGTATCTCATCACTGTCCCCAAGTTGGCATTTTCATCTGGAGAAGGAAAGCAAAGCAGAGATGCTGGTGCCCGGCCTGGGAGAGGGGACTGGGATAAAGGTTGGGGCTGGTGCTGAAGCTAAGGAGATGCTGGGGCTTTCCTCTAACGTACCCACAAAGGTGAAGCGCTCCATGGGCGGGCGAACGCAGCAAATCCGGCTCAGGCTTTCTCCCACCTTCCCCAGGATCTTTGCTAAAGGTGAAGAAGATGGAAAATTAATGGGAGAGAGGCTCTGCAACCAACCTACACGAACGCTTTGGCCACCTTGGTCCTGCGAAATACTCCTGTGCCTAGGTGCAGGAACCACTCTCAACATCTCCCTACTGCTGCCTCTTGCAGTCTTAACTCCCAAGAGCACTACGCTGTGCCCTGATGGGACCAGCTGGACAGCTGAAATCACTAAAAAAAAAAATCTCAAGATGCTTGTTTTTATGGGATTTAAGTAATCCCTCCTCTTCTTCCTAGCTAATACCTCCGTGTCCCACACCCTGATGGTTCATGTGGGTTTCAGCTGTACCATCTCTCCTGCCAGCTTGTCCCTCACACACACCCCATGAGTACCAGATACCCTTTCTCTTAGCTGCTCTCACTGCCTGGACACCATCCAGCTAAATTCCAGTGTGATTTCACAGCCGTTTTAAGCTGCTTCTGGTTCCCCTCGCTGTGGTGATGTTACTCCAGCTCCCCTCCCTGGCATCGCATCTCCACCCAGCCCTGGACTTGGTGCATGGAGGCTGATGAACAGACCTGTCCCAAAAATAAGAGAATGGAGCCCCGTTCCTAACACTCA
Organism: Tringa tobata; assembly: GCA_033628505.1. NCBI lineage: Eukaryota > Metazoa > Chordata > Aves > Charadriiformes > Scolopacidae > Tringa > Tringa tobata. Next base: position 2,632,104 of record JAHREE010000332.1, on the reverse strand, counting down.
GCAGTCCTGGCTGTGAGGTGAGTGATGGGTGGTCACCCCCTCCCTTCTGTACCCCCCCTGCCACCTACCCGCAGTGGGCTTGTTGGAGACGTTGTTGTTGTTCTGGTAGATGGTCTGCGAGGACTCGTTCTGGGGCTGGCCGATCACGGGGGTGATGGAGGGGGTGTTGACGTTGGAGAGGATGCAGCCAGTCACTCTCTGCAACAAGAGAGAGAAGTAGCCGGACCAGCACCTTCACCCCAGTTGGCTCCCAAAACCTTTACAACCCCCATATCAGGACTTTGCATCCCGGGCTGAAGGCCATCTTCAGTGACAGGTATGTCCAGGCTTGCTTTAGGATCTCTGATCCCATCCGACCTCACCGGATGGTCCCAGAACTAGCAGGACCCAGTGGATAACCACTTGTGGTTAAGGTTGGGGACTGTGGGGTGACATTTTTGTGCGGACCCATGAGGCCGGCAAGGCTGGAGCTGTGCTGCCTGCAGGGAGGCATTGCCCCCAACACCTGGAGGTGCTTATAAATCCTGATGAGTAAATAAAAATACAGCAGCTGATGAACCAGTGGTGCAAAGCCAGAGGCTTACACGTTGCCCCGAGAGCAAACTCGTGCACTCATCTTCTCCCCGAGTCCCTGCAGGAGAAGGAAGGCATCCCCAGGGGCTCCCTGGCTTCAACACCTGGATGCACTGGACATCCCACCAGGCTGCTTAATGCTGCTGCTGTGCCTCCTGCTGTGCTGCCCGTGAGTTTGCACGATGATGTTTTATTGGTTTCCCATCCTCACTATATCCAAGTGTTGGCAGCAGCTCTGCCCCTCAGTCACCCGAGGGCAGTTGCCTTCCTTTTTTGCCCTCAGGCCTTCCTGGGCTTTTGAAGAGACCAGTTTCCTCCTGGGTTTTGTGCTCCCTCAGGACTTCCCAGCTGCTGAATTTTCCCATCTCGCTCAGCCGCTCTGGTGGGTGTATACAACAGTTCCAGCTCAGCTGGGACACCCACCCACCTCTCCTTCCCCTTGGGGTGGAGCAAGTGGTTGACATCAATGGTCTGGCTTATGCCCACCCCTGCCTTCAGCCCTGCACCTCTCCTGGTATGCATGGGACTGGGATGGCCGCTGGCTCCAGCTGGAGGGCTCACTCTTCTTTCACCATCAGGGCAAGGAGCTCAAAGCAGCTGTGACAAGGTACACTGCACCTCTTTTGGGTCAGGATTTCAGGCACATTCCTGCAAGCCTTCTCTCTGACTGCCTCAGCCATGTTTTGGTTGTTGATGTCCACGTGCTCGTGCAAGAGCAACCCCACTCCTGCACTTTCCCTGTGCCCTGACCCCGAGATGCACCCACAGCGTGGGAGCTGCCTCACCTTCATCAGGTCACGGTGGTGCTCCAGCACGCTGCAGGTGGTCTGCCAGGTGTCCTGGTAGCACTCCCAGGGGTCCACCCTGTAGGGAGCACAGCAAGGTAACAGTGTTGGCCACCGCCTGGATCTCCTGGCCATGTTACCTCCTCCCCACTGGGTTTGCCAGCAGTACTGGGAACAGCCACCCTTGCCCCCTAAGCTCTACCATGGACCATGTCCTTTTTCCAGCCCTTCCACCCAGCTCTCCCTAATGGCCTTGGGGACCTGAATGTGCTCCCTGACACCTTTTCGCTCTTGGTACCCCCCTAACCTGCTTTCATTTGGCTTGGATGTATCTACGTGTGTTATGACCCTGCTTCCTGAGGGCAACCCAGAGATGTTTCTGATCCCACCTCAGCCACCAGACACCATGTGGCAATGCTGGGAAGGGGAGAGTCCAAGGGCTTGTGCTGCAGGTGTAGAAAGGGAAGGTGCCATGGCACAAGGCTGGGGTGGGCTGGGTCAATACGGGCTTTACCCAGATACTTGCAAGATTCCTTGAAGGCAAAGGGGCCCACTTGGATTCTCTGCTGGACTAGGAGAGGAAGGCCTCTGGTTTTTAACGAAGCTCACCTGATCCAGTCGGAGGACTGGACAGCCAGCTGGCACATGGTCAGGCGGTGCCGGCTTGAGACCAGACCCTGCAAGAGAGGGTGATGGGGGAGCAGTTATGGGGAGGAGGCAAGTGTCATACCCTGGCCAGCTTGGGCTTCCAAACCTTCCCGGGGCAGAGCACTGGGCTTGCTCAGAAGGATTAATTCCTGCCCACAGAAAGTTACTTAAGCTCCTGTTTGCAGGAGGAGGAGAGTCCCGGCCTTGCTTCAGCTGTGCTTACAACCAGTAGGTGAGATTGGCTCAGCACTTCTGCTCTCAGCCCAGCAATGCAGTAGGGCCAGACTTGGGGATGGTGGTTTCTCAAAGAAATTTCTCCAGCTTTCAGGAGAAGATTAAATCCTTTCCTCTCCTAATTGGGATTCTGTCCTTCCCCTCTCACCCCCCCCCGAAGGTGCTTTTAAAGGTCCCTGTTTGCATCATCACCATCCCCACAATAAAATTGGCTTTGAAATCATTCAAACAAAAGAACCCCAAGTGCAACCCAACAAGATGACCATCCCTATTTGGGTGAGAGCATTTCTCTTTGCTGTTCAGTACTTTGGCTTGTTGTAGGATCTCACTGCAGTTTTTATCTAAAGAGGAAATGGGTTTATCTGCTCCATCCTCTCGGAGACTTTCCCATGGTCAGGGGCTGCTGTGGGTAGAGGAGGTCCATGAAAGGACCACAGGTGCAGGCAGCACTGCCCAGTGCTTGACCCTGGCTTGAGACACCATCAGACATACGATGCAGAAAGGGAAAATGGGGATGACCCACCGTCTTCCCGTAGGAGTCGTGCACGGGTGAGACAATGCCACCGATGACGATGAAGCGTCCAGTCTTGTGCAGGTAATCCCGGGCTCGCTCTGAAAGAGGAGGACAAGGAAAAGTTTGCAGGGGGATTCAGCTGGACCCACCAACCCCACAACACCCCACTGCTGCCCACTGGCTTTGTCCAGTGCCTGTGGAGTGCCTTATCCTGGCTCAGGCAGTGCCAGGTGGGGAAGGCAACCAAGTGAAGGGTTGGCTTCATCTTTACTGCCCATCTCATTCAGCACCATCCTTGGTGATGCTGAGGATGGACCTTCCCAGGGACCCACAAACCTTCCAGGAAGGAGTTTTTGGTGGGGAGAGGGTAAGTCTTTAGCAAAAGCTAAATAACATTTGGACCCCAAATCACCTTCAACCACCTCGCCAGGGCACCAGGGGGGCAGTCAAGAACATGCACCACCTGTGAGAGCTACTCGGCAGTCCTGGAGGACTGCATCCAGCTCTGGGATCCCTAGCACCAAGACAGGCACGGACCTGTTAGATCTGGTCCAGAGGAAGCCACAGAAATGGTCAGAGAACTGGAACACCTCTGCTATGGAGAAGGGCTGAGAAAGTTGGGGTTGTTAGCCTGGAGAAGAGAAGGCTGCAGGGAGACCTCGTGGCCTTGCAATATGTAAAGTTGGCTGGAGGTGGAAAGTTCTATCTTTTCATGCAGCAGCAGCAATACTTCCTGCCTCTCAAGGTTTTTCAGCTTTTCCACCCTTTCTACTAGAGCTTTCCTGCTGGGCACATTGCAACTGCCTTGTCCCCCGGGCACACTGCACCCAGGCATGAACTAGGGCACTTTTACGGGGTTCCAGCCTGGTGGAAAGCGAGGAGGAAGAGCCTGGGAGGTGCCAGCATGGAGCAGGTCAGTGGCAGTGGTGGCCATAGTGGGCCTGGACCTGCCTCCTCTGCTGAGCGTGGGGAAGGCGGTTGGGAAGCACACAGAGCAGCAGTGCCCTCCCCAGCTATTGGGAGAACAGAAAAACAAAAAATGACAGAAAAGGTAAAAGCGAAAAGGGAGACAAGATTGATGAGTCATTAGAAAGCACTTTTTTTTTTTTTTGGTGCTAGTAGAGGATCTAGACAATGTTTTGCTTTTGCAAAGAAAACAAGCATTTCTGAAGCTAAGGTGGCTTCAGGATTCATCAGCCATCCTGAGATGTCATTGTGCGTCGTATCCTACAGACACCCTGCTCCAGCCACTGGTGTTTCCCCAGAGAAAGAGGGACAGCCCTGCGTGAAGGGCTGGTGTCCTCCCATGCAGCAGCAGCAGGGAAACACTTGCAGGGAGCCTTCCTCCCTCCCACCACCCTGCACCCAGCCCCAGCTGGCACCCGTTAATGCTCACGCAGGACTCTCCAGCCTGCGTGGGATGGCTCATGCTTCCCTCGGTGGTACGGTTGCATTATTCCTTGTAAATTAACAGCAAAGCTAGCTCCTGCCATCTGGAGAGATTTTTTTTCCCTATCCTGACCGCTCAGCATGGCATCAGCTGTTGGGGCAGGGGGTGCACCCTACAAACCCTTCAGTGCCAAAGCAGATGCATCCTCATTTCCCAGAGAGAAAGAGGAAAAAGGAGGGGAAGGAGAACAGTCGGTATTTGCCAGCTGCAAGCAGAATTGTACTGGGTATCAAGAAGAATGGGAGTGGATGGGGGATCCTGCTGTATCTTCTGGAGCTGCTGCAGTGAATGGGGGCTCCTGGGATTTTAGTAGCAACAGAGAAAACCCTCGTTGTCCTGCTGCTCATTGGAAATTCACCACAGGATCATTCACACCCGCTGGTGGCATGAAGGTAGCACCAGTTGGGTTCAAGAAGGTGGGAGCAGCAGCTGAGCCTGGGGCCACAGTTCAGTGTGACAGGCAGGTGAGAGCATGACTTGGCACACCCAGAGGTGGGGAAAGGGGCTTTTCCACGGGTACATGTGTTTTTCCTGCACATTTTCTGGCCAAATGATCTGTCTGGCTGGTGTGGATGCGGTTGTGGGGTTTAGGAAAGGACTGTTCTCCTGATGGTGCATCCCTTTAGCTCCTGTGCCCTTGCTCCTGCTCTGCTTCGGGGTAAAATTGAGCTCTAAAATTATTTTAGAGCTCCCTCGCAATGGCTTGTGATAGATGAGGAGCACTCCTACGTCACGGGAGGTGAGAGGGGCCAAGCAGGGTGAGGAGGCAGGGACCTTGCTGAAGAACAGCTTGGGCAAAATATCTTTTTTCCTCTGAATTTTGAAATTTACACTAGGAAACATTGTTCACTTATTGGTCACTCAAAAGTCAGTTAAGGAACTACAACTGCCATGGATTCCCCTACCCCCTGAGCAGCCCCAGGCCCTCGTGACAGTCTGTGTGAGTTTTGCCAGCCCCAATAAACCCTTTTCCTTGGACTCATCCAAAACCCTTTCCCTGCCTTCTTTCCCAGCTCTTGTGCCCTGTGCATGCCAGCCTCCAGAAAGAGAAAAAACGGGCTTCAACAATTTGATCAGTGCAAGGAGTTAAATTCAATTGGCTGATTTAGAGGTACTGTCAGTTTCCCACCCTGCCCTCAAAATCCTGGGCTTAAAGGGGTTATAACACTGGCTATTTGGTTTGAACAGTATTTTTTCATCGTTGCTGGTTATTTATCCGCTGGGAATCATGTGGGAGCATCTCCATCCGCCAGTGGGTTTCACCAAGGCAGCAAGGGGACCAAAAGCAGCCCTGTGCATAGCTGTGGTTATGTGTCTGTGCTCCAAGTGGTACCCAACAAAGCACCCTATGAAGGAGCACACACAGGAAAATAAAATATTCTTTGGGGTTTGTTTTTTTTTTTTTTTGCAAGGGGGTTTGAGGTTGAACCAGCATGATAAATTAAAGCACGAAACTCCATGCGTGTGGGATTCCTTTTGCAGCCTACCATGACAGCCCTCTGTAACAACTTGCCCAGAAAGCCAAATGTGGGGGAAAAAAAAAAAATCCTCTTTCTTCTCCACTCTGTGTTTTAAAAAGAGGAATCAGGGAGTACTAGTAGCACTTCTCCCTCTCCAATGCTCTGTGCTCGCCTTTATTGATGCTACTGGCTTTCCTATTGGTGCCTTCAAGGTTAATCAATCAAGAGGAAGAGGGGAAAAAAAAAGCCATTTTTTCTCCTGATGCTGCTCTTTCTGGTATCTTTCACAGAAGCCATGTCCTGATATCTCTTCTAGATTAAAAGAAAAAAAAGGACTGCATAGGGTATAAGTTAAAGAAAACAGCATCAAGAGACATTTATGGCAAAAAAAATATTAAAGAATTGAGCCATGATGTTGGAATAGGCATTAAAAGGAGCAAAGAAATGGTTTTGAATGAGCCTAGAAGCAGAGGAGGTTTGCGGGAAGGCTATCCTGACTGCCTTGGAGGCACACACAAGCAGACAATTGAAACACTCGGAGCTGGTTAACACCATGCGGGGGCAAAAACCAGGCCTGATTTTTGGAGAAGCCAAAGCGGAGCCTCCCCGACACATGCTGCCATGCAGGAGAGCCAGGGCTGCCTGCGAGGAGAGAAGCCAAGAGCGATGGACCAGCATCTACTTGTATATCATAAGGCAATTTAAAATGCAATCTCAAATAAAAAGGAAATTCCCTAACAGAACAGAAGCCATCGAGTTTTAAATGAATACATCCTCTCATTATTCCCTGCCTCACCCTGACTTGATTTTCCTTGCCAAAAGAAGATTAGAAACACTGATCCATTCAGCCTGCACCTTCAGGGGATGTGCTCCATGCTGGTGGCACGTCATCTCAGCTCCGGCTCTCAGGAGCTCACGCCGAGTCTCCATCACCACCGCCTGCCTTAATAAAACACCTTTTCTGGCAGAAAACAGCTCATCTCCTACAAATGCATGCAAAGGATTGGAAACCCAAGGAAACCCATATAATTCTTGTGACCGTAAGCAGAAAAAGTATTTTTCCTGTTTCTACTGCAAGGCTGATAGCTTCAGTGGGACAGATCCTATGGGATGCTGATGTGCCACTGGCCTCAGTGCTCATGGAAGAGTGTGCTGCTGGGAGGGGATAGATGTTGTTGCTCTCCGTGTTGCCATGAAAATTGTTCATTTATTTTTTAACTTCCACATTATTATTTAGAGACACCTGTAAAATTGATGCTGCTCTCCAAAATACGTATGTATTTTGTTTGTGTGTATATATATATATATATATAAAAGTCAGGATCTGAAGTTTAAAGAGCTTGTTTTCTACCTCACAAATACCAAAGAACATAAATATGCATGGAAAAAAATAAAAATGTATTGACTGGTAAATGTCTGCAAGGTAAGGATTCGGGACGACATGCAGGCTATGAAGCAGCAGGAGGGTGTAGCAAATAGAGGGATGACCTGGGAAGAGGAAGACCTGCCTTCTGGTCCTGCCTCACCTGCAACTTGCAGAGTGTCTCTCCACATCCCAAACTGGTCCATTCTCACTTGGTTTTAGGGCAGAGCATGTCCTTTTGCTCGCAGGGCCGTGTCCTTGGGGCAGCTCTGCCCACTCACACGTGGCTCTGCTGGCTCGCTTGTTCATCTAACCGCCAGCTAAGCCAGACCTTCACAGCCACCCACTTCAAAGCAAAAGCCTTTAAAATGATTGTGTTTTCTTATATGACGTCTCAAATCCCTTTTGGAGAGGAGTTGTGCCTCTAGCAGGGCTGACACTGTGGCAGGAGCAGCCACCTCCGCTGCCGGCACGGTGGCAGAAGACTCAGGCCAGGTGGCACCATGGCTTTGTGGTGGCACAAGGTCGTGGCATTAGCTTGCAGTGTCTAGATGTGTCCGTGCTACAGTCACACTGCTGCATTTAAAGCTTCATTATTTTTTTCTACAAATTAAATCTTCTCTGACTGACTTATTCTTCGGTGGCTAAATGAAGAGGGTGACAGGCAGCCATAGTCAAGCCTGTCAGAACACATTAGTTCATTGAGCTTTGAGTCTCATCTTCTGTATAAGCCAAGACAAAACTGCTTTAGCTCTTCCAAGAGATGCCTGGGCTATTGATGGTCTGTTCCACCTCTGGGCTGAGGTTGCAGTGCCTCCTGCCACGGTGTGTGCACTTGGCAGGTACAGGAGGAGGTGTGGGTCTCAACATCTTGAAACTATGGGTGATCAGCAACATGTCTCAATGCAAGGAACAGCTATTAGTTGGGCAGCAAGCACAGGGAGATGGGATGAAGGTCATAGCTGGCACAGAAAGGGCAAAGAGGATGAGTCTTCTACTGTTCTTGCATCTCCTTCTGCTTTTCGGCCTTCTGCTGTCCTCTTCCAACCCAAAGAAAGTGGGGCTGTGCATGGCATGAAGCTAAGCTGTGGAGCTCCACATGCAAGCATGGCACTGGCTGTTCTGGGTTTCTGGAAATGGGACTCTGGGTTATCAGTGGGTTTGGTGGGTTATCACTTTGAACCGTTGTGGCAGCTCTGATATGTGGTGCTTCCTCAGAACCCCCAGGTCCATGTTCTCAGAAAAGACCTTTTTTAACAAAATTTGTTGGGTCTTTCATGCAAAATATCTGCTTGTGGGGATCAGGTTCATGGTCTCCCTGCAGACACGGCTAATGCCAAACACACCGTAGTAGCTTTGCACTCCTCATCCATATTCCTTACAGTCAGCCATCTGTGCAGCTCCCAACCTTCCCTCCCTACTTGTGCAAATAGTTTTTCCTGGGAAAGAGTAGATTTTGGTCTGGAAAGACATTGGATTTGGGAATCTCAGTCCTGCTCCTCTGCCAGTTTGTTGGGTTTTTGGGCTGTTCGTCACCTTTGAGCTCAGTTTTCTGTCATGGCTTCCCAGCCCTTTCCCAGCCCATTTCTTGCCTGTTAAATACTTATGATGTCCAGAGACCATGCTGGATCCCAGAAAACACACTCTGGTATTTTTGTGTTCTATGAGCCCTTTATAGCCTGCAACACCAATGCAAAGATGTTGGGTTGGAAAAGAAAAGCTCGTTTCTTTTCTGGTGTAAATTGTCCGTAATGCTCCAGACAGCCTTGCATGGCTTTTAAATGTTGTTGACATAAATAAACGACCAATAGTAGACCCTGCCAAGACATGCATTAGACCACTGGCAGCATGCTTGTGAAGTGGAGAGCTTTCAGCTGTGGCTCCCCGGCTCCGTGCCTTCCGGCACAGCCCCGCTGCGGCAGCTGGTGGTTGACCTTAGCCTTGCTGTGTTGGGGAAGGAATGGACCGGGATGACACTTGGACCCTTCCCAAGTGCTGGTGACACCTCTCCACTGCCCCAGCCCAGCTTAGCTCCTCTCCCCTGCAAATGCACTTCAAATATCTCTGGCTCTACCACTTTCCTGCGAGATGACAGTGGGGACAGACGAACCAAAGGATATGGTCCAGGGCTACAAAAATGGCAAGTGGTGATTTTGTCCAGATTGAATGAAAAAATAGCATTGTTCCTCTCCATTAGGAAATCAGTGCTTACTTAGGAGATGTTTCTTTTTGGTGGTTCTCACTGAGTATATTTAATCACTACGTTTCACCTCCTCTGGCACTGCTCCATCACCTAAATTGATGTTAATGAAATCAAATATTCCTCGTGTTCAATATTTCAAGGTGTAATTTCAAATTGTATTTGCTTTGCCTTTGTGTCTGGTTCATCGGCACCCCTAAGAATTTCTTTGTCCCTTCTTTTTTTTTCTTTTTTTTAGGGAGGAACACTACCAACCAGCTCTGATTTATGCCATTCTACCCATGGGGTTGAACCTTTAGCCCGCTCGAGCTCTGCGCCAGCCCTCTGAAAACACACACGAGGAAGCAGAGAAGCAAGAAAGTTTTGCACAGTCTTAATTGCTCTTCCCTGAGAGCCAAGGCAGAGGAGAGTGCATAGCCACGAGCGATGGAGAAGGCAAAACCATTTCCTGGGTGTCTCATTTTCACTTCAAGCAATTTGGCCTCCGACATCCTTGGATGGGAGGCGGGACGCGGCTGTGAGGTGCTGAGGGCGAGGCAGGCACTTTCCCACTGCCTAAAATACCTTGTCCTGCAGGGGAGATTGACCCAGATATGCCAGAACACTTTGTTTTATTCTCGAGCAGCACTTGCAGGACCTAAATGCTGCTTTCTGCCCCAAACCCCAACTTGGGAAAGGAGCCAGCAGCTACTCTCAGTCTAACTGAGTGGGATGTGTGTGTGTATATATATTTAAAAAAAAAATTTAAATAAAAAAATATATAACTCTGAATGCCAAATCAGGGATGTATTCATCAGACGTACTCATCTCAGAGCCCAGCTCTCCTCCCTGCCGCAGGGACACTTTCTCTGCCTCAGCCAGCATCTTCACCCACCCACCTCCTACAGCCGCACGTTGGTTAGAGCTGGGGTAACCATTGCCACCTCCATTCCCTGGACTTCCTGGAGGGACAAGACGACACTTCTATTGGAAGTACAAGCCCTGGCTGCTCTTCAAGGGAGGTTTCTCTTTTGGGAAGAAGCAGGAGGAGGGGCAGAGAGTGGTTCTTCATCATGGGGTTGACCCTTCCCCAGGCAAGCCTGGGGAGATCCCAGGGTGTCACAGAATCACAGAATCTCCATGGTTGGAAGGGACCGCTGAGATCATCGAGTCCAACCACAAAAAAAAAACAACCAAAAAACCCCCACAAAACACACACCACAAAAAAGCACCCACCAACCAAACCCCAAACCAAAAACAACAACACACACAACACCCCACCATCACACCTGCCCACAAACCAATAATCTTGGGCACTAGAGCATGCCCTGAAGAGCCACATCTACACATTTCTTAAATACCTCCAGGGATGGTGACTCCACCACCTCCCTGGGCAGGCTGTTCCAATGCCTGACCACTCTTTCAGTAAATTAATTCTTCCTTATATCTAATCTAAACCTCCCCTGCCCCAACTTTAGACCATTTCCTCTGGTCCTGTCATTATTCCCTTGGGAGAAGAGGCCAACACCCACCTCTCTACTGTTTGTGTCCCACTGACACAAACAGTCCTGCCTCAAACTCGGTGCCTCTTGGATAACCTCAGATTCCCAGGAGACTTTTTGTTGGTAGAAAAATCTCATTAAGTCCCCTAATTCTTAATGATTTTCATCTCTGAGCTAATTGCTCTGTTACACATTTGTCCCCCTGATCCCTACCCCAAGAGTCCAAGCTGCACCCAGGCATTGTAGAAGTAATAAATTTGGAAGGGACTTCCATGCTAAATGGCTTCATCGCTGCACATTTGTTTTAATGGCTTTTCATAAGCACAAAAATAGCAACAGTCACCAAATAGTTTGAAACTTATGGTGGAAGCAGAGGCTATGAAAGGCCCTAGAAGTGATGCTGCTGTACTTGGTCCTCCCACCTCCCAGCCCTGCAGGCCCTGCACTAGTGTCCAACTCTGAGAGCCACCCGAGCGATGACTAAGAAGAGTCATGCTATCACCATCTGTTGACCACATGTGGATTCATCACAGAAAAGTGAAACTAAATGTTTAAAATGAACCAAAAAAAAAAAAAAAGAAAAAAAAAGGCTGAAGACTGAGTCACAGTGAATTGACCTAGAAATAGCAAAGCATTTGCGGCAGACCCAACAAGATGGGACCCTGGGCAGGGGAGCTGGCTGGTCCCAGGTGGTCCAGCTTTCTTAGATGAAGCCATAGAGGAACAGCCTATTTGATATAATTGAAATTGAAGGCATCCTATTTTTCCCTCTTTTTTTTTTTCAGAACTGGAGTATTGCAAGGAGCAGTGCACTCGAGAAGGTACATAGAAGCCTGCAAAGAAACCCTCCATGTCCCAGAGCCTGAGAAGAAGCATCTGAGGAAGAGTCTGGCAAAGCAACCCAGGCCAAAGCATTTTTTCCCCCCTGGACCATTCCACCCTGCTGTGGTGGAGCAGGTGGGAGCAGGCGATGCTCATCAGGTGAGCAACATAAGGACAAGTATGGGGAGCTGCTGCTTGAGTTGAAGCTGCCACCAGCTTCTCCCAGTAGGAACTGGACCTACTTTTCTGTCAGGCAGGTGATTAGCAGGTCACTCTCACCACTTCCAGGGAGAAGCAGTATAATTTATTCTCAGAGATCTCCATCCTGGTATCACAGGGAGAGGAGGAATGTGCTCAGCACCTGAACGATGGGCAGCTGAGGCCTGCCAAGATGGACCACCCACCACCTGATATTTAACACCCAGAGCTCCTGCCTGCCTGTTTTAGAGGTCTTGGTGCTGGTGAGGTGAGTGGAATCATCTAACCTGGTAAAAACAACTCTTAGCAGATAAAAATGGATGAAGAAGATGACTTCACGTAAAGAAGGATGTTTTTTGAGCTCCCTACCACAGGACAGCACTGAAACACCCTGCTTAGAAACCCTCAGAGAAGGATTAAGCATCTCTAGGTAAGAAGAGTGTCTGTATGTGTGGTATTAGAAGTGAAAAGTAAGAGGTCATGCACCTTTCCCTGGCTGGTGCTTTAGCTGGCTGCCCCCTAAGTCAGCAGGGCTGTGCAAGCTGTAGCATGGTGTATGGTGGAGGGGAGCAAGTTTTCCTCTTCCAGTGTAGTATTTTTCTTGGTTTTTAGAGAGAAATTTGCCAAAATGTGCATTTACCAGTGCCAAATCCAAAATATCTCTGTGAGCACTGGGACTTACTTAAGTACGAACCAGGGGAGTGGACATCACTGCAGCTGGACTGGGCAGGAAGCGGTCAGGGTGATTTCAGCTGAAATCTGTCTCTCCTATAGGGTTTTTAAGCCTAGCTGCTCTCCAGCTGGTGTAAAGTGATACAAACACGCTGCCTGCACTAAAGTGACATCAATTTGAGGCGTGAATCTGGCCTGGAGCTGGTATTCTGTGTCTTGGCTTTGACAAGAGTCTAAATATCAGGAGCAGAAATAACCTGTTTGGCAGGTACAGGGGAGAGTGTTCCAGATAGTCCTGACTGCTCTCTTTTGAAATGATTTTTATCACCCTGGGCCTGTGGATAAAGTCAAACGGTACAAGGGTAGCAGCAAAAGGCACCTAGCAAGCGTTTCCATTATCCCTCCACGGTCTTATATTTTGCTTCCACCAGGCTGTGGGTGGCACAGCCAAAGTAGGACATGCACCTCAGTGTTCACCCCTGGAGAGGTCCTGGTCCCCATCTCATCCAGCCACAGACTGGGAAATGGGTGTCCCCCAGTGTCTTTTTCTTTCTTCTTTTTTTTTTTTTTTTTTTTTCCCCCGAACGGTGGTGGTGGGAAAAAGCCCCAACAGATTTCCACGCTTGATTTCCACTGCCCTAATTTCCCCATGCTAGGGCTACGTTTGTTTTCATTTCCGAGCCGTTGTAGCACATCAAAGGCAGTGCTTTGTACGCCCTGGTGCATGTCGTGCTGCTCCTTCAGGCTGACGCACAGCAAGATCACAACCTTACCAGGAACAGAGTATTGACAGTCCCCGATTCCCCACGGGGAGCATTTGCCTGGTGGCTCTCTGCTGGTCTTGGGTTGTGGCCCCCTCTACGTGGGGCTGACCCATGGCTGGTCTTTTCTGGCAAAGCATCTGAAGATGCTGACCCTGGTAGGGAGCTGTGTTGGCTGAACCAGGACCGTGCAGGGAGAAAACATCTGCTCTATGGAGATGCAGAAAGGCTGGAGAGATGCTGGGTGACAGCGTGGGGTCGCGAGGCAGCCAAGGTAGGCCTCGTGGTGACACCAAAGGGATGTCATGTTCCTGCTGCTACAGCTGCGTGTCACTGGCTGCACGGCTCAGATCTATTCACAAGACCCCATTTCCCCCAAAAGAAGCACTGACGATGTCTTGGCACAAAGCAAAGGTGTCAGAAGCAAAGCTATGCCTTTCAGCATCCCCAACCCAGCTTGGGAGTTCTCTCTGGGAAAACTGGATTTTCTTACTTCCCTTGCCAATAAGCCCTAGCAGAACGTGATCTTCTCAGGGAAGGCTTAAGCTCAATTAGAGGCTGTTGGATTTTTCAATGAAAGTAGAAACCTTTGTGGAGCAGGGGCTGAGCAAGTCCTCCCTTGCCTGGCTTTGAGACAGGCTCTCCACCCATCCCGTGGGGAGCTCCTCTATGTCTGCTTCCTACTCCAGCTCCAAACCAGATATATCCCAGTTCATCTCCTGGGGTGAGTCCTATAATGGCCCTTGAAAATATATATTTCTAAAGACTCTAGGTTTTTCTGTTCCCAAATTCTGCTTTGTGGGGATGAGAGCTATGCCCTGGTCCCGGTTTGTTTTCAGGACTGTGATGGGCACTACAGATTTGCCCAGCTTTTTCTGTGCAGGGCGCCCCAAAAACCTAGCCCTGCTTGGGTGGGCACTGGTGGCACCATGGGAGTGCTTGGATTCAGGGGTTATAAATGCCAGAGAGGACATGCTTAACCCAAAGTTCAGAGGTTCCCTGGCTTTACTTCCATCTTAGGCTAATTTTTCTGTCTTAAAGGTTGTCAGGTCTTTTTGTAGCTTCTTTGGGCTCCCTGGTCCCAGGTGGAGGTTAGGGCTAGGGAAAAGGTTAGGGTCACTTGTGCTGCACGTTCAACACAGCTGGACTGTTTCTGCTTGCCCCTTGCTCCCCGGCCACAAGTGGTGGGACGTGGTCTTGACTCCAGCTCCGATGCCTCTCTGTGCCTTCTTCCTCCACCTAGGGACCCCTTGTGGCCCACCTGCCTTGCTGCTGGAAGGGATTTCAGAGGCACGAGCGTGCAGGGGTGAGGATATCTATTTTGGACCAGCTGCTGCTCAGATGCACAAAGATGAACCTAATCACGAGCCGCTCCTACCCGTGTCCCCCACTGCTGCGATACCCAATACGAACCCCCAGCAGCCTGGCAGGGAAAGCTGAGACACGAGTCCCCCTCATCGCACCAGTCGGGAGAGATTAAGTGACTTGCCCAAGGTCGCACGAGAGACATAGGCTGCCACTGCTGGGGTTTAGCATTCGCCTCATTGATATCCCCGGCATCGCACAGGCTGCCATTAAAATGTATCAGAGAAGATGATGTGGGAGGTGTGAGCATCTTAACGAGCGCAAACACTTTTTAAATAGAAGCAGAGCCCCTGTTTCTTTCTTGAATGAGGTTGTAGGACGAGATTTCTCACTGCTGAGTTTGTTTATAGGCAGTGGAAGTAAGAGGAGAAACGTGGCACATTTTGGGAGGTGGCATTGTCATAGAGACAATGTAATGTCTCACAGACAGCAACAAATACTGCTGAATATTTAAGAGCTTATAAATATTTTAAAAGAAATCCTGAGTAGTTATTGATGGAGTTTAATCCGGTGCTTGGGAAAACTCCTCCTCTCTGTGGGTCATAAAGAGGAGAGGAGATGCTTGAGATGCAGGAAGCTGGTGATAAAGGTCATGACAAAAAGAGTCTGGATGGGGTGCAGTGGTGGGAATGTGACATTAACTGATGTATAATGGTACCTAAAGAGCCATAGGTGCTGCGGTCCTGCTGGTTCTGCTCTGTCCTCCCATCACATAAACTGCAGTTTCAGCATGTTTTGGGCAAGTCCTGGGAGTGGAGCTGTGTCAGTGACTCACCCTGCCACGGCACGAGGCTGGGGTAACCGGTTTCGCTGTCTACCACCGCTTCGAGCCAGGAGCACTTGGCCAGGCTGGGCATGTCTTGCCCTCCTAGACCCCTTGCACTTATGAAACCTATTTTGGCTGTTTGCTGTGATTCCAGCAGCTTGGGTGTCAGTGGAGCCTCCTCTATGGCATTGCAGACCCTGGCCAGCATTAACTTAAAAAGCTGCTGAAAGCCCCAGGTCCAATAAAGCCCCCCAGGTGTTATAAGGAACATTTGTCCTGGCTCTGCCCTGGGTCAGATCCTTCCTGCTGCCACTCAGCCTGTGCTTCCTGAGCCCCACCGACACCGTGCGGAGCAAAGCCAGGGCTGAATCAGGCCCTCCCTGTCCGTGCTGTCCTCCCGGAGTCCCATTACCCACCTCTCGCTCCATCGATTGCTCTGGCTAATTACGCATTCAGATTTCAGCCCAGAGATGAAATGGAAACACGAGGCAGCCTTGCAGAGGCCTTGACTTCTTACTCATGTTGCAGATGGCAGAGGCAGAGCCTCTCTCGAGCTCCTGATGAGCTTTAGCTAGATGGGGGTGGGGAAGTGGAATTTTGCTTCTGGTCATTTGCAGATATATTCGTGTTTAAGCAAAAGGGGAAAAGGCGAGCTGTCATTCTGCTCACCTGTTTCTCCCAGCTCTGTCCCAGGCAGTGATGCTCTCATTAAACTGTTCTGCAGTTCAGTCATCTCAATAAAGTAAAAAAAAAAAAGTGATTCTTGAAACTCAGGATATTAACACACTGTAAACAAAAGTCTCAGCTTCTGCCTCCTCTTTCCTCTTTACTTACAAAACTCCATCCCTTCATCTCAAAAACCCTCTGTAGGGGATGCAACAGACCTCAGTGCTGCTTCTCTACAAGGACTGTGTTGAATAATCAAAGAGAAGCCTGCTGGGATTTTTAATTGCTCAAATTTTCTTAAGAAGCCACGCAACAGAGAGTTTTACTTTTGATTGCAGAGTTCTCTTCCATTATTTGCCAGCAGAAATGTTTTTTACCCAGCTGTTGGTTGGGATATAAACTCTCTTCAAAACCAGATGCATGCAGGATATAGAGAAAATGTAATTCTAATTAGACAGAAAGAGCAGGGGAGGAAAAAATAGTGGAGATTTGCTGAATTTCAAGATTCACCCTATCTATGAGCTATGTTTTTTGGTGCAAGTCCATGTCCTGGCACTGTTTGAAATGAAGTGGATGGGAAACTCAATGGCCAAGCAGGTTTACAACATCTAAGGTACTGAGACTCCCAATGAGAAGGCATCTGAACAACATCTCTCAAACCCCTTCCTCCCATGTGAGCAGACCTGGAGCAACCCATCACTCCATAAACCAATGCATAGGAGATGAGATACCCTGGATACAGACAGAAGTGACAGATACAATTAAAATAATCTTTTGACTATCAAATACTTGGTAGTGCCCCCCAAAAATAGCTGTAAAAAGCCCCAAGTGTCTCTGACAGACTCAAATAATACTGTCCCAAACCTTTCTTTGGAGGTCACCCAAATTGCTACCCGTTCCACTTCCCCCAGCCTCCGTGTCTCTGGAACTCATGGGCACCATGCAGCCGGGAGGGTAAGGGCAGGGAAAGCCCCAATAAAGATCTCCTAATCAAAGGCTGATGAGCAGAGGTGGAAAAGGGGATGGAGATGTGTCAGAAAGGGTTGGGTTTGATAGGTGACCCAAGCCCTGGAATTGAAGCTGCTCTTAGAGTGAAGCAGAAATAAAACCGTGTTTGGTGAGCAAGGCTGTTTCCTTGAAGCCAGAAGTTTGTGTGTGAAAAGATGGGTTGTGAGAAATTTCAGAACTTTGAAAGAGAAAAGAAAAAAAAAATAGTCTAACATGCCAAAATGGGGAACGTGGGCATATACGGAGAGGTCTTTTCTTCTACAATTGAAGAAAAATGAATCAAAAGGAAATAGAGGAAAAAAAAAAATCAATATCAAAACCCTGCATCCTGATTGGCCTGATATCATCTCTCCACAGCAAACCCCCCATGTTTCACTTTGCAGAAATCATCAGGACAACCCTCCCATTTTTACAGATCCACAGGACAGGACAAGCCCTTTCCCTCACAGAGCTATGACAAAAGCTCACTCAGCACCTTCCCTCCA
>JAHREE010000332.1:2538334-2599687 GCA_033628505.1 Tringa tobata | reverse complement strand
AACCCATCCAGAGCACCTCACAGAAAAGGTGTAGATATGCCAAAAGGGTATGCATACTCTTTCTGAAGAGTTTGGGGCTTGAGAAAAATTTCTAAGGAGTGAATTCAAGGAGGTTTTTATGTTTCCAAAACACTTTCTATCCAGGGTTCTGAAACACTTCATCTGTCTCCCCTTACTGATTCTCCAAGTCCTCCTTTTCCTCCTCATTTTGTCTTGCATCTCTCCCTGCCTGCCTCTGGTAGTCCAGAACCTGTCTTAAGTTTATCTTTTCAAAAAAGAGAGTGGAAGAAATTAGTTTTATCTAATAGCAAGTTTATGAGCCTTTTTCTCTCCCAGGCTGTTTACCTGTGCTGCCTTAGAAACTTCTTCGTTCTTTTTTTCCTGTTACATTACGGAAAAAGCTCTTACGTGGCTTATTATTAGCTCTTGTCTACCAGTAAAAGACTTGTAGTATATGTCTTAACATATTTTACTATTGTAGTATATGTCTTAACTATATTGTAACTTCTTGCTCACCTCTCCCTCCCCGTGACTGCGAGTCTTCGGCTGCCTTGCGTCGTTACGAGGCAGTACTGCTGAAGTCGCGCTTGTCCTGCCCCAGTCACCTTCCTGCACCACTGGACTCTTAGCGTTCTGTGTTCTGCGGCACCAAGCTGGAGATTCTCCTTGCCTGCAAGCCTCTGGGGAGTAATCACCTATTTCTCCTAGCTTTGTTCCTCCAACACTCATCCTGGGCCTTTATCGCTTTTTCTTGACTGCTTTGTTTTTATTGTGCCTAATACAACGTGACTGAAACAGCTGGGCAGTAATGTGCAGTACAAGTAAGGACTCCTGTCTCTTACCAACAACCTTATCTCCTCCAAACAAAACAACCCCACACCAGGACAGTCCCCTTCCCAAACTTTTTAAGCACTTTGTGGTTGACAATCTTCACTTCTTCCCTCTAAAAAACATTTGGGTTTGTTTATCTGTGTAGAAGGTAAGCTCAGGGTTCTTTAGAAGCTGAGAAATGCTTTTTACATCCACAAAGCATATATTTAAATTCTTTGATTTGCATAGGGCAGAAATAGAGCTGCAGATTATTGCAGCCCAAGCTCATAAAGAGAACTGGGAATAGAGCCTCAAACTCTCAGAGCCAGTTCTGTTAGTCCGTAAGGAGGAGGGCATCCTCTTTCTTCCTGTAACATTACAAGCTCAATCTGAGTGTAATGATGAAGGAATAAATAGACAAAAGTTTAATGATATAAAAGGGCAGGTTAACAAAACATTGTGCCAAATGAAGATATGGAGCAATTAGTCTGTGCTAGTCTTCATTGTCTTAAAACTAAGGAGGGACAGAAAAGTTTTTGTGAGAAATCCTCCTCTCTGTATTTGAAGTTTAGACAGAAGAGAGCTGAATTTCTAAGGTGACCACGTAATGGTTGAATAACTAGTGAAATAATGACTCTGCAAGAATCGAGGCGCTGAAAAAATGAGCAGGGAAGAAAGGACTTTTGGCTGGACTGCCTTAACTCCTCCACTACCAGTCTCTCACTTTCTGTTTAAATGTACACGAATCAACTGTTTTAGAATGTTGTCCTTAAAAGATTGTGCCCCTACAATCAAAGTGCAAGAACTGAGAAACACCTGAGACTCCTACAGAAGTCTTCCAGAATGAGCAAAGAAGGTCAGACTTCATGTACCTTTTTAAAAGTTGCAGGAGAGTCCGTTTTTAAGTCATCTTCATATGTAAGGAAGTGTTCAGAATTTTGCTTTTCTAGCCTTACTATCCTTTTCAAGGTCACCTTTCAAGAGTACTGGAGTGTATTCTGCCTCATCTAGTTTCTTAGGTACTTCTCTCGGGTCATTGTTTGAGTCACTTCTTAAAGATTTGCATTACATCTGGTCAGGTGAGTAGACCTTTTAGAAGGTTCTTTCAAAGAGCTCTTGGGGAAAAGAGGCATGGTTCACACCTCTGTTCAGATGAATGTGTTTGTCTTATCTGGTTAAAAAATTGTACCCGTACCATTTGTATGCTGCTTTAGGAATCTGCAAGTACTCCCCATATCAAATAAATCTCGTGGGACAGTCATCTTACAGTAGACGTTTCATGTATCCTCCTAGGTACAGAAGTCACTTTTAAGCAAAATGTCAGTACCGATAAGATTTCTAACATAATACTACAAAAAACTTCTGAGTGCATCCTTTTTATAAGACAGTATCAAGCTTTAATCCACGTTTGTTCACCTTAAGGAAATTATCTTCATTGCCAGTTTTATATGTTAATGTTTAAACGTAGTTAACTAGCATTCAAAAGTTTAGTAGTTTGACTGAGATATGACTGTCTCAATTGCATTTCACAAAGATGTGAGCTCTAGTTACTAGTTAAATGTGGCATTACCCTGGTAAATTGTGGCTTTTGGCATTCTGTAAACAAAGAATAAAAAGCGCTTGAATTACAGGCTTGAACACCGCTTAGAAATTCTAGTGCTGACAAACCGGTAGGTAGTTTCCTGTAGTCTTATGATGAGGCTATAACTAACTTCATTAAAGGTTTGACTGCTTTAATAATTTAAATTGTGGCTCTCTTTTCAAAGACTCATCAGTAGCTCCATTAACTTCTGCATCTGCCGTGTCTCTTCATGGTTGCTCCTTTGCTGTCTGCCAGTCTGTGACGCACCTCTTGCAGTGTTTCTTCACTGTTAATGGAGGAGGGTAGAGCAGAGGTAATTAAGTGCTGCAGTCTGTGTGTGTGAGTGTGTTCTGGTACCAGTTCCCGATTGGGATGATGTAGAGTTTGTCAGTGCTGGAAAAGCACAAACCAGAACATTGCTTGAAACCCAGAATGAATCTCCACAGAACAGGCAAAGTTATTTAATTACCTTGGGGCTATATGGAGGGAAAAGTTATAATAGAGAATCTTGTAATACGTGCCTGCGGTGTGCTGCCTGGAGCTCACAGGATCACAAGGCAACTTGGGCTGGAGGTGACCTCAGGAGGTCCCTGTCCAGCCCCCTGCTCAAAGCAGGGGCAGCTCTGGGGTCAGACCACGTTGCTCAAGGTGTGATCCACTCAGGTCTTGAAAACCTCTAAGGGTGAAGACGGCTCAGTCTTTTGGGGCAGCCTGTGCTACTCCTTGACTGTCCTTGTGGTGGGAAGGATTTTCTTTATTACATAGAGTCTGAACCTCTCATGTTTTAACTTACACTCATTGTCTCTCATCCTCCTGCCACATGGCACTGTGGAGAGCCTGGCTTCATTTTCTCAGTCCCCTTCCCACAGGCGTGCAGCTGCTGTGGGTGCCCTGAAGCCTTCCCTGCCCCAGGCTGACCAAGCTCCACTCTTCCTCCAGCCTCAACCAGCCTGGGGGCCTCTGCTGACCTCGCTCCAGTTGATCCACATCTTTCTTGATTTGTCTTGATATCTGAACAAGACCAGTCAGTCTTGGAAAGTATTCCCTCCAGCTTTTTTTATGTTCTGAAATGATTAATGGTACTTTCATATATTGTTCACTTGTGAATTTTAAACAGGGGAGGAGTAGTGGAGAGATCAAATACTTTGTTGGCCTTTCAGGAGGCACCTCTTAGCGCAGTGTTTTCTTTAGGGGAACATAAAGGGGAAAGCATTTCCTCCTCCTTTTTTCTATTTTTCCTCCATACAAGGTGTTTCTAGCATTTGATAACTAAAATTGTTGGCAATATTTAGTATGAGCAACATTTCTTATCCCTCTTCAAGGGTGAGGGTAATGGTTTAAAAAGGCAAATAAGATTGATGACAATTACTACTTACTACTGATCAACAGCTTTTTGTGGTGACCTAAGAAGTATAAAGAATTACAGTTTTAAAAGTGTTAAGCAGTTCCCCTCTGAGCATTCTGCTAAAGGAAATTCATCTCGCCGAGAGCCCCAAGACATGCACAGTACCCCTCAGGTCCCTGGGCAGGTTCTCGCCACCCCCAGCCTTTACAGCATGGTATCTGGGTCAGGCAGGCAGTGGTAGACAGCAGCTATTACTTGCTCCCATTGTACTGGCGTGGAGATTTGGATTATTGAGCATCCTCCTGCCACCCAGGGACAACTTGTGCTAAAGTCACAAGCTGGCTGAGTGTGCTATCATAGCTCTGATGCTTTTTTTCCCCAAGCCTGGATTCCAAAGGAGACAAGACTTGTGTGAACATACTGCTTATCACTTGGTGCTCCCCTTTGTCAAATGTCCTTGACAGATTTTAACAGTCTTCTACAGAGGGATATAAGTTTCAAAGTTGTTTGTTGCCATTGATTTTATGAAAGTTAGCTGGTTTGAAGACTAACTCAAATGAAGTGTCCCTGTTGAGAGAAGCTCAGCTGATGTAAATCAGCACTTGTGGAGCTTCATGTCGGCCATGGCACATGCACTCTTCTGTCCCTGGAGTTTGAGTTTGCTCCTCTGCACGGACTTTGAGTGCAGTTGGTGCAGTATTTTAAAAGAGAGGATAGATACATATCCTTAGTAGTGAGGATTTGAATGCATGTACAGTTTAGCAGGTGGTAGGAATGTTTTTTTGCTGGAGGGACTGGCAGGAAGGTGACTATGTATGAATGTGTGCCGGAGGGAAGAGGGCTGCAGTAATCTGAGAACTTGACCCTTCTTGCTTAGTACTTGGCTAAAGCTTGGCCATATAGACAAAGGGTGTGTTTTAAACTTGAACTGTTCCCAACAGACTCTTCGCCCTTTCCTGCTTAGCACTGATTTGATGGTATGAGTTTATGGCCAGGTCTTCAGTGAACTGGACTGGGGAGCTATGCTAGGTTAAAGCTGCTTTTGTTTTGGTTTTTTTACCTATGGAGTTTAGCTGGAGTTGGTTTCCTGATCCTATTCATGACGTTACCAGACATGTGCTGACAAAAGGGGTGAGGTTGTGTGGAACAGGAATGAGGCACTAATAGTAAGGGCAGGGTGGGACTGCTTCTTGTAGTGATAGCACTCATTATCATTAAAGTGCTCACTAACCCATAATACTAGTAAATAATGCCCTGTTTCCTAGAATATGAACCCTGAATGCCCTTGCGTAGCTGGTATCACTGTCATGATTAGTACTCCTGTTTTCAGTCTGGGCTGAGAGTCTCCCCTCTTTTTTTTCTTTATTTTTTCTGCAGAACACAGCTTGTTGTGGATGCTGTTAACTGCTCTTTCTTTGTGCTGTGCGTTGAGGTTACTTGCAAAACAGTGTTCCGATGACCTAGAAGTGCAGATTAGTGTAAGTAAAGTTACAGCTGTATGTATTTATTTTTGATGGCAGGCACGATTCTTGTAGCCATTAGTTCTTGTTCTAACCTGCGTATTCCTATATAGTTTGATCTTTATTGAAAAGGAGAAGGTTCTGTTGTGGCAGTGAAACCAAGCAATGCTTATCTAAAGTTTTGATGTGGCACTTAATCTGCACCAAAGCATTCTGAGAAGGCTGAATATAGAGTTTTGGAGGTTTTTTACTGAGTTTTTCCATTTCAGCGCATGGTAGGAAGATACATTTGCTTGGTGAATGCTTAGCTATTTTATTTAAGGACTCAATGTAAAGAATACCAAGATATTCAAGCTACTTGTAACGTGTGTTTCTTCTGTCCTAAGTGCATCTTCCATATAGCAGTTTCATAAGAAGTAAGCCTGGCTTGCTCCAGTGAGATGTTCTTGCCTCCAAATAAGCTGATCTGGGCACTGAATTGTATCACTAACTTTTCCCTCAAGCAACTTAAAAGCTTTACTTAAATTGATCTGTATAGAATGTGAAGCTGCCCGTGGTTTTCATTTTGCCACACTGGCTATTGCACGTGGTTTTGGATGTCGTGGTGCTTCCCGCTTGGGAAGAAAAGGCTGGCTGCAGTCACTGCTCAGGATCGCTTGGGCTGATGGGAGAAGACAGTGACTTGACAGATAGATGCCATGGCATCTTCCCTGCCCTGTTCAGCCAGCAAAAATCAGTAGGGAAGAGAAGTAATTGCAGATTGAGTGCACGGTGGCTGGCGAGGGAGGAGAGGATAGTTTGCTGTAGTGTAGTGTCTGATTTTGTTGGATGAGGAGTTGCTGGCAGCTGTAGAGTTTTAAGTGTCCTTCGTTGCTGCCGTTGGATCTTCACAACAGCAGCAGAGATTTGCTAGTAGAAGCAGACTCCTCAGCGTAAGGAATGGTAGAAGAGCAGTTCAATAATGCAGCTATAATGTATAAGGAGTGTACGTGGGACGACATTAGTTACTGCTTTTGTTACTGTGAACTTGAGGCTTGTCCTCCTCTCGCTTGAAAACTGCAAAGCTGCTGTCAAGCAGGAGGGGAATAAAACCACAGATTTGTTTCCTCAAAAGCATTAGCAGAATTGCATACTTTGGTCCTGCACTCTTTAATGTTTTTAATGTATTACTAGGGAGGTCATCAATTTCAGTGGCGTTTGGTAAAGCATAAGTTTTTCCTGTGCTCAGGGAGGGGTATGGCATCTTAACTCTATTTCTCCGTCTTGCTGCAGTGAAAAGAACAGAGGGCTACCTATATGATTGTTGTGGAGTGACATGAGGAATGATGGAGCTGACTCGTGAGCTGTAGTTTCTCACTATTTCATTTAGGAGGGAGGGCGGGTGTTTTTTTCTGTATGTGCCTCCTGAGCACTCGTGTCCTTACATGCAGTATCTTGTTGAATGTTGTACTAGTTTCATCACCTGCTTCCACTTGCACAGCTGTGCTCAGACTCCTGCCTTTAGGCCACGTTTCTAGACCTGCCTGGCCGCTGTTTTTCTTTCCATCTGAATTTAAGAACTTCTGATCATAAGCCTGGGGACTTCCTAGACAACCAAATGAGGGGAAAATGACAGAAGCAGCGTGTTGATATTGTGTATTTCAATTCCTCTGAATTAAATCAGCAGCTACCGGTTCAGATCAATGTAATGCTGTGAGTTGGGACGGAATAAGAACTTTTTGAGTAACATGAGGCCTGCTTTCTCTTCTTTCTGTATTCCAGTAGAACTTTTCTCGGATTATTCACACTGGCTTCTGCACTCAAGGGATTATCATAAGGAACCAGAAGGCTGAGGAGTCTCTTGGGATTGTTACACAGCCGTGGGCGACAGACTGAATTTCACTGATGGGACTCAAATCAGAGATACCCTTGAGGTACTTAGGAGTCCTGCTAGAGTTAATTTTCTCTTCCATCTTTAGGGAAAAGAAATGTCATTTTTATGAAACTACTTATGATGTCTCTAACACATCAGCAGTCTATTTCTCATTTTAATTTCATTGTCTGTGGTGTTGCAAGTATCCTCTAGTGCTCAGCTCTATTGAACTCAGCTTTGCTTCATCTAATATTGGTATATGTAAGCTGATTTTTATTTCCACCCTCTTGTGCTCTGAAGCATTGTCTGTTTTGAGTCTGCGGGCCACCCTTGTCATATGGCTGAATTTTATCTCAGAGAGAGCTGCTCTGTAGCTGTCAGGAAGTGAGAAATTAATTCTGAATATTTTTATAGTGAAATCTTTAAGATTGATTCTGCCAAATGAACTTTGGGAAAATTTCTTTAATTACTGTAAAGAACCTTAGGCAGAGATTAGACTTTTTGTTTGGATGCAGTAAAACAGACCTTTTGGGCATCAAGTGTCTTTATTCAAGACTTACTTTGGTGTTTCTTGGTTCCTTGATGTAATGAGGCATTGGTAGTTGTTCCTGTTTCATCAGGCTACAGCTAAGGGTAGTTTGTTTGGAGCCAGCTTGTTCTAGCCACCCCTGGACTCCCCAGTGGTCTGTGCTATGTTATTTATCACAGTTTGACTTCCCTACAGGTGTTGTCAGGAATAGAAAGAAATCAATTTTTGATAAATCCCTTGGGAAGACCATTTTTTCCCTTTTGTTTTATGATAATCCTATAAATTCTGCCACTGTATTTTCTGTTGCAATGAAAGTCTCTTGGTGTTTCCTCTGCTGTGTCCTGTCTTGGTCTCACCCTGATTTGAAGAAAGCATGTGGATATTGCTATGTATCAAACAGCTGCGAACATGTGATAATCTTTTTTTAAACCAGGGTTTTCTGTAGCCAGTGAGGAAGCTTTGACAGACTCCAGCTTCAGTTCCTTCTGCAGTCAGTACTGGTTTTGGCAGTGCCTTTGAACATTCATACTCTTAATCTGAGGTACCCTTGACCATTAAGAGGGGTCTCTAGGGTAGTCTTTGCAGTACAGCCTAACTAAAACCAGGCATGCTCGTCATCTGCACCTGTGAAGAAGGGGAGAAGGAAGGATGGGACAAGACTTTTGCCTTTGAATAGATGCTAATTGTCCATCTTGAAGTAGTGTAAATAGTTGCCAAAGGCAATGCTGTGACAAAACATCTGAGCATGGAGGCTTGATCTAGCCAGCTATTCCCTAGAAAAAGCCAATCTACTGGTGAGTCTGTTTTTTGTGAATGGCAATAAGAATAGTGTCCAAAGGATTTAAGCTACATTTTTTAATATTAAAGGAAAACCTAAAACCACCAAGAGTGTATAAAAAAACCATGAAAACTGTAGCAGCTTTAACATCTAGCAGTTGCTAGTAAAATAGAGGGAGTGTTATTTCAATATGAAGAAAAATATGAGATTCAAGGAAGGCTTCTTTACTGTATGGGTTAATGATTATAAATTAAATGATTAAAAGATGGAGAGGAAACTTGCAATAAAAAATCTAGAAGGTGTTACAGTGTGTCTTAATGCCATCAATATGCACAAAGTTGAACATATATGTAAAAACTTGCACTAGAAAAGAAGTTATAAACTGCCCAGTATGCCAATATATCAACATTTATTGGAATTAATACTTTAGTTTAGGCCTTAATAATGCCTTAATGTAGGAGCATATTGCATAGATTATGCTAAGGCATGAACTTCTGGCAGTTTTTCCACCCCATTTGAACGTACCCATACTATTTAATTTTAGAGATTTATTTTGTTTTGAGGTAAACTGTAGGAGTTACAGAGCTTGGGGCAAAGGCAGTTGTTGTGGATCATGGCTTGCCAGGTGTGCAGTCCAGCTTCAGCTGAAGTACTCATCTTTTCCTGGTTTTGATATCAAAGACTTAAATAAAAGCTTGAACCTATCTGGAAATATATTTCCAGTATCTTTCAAGTGAAGATATCAAAGGCTTGCTGATGCTGCTTGTACAACTACAGACTATTTTGGTAGCTTCCATCATAGACAGGTGGGCAGAAATAAACACTAAAAGTGATGTGTCTACCTGTAGCATTATGTTATGTAGTCAGAATTTTGGGATACTCTTTCAAAATCAGGGAAAATTCTTTATACCTTGCATTAAAGGTGGTTATAAAAATATATTTTCTATTGTGTATAACTGATTATATTAATAACTGATTTTATTAATTCCTGAAATAATTCTTTGAGGACTACAAAATCAGAAGCTGTTATGCTGGAGTGTTAAGTGATGCAGGCCACGAGTGTCTTGTCTTCAGGAATGACAGATCAGAAAGACATGAAGATCTTTGGGCCTCTAAGGACTCAGCTGCTGGAAATTTTATTTGTGCGGTTGAAAATGCTGTTGAACATATGGACTTTTTGGGGTTAGAGCAGCATGATTTGCATAGTTTCTGTGTTTTATTGTCAAATGCTGAAATAGAGTGCCAAAATTATTCTGTTTTAAAATGTTTTGGACATGCTGGTATACAATACAAATAATTTGATGACGAGATCCAAGCTATTGTGGTTGCAAAGTGAAATGCCAGGGCTGAATTGGCTTGTGCAACCTGAGTAACGCACAAGTGTTGAGTGAATAACCACTAATTGCGTAGTCACGTGCTGAATCTTTTCCCGGCATCATCCCTTCTTGCTTAATTTGCAGCAGTGCTGCAGAAAATGTCTTCTCAGTCTGAGTCGGAACAGTCCCTGTCCTTTCACCACCTTACAAAGGTAGCATCGGGTTGAGCAAAGCCGATGTTTGCTGGTGATGTTTGCTGAGGGATTTGGTGAGAGGAAGGAGCCAGAGTGGGTAAACCCAAGGCACACCGCGATCCTTTAAGGCAAGACGTAGAGCCATACGGAAATGGTTAATCTGGGGTAAGATATAGTGGCTGAGAGAGCCTGCTTTGGAGGTGTCTGCCTCTGGAGGACTTCAAAAGCAAGCAACACAGACCCTTGTCAGGAGTAACATCGGGCTGAGGGAATAGGCTACGTAACCTTTTGAGGTCCTTTCCAGCCTTAAGAGTTGATCTTCAGGCGGGATGTGTTACTCCATTCCTATGGAGCTGTGGCGGGAGGTAAAATGAATGTAATGAACAAGTCTGGTCTGACTATTGGAAGGGAGACTGCAGCCTGGAAAACTGCATTCAGAATGCAAAGTTTTTATGGAGTTTACGTTCAATAAAGATCTGCTAAACCCAAGAACTTTTCCATACGTGATTCCTAAAGCAGATACTGATTTGTGGTTGGCTGAACATCGTGTGAACTTCTTTAAGATAGAGACCTTTTTAGTTCTCCAAGGTATTTCATTTACATTTTAAATAAAACTATTTTTATAAAAATGGTTAATCCCCAAAAGAGGGATTAGCCTTGGAAGTTACAAATTTGCTCAGATGCTTGCTCCTAGCCAATTAATGAGTTTTTAAAAAGGGAAAGGTAGGTTACTGGTTAACTGGCAGTACCTGAGAGCGTTCCACAAGGCAATGCCTGGGGTGGTGGCAGCTCCGTTTGGAGGCAGTTTTGACCTGCTATGAGCAGAGCTGCAGAGGTCAGCTAGATTCAGCCAAGTGAGCTGCACCACTTCAGCCAGGTCGATTTTCCTCAGGACTTGTTAGAGTTCAACCGGGCTCAAAAGCTTCAAGCTTCACCCTTCCTAGATAGGGTTATTTTTCATAGTAGCACATCCATGGTGCTTCACTCCTGAGCTAATAAAATTTGCTGGGTCTGAGCTGGTTGCATTGCTTATAGGTTTCTCCTTCAGCTGAACGCGGACCAAAGAATAACTCTACACATTCCAGGAGTGCATGTGGCTTTTCTGGTGGACTCTTCAGTATTGTAATGGACATCCCATCAGGATGAGCCACTCCTGAACTGAGGACAACCAAGAGCAGAGGGCTACAGGAGAGTCGTGTGTTGATAAACCAGAAGTCAAATTTGAGGTTCAGTAACAAACTCTCCTTCCCATAGCTCCATGCAGCTCAAATGGGTATCCTTGGTACCTTGTGTCATGTTTATGCTTTTGCTGAAATTTGTAGTAAATAGCACTGGTTGAGTGGTTTGAGGTGAGAATTTAATGATCATGCTTTTTTTTTTTAAATAAATTACTGTATTTGAGCTGCATCAAATCTGTGGTGGTAGAGGATTCTGCCTCTTGTTCTTATTATTTCCATGCTTTTTGGGGGAAAATAATTCTTCAGATGTTCTCGAGTTGAAAAGTAAGCATGTTTTAGAACAGCATGGCCTGTATGTTTCTGGTAGAGAATAGGGAGCAGCTAATAAGGCTCCTGTAAACTATTGGCAATGATGTACTGAGTACCCATTTAATTATCATAAATGGATGATATAATTCTCCCTGACAGGTGTTCAGCCTTCATGCCATTGCTGTGCTTTCAGTGTGGTTTGCACTTAGTTTCAAGATGGAGAATTGAAAATAATTTCAAAGATGCGGCTTGCAATTAGGATCATACGGGGTGTAATCTAAGTGTCGTTTGTCATAGCTTGTCTAAACCACACAGTGCCCTTTCACAGTGAAAAATATCTTAATTATGAAAAGCTATTTTACAACTTCTGAGTATGTCACATTTGTGCATAGAGAGGTGTTTTGTGTGATCTTTACATAATTGTGAGTTTATAAAATGAATGTGGTTGGGCAAAAACCAGCTTCATACAATAGTTGAGTGACCACAATGAATAATTTAAATATTGATAATTTTGCTTGAGACCTTATGTTTTTGAAGGTTTTGACTATCTGAGCATAGATCTCAGTATGAGTGCTTGAAGAGCACGTGTTCAAAATGCTGAACTCCATCATACCTATTTTAGTTAAGTTACTACAAGCACAGGATGAGGGGTTAACCGTACTTTATTTTTATTACCTCTGACAGTGACATCTAATGTTTTTGCTTTTTCTCTGTCTGCTGCTTAGCAAGGATGAGAGTATCCTGAATTCCTAATATCTGACTCCACTTTAATGGTGATTACCTTCTGTGTGAATTTGAGTCATTCTCAGCGTTACTGAGCTTAAGGATCAGCATTTACCACTGGGAAGAAGTAATTTCAGAGTTAGGGATTGAGAGGAAAACATGGAAAATCAGCAAGCTATCTCTGCTTTATATCCAGAGCTATTAGTGGAGGGTAGAGGCAGCCGGAAATTGCTGGAGCTAAAAGTAAGGATGTAGAGGGTTGCAAATACTGCCTTTTCCATGCAAAGTGTGATGGACTTTCTGGGGGAAACGTATGTTACCTTTGTAACTGGCTTCTACCTGCAGGTGCTGTGCTTTCCAGATCCACGGGCAGACAAGAGGGTAGATTTTATCCCATGTTGCAAGAGTGTGGCACTAAACTGACGATGTAATTACCAGCCTTTGAATTAAATACTGTACATTTGGCCTGGGAGATCTCATACAATGTCCAGGCAGGGTTGGCATCTGCTACCTGACCTTAGCTGATCTGGCTTCTGCAAAGCTGACTTAAATAGCATAACTTTCTGCAACTGTTTTGATGACGTCCACGTGAAGATGATCTCGATGCTCAGATTTCTGTAGTTTCCATAATTCTGAACGTGGTTTTCATAATGCAAAAGTTGTTATAAGAGGTTAAATAATATTAACTTATTTTAACAGTTATTGTCTGCAGTTTCCATCCCTTAATACAGGTGAAGATTTTACAGGAACTGTATGTTACAGGGACCGTAATATAACAAATGGGTACTGGTGGTGTTATATATTTATTTATTACAACTGAAACCTGATATTGTGTGTGCCCTAATCAGGGTGGATTTGAAAGAGCAAAAGATAGTAATATTACAAGGGCATAATTTGTTGCGGGTTTTGTTTGTTTGTTTTTTCTTGTTCAGAAAGTAATTTGTTTGTTTTTCCTTGCTCAATCTCAGAACACTGTGAGAATTGCCACAGAAAATAAGTTAGTTCAGCTAACTAACCACAACTCAGAGACCACAACTCTTTAAGTGCAACCATCCAGCCAATTCCTTATCCACTGAGTGGTCCATCCATCAAATCCACGTCTCTCCAATTTAGAGACAAGGATGTCATGCGGGACAGTGTCAAGTGCCTTGCAGAAGTCCAGGTAGATGATGTCAATCGCTTTTCCATTTTCCACAAATGCTGTAACCCTGTTGTAGAAGGCCACCAAATTTGTCAGGCACAATTTCCCTTTAGTGAAGCTATATTGGTTGTCACCAATCACCTCCTTATTTTCCAGGTGCCTTAGTGTAGCTTCCAGGAGGATCCGTTCCATGATCTTTAAAGGTATTCATTAGAATGTGAAAAGATATCCATGTCTTGAAGTGCCACACATGTTAAGTATCCATTTGTTCTTTCCTGAGTGGGCCTTTTTTATAGTTAATAAATTGTTTTTTAATTCTTTTGTAATTTGCTATTAATTTTTCTATACTGAAAACACTGTCAAGGTTGCCTGCACAGCTACACTGTCAGTTCCTGGAAGGTAAACAAAGTAAAGGTGACTGGAGTTCTTGTGCTTATTGGTCAGGGCAACATCCATGTAGAGGTTAGGTTAGTTTTCTCCCTTTCGGCACTAGTAAAATTCCAGTTAAGTAGTGGGTCATGATGTAAAGTTAAAGAACAGCATAGTCAGTATTATAAAAATACCATTACAAACCAGCGACTATGGAAAATGCAGCTTAGTTTTCCTGAACTACTCTTAATACTCTACGTTTATTCCAAGATATTTTTGTTTAAATTGAGAAATACAGTTTGTTGGGTATTTAGTTTGCAGGTTACTCTCCAGACTTCAAGTTTAGAGCTCTGTGGAATAGACAGTGTCATAGTGCTGGTCCTGAACAACTGCCTACAGACCAAATCCCATTTCTGAGGCATTTAACTCGCTTTTGCAACACTGGTCTTCTGACAAGGCTCAGAGTCACTCCTGTGCTTGATGTGAGCTCTAGGCTGTAATGAGAGGGAAAGTGCAGATTTCGACAGAGACAGTTGAACACTAGAAACCTTATCAGGGTAGGAGACTTGTATTTCCCTCCATGTAGATTGAATTGGAGAGTAAGCACGTATCAGCTTCCCGTGGTGGAGCTTTTACCTGTTGGGCACATCTCTTTCAAGTCTTGAGACAAAGGAACTGACTTCCATGAAACTGGAGGGGAAAAAAATGAGTTGGAATGAAGCTGACTACGAGGGTACTTTTTACCCAGGGAGGAGGATTGTCAGTTCTGATAAAACTCGGAGAGAGTTGCTTTTAGTGGTTGCTTTTTGAGGATGATTATTATGACTTGCTTCTAATAAAGCCTGGACTTGAAGAAAGGGGGAAGATGGGATTTAAAAAAATCCTATTCTGTGTCCCCATTTCTCACCATTCCTCTCAGATGATGCGAGAACAAGAAGGCATAAGAATAAAAAGAACAAGAAGGATTCCCTGTGGAGAGGGTTTGGATTCAGGTGGTGATTGATGATGCCAAGCGTCTTCTTGTAGAGGTGTGTTTTTCACTTGCACACTGATGCTTACACTGATGCTCAATTAATTGTTTGCATGGCTTTGATCTACAGCTGTAGTCTGATAAAGCCACTGGTCAAAGAAATTAGCTGTACCCTGACTTCAGCTGCCCGTAACAGGAACAATAAGCTTTAAACTAGTCAGTATATAATATTGACAATAATGTGGTAGTGTTGAAGGTGTTTTTCATTACCATTATCTATGAAGACTGTCCTTCATGTGTAAAAGGCACATGGAGCATTTAACTTGATGAGTCACAGCCTGAAGATCTCTTGTTATGTCAGCAAGAGCTGACATCACTGAAACCTGCCAGCTCCCAAAGCAAGTGATTCCTGCACTTCATGAATACTACTGTCAGTTAAATTAGGTGGCAATACTGGTAAGTTTGGAACATTTAGAACTTGTTCAATAAAGATAAAGCTGCTTTTAAAAAGTTGCTAAACAGTACATAGCTGATGCACAAGTGTGTAAGCAAGGTCTGTACACAAAATAAGTAAAATCTGTATCAGACTCCCTATACCACTACAAAACTATGACTCCATCCTATTATCTTTTCAGTAAAAGATGTGTCAGGTTGTTAACTGGAGCTGCTGTCCGAAGCCTGTTATATTCAGATGATGTTGAATTAACAGGTGAAGGAAATATCAAAGATGAAGTTTATCCACAAGTTTCCTGCTAGGGTTATTCAGGTATAAAAATGTAGGTTTTTGCACAATTCTAAGATTGCTATAAAAATATCTTCCTGTGACAGGTCATGGTTAGAGATACAGTTCCTGTCTACAGAATAGTTCAGGGAAGTCAGAATTATTTCTACATTTTTCAAAATCCAACCTTTAGCAAAGTGTACCAGCTGTAAAGGATTAGTGCCCAGTGAGTCTCTAAAAGCTGCTAATAATGCTTTATATTTTAGCAAGTGTTAGTCATTACTCTTAGGTGTGGAAGGAAGAATGGTTATTTCCCATGATACTGTCAACCACTTATATCAGACAGTAGTTTTTGCTCAGCGCTGATGTGAATGCTGCCTTGGGTACAGTGTTTAGGGGCTTCTGAGCAGCCCAACCATCCCCTAAATCTGCTGTAGAATATTGGGTACCTGTGCTGTTAGTGTTTTCTACTGCTTTCCCCTGTCCTGAGTCAGCATGACCATACTTAAATACAAGCAAACAAACAAAAAGCCCACTGAGGTATTGAGCCATTATAAATTTTTGTTGAAGTTTACTATTATTTTGAGGAAAATCTAAAATAGTGTTTGCTGGGCGTTGCTTTATAGTTCTTTCCGGGTGTGAGCCTTGCCACACATTGGAATGGTTAAAATAGACTAATAATTTGTTTTAAGCGTATTTCACTTTCTTTTTAGTATGTTAGCATAGAAAATTTAACTTCCCTACCCAAAATGAAAGATTTTCTACATTTATTCTATGTATGCTCTATATCTTCTTACTCCCTTTCAGGAGAAGGAAAGCTTGCTGGCAGTGCCCTTAATGAGCCTTGGGATCATTCACCTCCAGCTAAGGCTTGCTCAGCTGCGGGCACTTTTCATTGTGGTACTATTTCTGCACATACCTCCAGGGAAGAGAAGTGCAGGAACGTAAATTTCTGCTTGGAGTGAAACTACCCTGACCATTTAATATGGCTTTTGGTTTGTATTCACAGAACAAGTGGTTGGATTCTGTTTGCTTTTATAAGCCCAGCTGCCTGGGCTCGTTACCCATTTTAGTACTGTAAATCCGCAATTCCTTATTGGGGAGTTTGTGTTACTGAGATTTAATAAGGGAACCGATACAGCTGCTGGTGCTTCAGGGCTGCCAGGGGAAAACCGGGTGGAGTTCCCCTTTAGACATGGGGGAAAGCAGAGTGTTGTGTTCAGTCCTTGTTTGTTGGTGGTTTTATTTTTTGAGGTAGGGGGTTTTCCATGTTTTTTTGTAGGACTTGTCATGCCATAGCAAATCATGCCTGGCTTATCTTCGCTGTGTAAATGAGAGGAGTGTGGTGTAAGTGAAGCTTAACTTTGACCTGTTGGACTGTCAGAAATAGCAGATGTTAGCTGGTTTGCTGCTTTGAAAACCTGGGCTTAATTTTATTTGCTTTTCTGTGCTTGATAATGAAGCTTTTAGCAAAACTGTCCTTCTGTAGAATTTATATTGCCCTCTTACAGATGCAGCATGATGTATGCAGAACTGAAAATTTGTTATTGTGTGTGCTTTGAGTTATAACAAAACTGAAGAATATATATTGCAACAGAGATGAGCTGTTTTGGGGCAACAGTAAAATAGATGCACTTTAGTGATAGGGAAATGGAGTTTGAAGTCAGGTGGCAATAAGAGGATTAGAAAACTCAATTTATGAAGGTCAACATTTTAGCCTCCAAGAGAGAACTGATGTTTCAGAGTGTGCATGTAAGTCTTTGGTTTTCCAATTAGCCCTTGTACAAAGGCAGTGATCAGTAGCTCCACAGGGCAATGGGGTGTGCTGTGGGGAAGACTTGGTTTGCAGCAGAGGGATTTTAGGTTGGCATTTCAGAAAAAAACTTTAGGACTATCGCTTGAACAATAGAGTAGTTATCCAGGCAGGTTGTATGATCTTTTCTTGTAGAATTTTAAGACCAAATTAAGCAAACTTGTCCTAGTGTGAAAGTGTAAGTGGGACTACATGATCTTTCAATATACCTTTCAGCCTCTCAATGTGATGGTTTAAACATTTGAAAATATGTATGGGAGAGACATCCCTATATTTGTGGGGTTTCCTTTCGGTACTGTTTACCAGCTAAAGGGGAACAACTTGTTTTCTTTTTCTGCTTAGGGAAAACTTCATTGATCAAGAATGGTAAACACTTGAAAATGGGAAAATAGAAAAACAGAATGTGTGTCTTGTCTTCCTTTGCTAAATCCAGTGGCTCATTCCAGGCTAAATGTAGCCTCTAGTTCCCCTGAGTTACAGCAAAACAGGACTTTATATACTACCAGGTTCTTAAGAAAAGTTTTCTTTGCCATTTGGGGAAACTTAAAATTTAATATATGTTATGCCTTCAGAACTTCAAAAGAAAGTTCCGACTACTGTGCTTTAAAGTTTTGAAGCTTTTTGAGTATCTTAATAAAATGAAAATTTCTTTAGCTGGCAAACAATTTCACTGAATTGAGTGGAAGGCTTTTGTATTTGTGTTTCAAGTTTGACTAATGCACGGGGCTGAACTTTGATTAGGAAATTATAAAGAGTAGCTACTATGATATACCAAGGTGATATATTATCTGATGGAAATGCTTGAAATACAATATTTTTTTTTTTGAACTATGGTTTGTGCTTATTTGGCTTTCGACCAACGAACTAGGGGAAACTTGACTTGAAGACTGAACTGCTGAGTCCAACTGGGCAAGGAGATAGTTGGGAATATTCTTGAAATGATGATAAAATGTGTAAGCAAGTCGTACCAAGTCTGCTGGCAGGCATCATGTATTTGCACCAGAATGAGTTGTTCAAATGCAAATTCAACATGAGACGGTGCAAGAAAATATATGGATGCTGTAAAAGATGCTTGACAATATAAGGAGCCATTTGCACTCTCAGGAACTCTCACTGTTATCAGTGAACTCTGATTTGTGCCAACTAGGAGTCTCAGAGCACCAGCCACGCTCTTCAATGAAGTCTGTTAAATGAACAGGCAATGCATCTTTTTCTCTCAAGATGCTACTGTTTTGCCACTGATACAGAACAAGTTTGGTACCCAGGCTGCCCTCTCTTATCCTGGCTTAGCCACAGTTGATGTAACTGTTTTAAATAAAAGTTGGGTTTGGGTAGAAATGAGATAGTGAGCATGTTAATGTTAGACCTACTTCACTAATTCCTTTGGCCTCTAGGAACTATTGAAATAAATTCTATACATTTTATTAGAAATTATAGTGATAATCCCTTTAGTGTAGCTTGTTGCAAGGTTATAAAATAAAAAAGGCAGTTTGCTTTATGGCTAGTGAAGAGACTGGTGCTGAAGGGTCTCATTCTGTAAGCCCGTGAATATTGTCTTCCAAAACAGGTGTTCTAATAAGGAAAAAAAAGAAGTTTTTGATAAAAATTCAGGTCCAGCATTGTTGTTAGGGCTCTGCATCTGTCATCAGTTTCACTGATGTAAGGGTCAAGGCTCTCTTCATCTAAATTCTCCAGGCAACAGCTAGTCAAAACTATGAAAAGAAAGCCCTTACAGTGGTTCTATTTGTATTTCCCCCTTTAAGGATTAATAGTTAACATAGAGGAAGTCAGATCTGCACAAGTAATTTTAAGAGGAGCAGTTCTTGGCTTTTAAAGGGCAGAGCCTTTTTGCCTGGAGGAGAATTAAGGGCTCGTGTTTGCCGGAGCGGTACCACGTGTCCCGTTCGGGCTGAGCCTCTCAGTAGGATTCATGGCTTTGGAAACACAGATCAGGTGCTCAGCTTAAAGAACAAGTTTGTACAACTGGCAGGCGTTTAAAGTACGAGCTGGCTGCTCAAAAAAGAGACTTCAGCACCTGAGCAAGTCAGCTTTTCCTTCTGAGCAGCGGCATTTCTAGCTGCCAAGTCATAGCATCGCAGAATTGGCTCAGCTTTGTGCTTGACTAGACTTGCAGGTCAGCATCGCGGAGGCTCCCGAGGCACAGCACGCAGTGGAGATCGCTGTCCTTCGTCAGCTCTTCTTAGCTGTGTGGGGGAAAAGATCTGCTCTTTCCCATCCTGCTAGCTGCAGGGACGGGGAGGGCATCGCTGAGGCGCCTTTTGTTACCTCCACGTGGACGAGGTGGCAATGTTTCTTGGGCTTTCAGCTTTCTCATGACACAACATTTAAAGTTTTCCTTGTTTGCCTGTCAGAAATAATAGGATATCTCTTGCAGTGTTCCCTGTTGTTAGGAGTTGAAAAAATGTTTTAATGCCTTCTTGAAAGAAATAAACTAAAAGAAGTTAACTAGATTAAATTTGTGAGAAACATACAGATGTATTTCTGGCAGCAGTTAAGATATTCTTAACTTAGTTAAAGGCCTTGGAGCATCCTATTGCTTCTTGGATGATATGCTGTGGTGACTATGGCGAGTTGCTGTAGATAATTCTTGCATTTAATAAATAGAAGTTTTTGTGAAGGGACTTAAAAATACGCATCTTCCTAGTGAAACATTAGCACCATTATGATATTTTTTTAATCCTGATGTGGATCTTAAAACCTGCTGTGTAATTTGTGGCCAGCAGGGAGAACCTAGAACAACACAAAAACTATTTTTATGGTCACCACAACTTCACATTGGCAAGACAGAACATATGCTTGTTTCTGAAGCCTCTTTGGGAATTAGGTGGTGCTTTCTCCTGGCCCTCCATTCTTTCTCAAGCTGGCATCTGACTTTCATGTTAGTCACAGTGTGACTTCCATCCAGTTTTTTTGCTGAGGAAGGCAAGTGGAAGTGGGTATTTTATATGCGAGGAGAATTCCATGTCTGCTATGGAAAACTTACACTCTTGGCAAATATATGAAAATATTTGAGTGTAGCAAAAGCAAAGTGACATGTTCCACCAGAACCCAGTCAAACCAGGCAGTCTTGTGTCCCTTCTGCCTCTGCTTGCCCTGTGTTAGTTCCATGTCAGTCACACAGGCCAGCAGCACTGCCCCTTGAAGTTTTATGTACTGCTGACATAGTGCTTAACCATAGGATCTCGGTTGCCTCTTCCATCCAGCCATTGGTGACTGTTCATAAATATTTATTTATTTATTGAGGCCTGTGTCCTGGCGTTCCTCTATCTGAGAAATAATTTGCCAGCTTCCACCAGCAGTGGGGATTTGCAGAGGATGTTCAGCGAAGCAGTAGTCACCTGTAGTTGCCATTCATTCTGCATGTTCTGTGTATGTAATTTTATTTCTTGAAAACTTGATCAAACCATCACTTCAGGGAGGTAGTTCAAGGAAGAGAGGTAATTCCAGAAGCCGTCGGCTTTTTATTGCCTCTCCTGGAGGGAAGCTAGTGCCGCGTGGAGGGGCAGGAGGGCTGTAGCAATGTGCTGACAGGCACCGATGGGATCTTGCTTTGCTCTGATTGTGTTGGCTACTGCATTTCACGTGTGACAACACGTGTGAATGATTTAAAAGTTAATATCAAATTCCTAGTTACAGGTAAGCAGGTATCGCTAACGTTTGCAGGACACTGCTGCCAGGTAAAGCTTAAAATATAGGGTAAGCATTTTTTAGTTTGTATTTTTTCTGAAAGAGACTTAAGCTAAACAGAGAAAGTAAGCAGTTGACTTATTATGGTATGAATTAGAGGAAATCATGCTGTTAAACAGTAGCTCAAATCTGTACTGCGTGGGGTAAACTCTAGCAATGTAAGTTGTAGGTAGCCTCTACAGCGCTGGCCTCACTTTCTCACTGTTGCATGAATGTTCTTTAGCATAATTCAATTATTTTGATCAGTCTGTTTTCTAATTTATTGTCTTATTGCTTTCTTACAGGCAGGCAGAAGTCCTGAAGGCTGACATGACAGGTAATTGCCTTTATTATACAGTTGATCTAGCTGCTAATACTTTATTCCTGGTTTTGTTTCCTTTTGTGTTCTTTATGCTTCTAAGAATTCTCTGGAAAATGTGTGACATTGCATTAAAGGTTTGTCCTTTTTATATAAATAGCATTTTAGCAACTATGCCCCTCTCTCCTGTATCTAAAAACACATGCATTTTTAAAGTTGACTTTGGGTGTTTTAAAGCATTTGGAGATGGAGGTCATGCCCCTAGTCCTCTCCCATTGTGTTCTTCTTTTGGAAATAAGAAAGAGACTCTTGTCCAGAATGCCACAGGAACTGCTGTATTTGGGATTAGCAAGGATCCGGATGGTTTTGAGAAACCTGGATCATGGAAATGTTAGTCTGAATGCTACATGTGTTATGAAATTGCAGTCTGTAGATGCTATAAAATGCTACAAGCTATGTATTAATGTAAATGGTTTATATTTATGCATCAGCCAGGCAGTGCAAGCAGCTTGCATAATGGACCCATGCTCAGCCTTGCTTACCACCTTGGTGTAGTACACGTAGCAGGTTGGTGTAGTCCCTTGCAGGATCATGAGAACTGCCTGGATCCTTCTGACCCAGCAGGGATTGGCTACACCATCAGCAGAATGGTTTCCTGGGGGTAAGGCCCATCCCTTGTGCTCCCACAGCTGCAGCTCGGGTGATTTTACAAGGCATGGGATATTGGACTCTGTAACTCGAGGAAGCAGGGAGCAGTGTTTGCATTCACCCTCAGTGATGGAAAGCAGATGGCTACCAGAGTTAGAAAATGGCAAGCATGCAGTAATACTTGCCCACAATGTTCCCCTAAATACCAACAGTGGTGGCTCCAAGGACTGTCCTATTTAGCATCTCCTGATGGATTTCTTTTCTGCTAACTTTTTCAGGCTACTCTGTAATTTTTTTCTAAACTGATCCAGTGGCAAGAAGTTCTGCAGCTTAATGACTTATGGAGAATCACCTCCTCGTGTCTGTTTGGTTTTTTTAACTTGCCAGCTGCTGACTTGGCTCATGTCTAGTTCTGGTATTGTAGGGGACTGATTGGTTAATCAGTGATTAACTGATCCGTTAATCCCCAGTCCCCCTGTAGTTCTTGTATGTCAGTGTTCTGATGAATCTGTGGTAAAAACGGGTGTTTGGCATTGGATATCTTACACTGGGCTATATTCTTTCCTTTGGTAGGTGAGTCAAAAATCAGTTGGAGTAAATCCATAAGTTTTAGTGTTACAAAAACTGTTGTGTCTTTGTTTTTTGTTGCTCAGATTCGAAGCTGGGTCCAGCAGAAGTCTGGACATCCAGACAGGCTCTACAGGACTTATATCAGAAAATGCTAGTGACCGATTTGGAATATGCTTTAGATAAAAAAGTGGAGCAGGATCTGTAAGTACCTCAATAAATTTGTATGTATATATGTAATCTGGACTGACAAGTAGGAAACCCTGAGACTTCCAGAAAAGCATTTGTATCATATGAAATCATTGTATTTTCTTTAAAATGAAAGCTGTGCTGTGGGTGAAACATGAGAATGCGCTGTAGAGTCGATGAAGAACGTTCAATAGGTTAGTATTTTACCTCTGCAGCAACCATGTCATGCAGGAGTGAGTTTTGGTGAGCCAGATAGAAGGGAAAGAATCTTCTGTGCTGTCATGGAAGGTCTGAAGTTTAGAGTTTCCAGAAAGGAGGAAATTTGCCTGATGTAATCAGCTGGAGCTTTGAGCAAGGTCTAACCAGAGTTGAGTAGCTGCAAAAGGCCCTCACTTTAAGCATGTGGTTCTTCTGGCACTCTGAGAGAAGCAAGATGGGTAGGCTGGATGAGTTGTTCTGTCCATGCCCCCAGATGCTGAATGATTTTTAACTGAAATTTCTGTACCCCATATCCTGCTTTCAGAAAAGAGAACTATGCTGCCTAAACCAAAACAATTACAAGCAATTATTAATGCTGTTACAGTGTTGGCTATACAGTATTGGGATTGATTAGGAGAGGTGGAGGAAGGTAATTCTTCTGTATTTAACATTATTTGTAATAATGTTGCCTGAATTTGTATAGATTTCATTTTCATGTCTGATGTTATGTAATTAAACAGTTGTTTCCTGTTGCTTGTGCTATCTGCATTGGAAAAAAAAAAAAAGGAAAACACTTATTTTGTTTTCAGTTGGAATCATGCCTTTAAAAATCAGATCACGACGCTACAGGGTCAGGCGAAAAACAGAGCAAATCCAAATCGGAGCGAAGTTCAGGCGAACCTTTCTCTGTTCTTAGAGGCAGCTAGTGGCTTCTACACACAGGTGAGTTGCAAAAAGTATGTTGGCTGTGGTGTGTTTGCATAGTCTGGAAGCAAGTGCGCTTGAGCCTTTTGCTGCTTGTGTGCGGGTCCTTTACAAAGCTGTGGCTGTCAGATCTCTTGTGCTGCTCCAGCAGCTGCTCATGAGACATGAGCTCTGGTATCACAGCAGCACGAAGAACTAGCATTAATCTCTTTGATGAAAGGTAGGAGGATTGGTTTTAGGTGGGTAAAATATATTCTTTTCCCTTAGTGTAATGTTCCCTATTGTTGTGGATCAAGCAGTGTACCAGTGCTCCCAGTAGAGCTCGTCCACAAAACTGGTGATGTGCTTTCTCTTGATCGTGCGCAGCCTTGAGTTGATCTGAAACTTCTGTGAATATGGTAGTTGTGCATTTGAGTAGGGTGGTTGTCTACAAGAGTATTACCTAGTGTTTATAATATATAATGTCTTGCTGTTTTTTTAATCAAGACTCCCAGGCTTACAAGTACAGCTTCAGTCTTAATTCAGTATTTTTGTCAACAGTTATTTAGAATTGCTAACTTCAGTTTCAGGAGTTTTTCTCTTAAGCACCTTTTGTGAAATTTTCAGTTAAATGCAAAAGGGGTGCAATTCCTGTTCATACTTTTGTTCCTTACTGCCATTTTTTCCCCCTATGCTCTTTCCAGTGTTAGATTTCAGCTTGTAGATTATGAATAGTAAGAGCTGCTGTATGATAATGGCCTTTTAATTAAGTTAACTTGCCTTTATTTCCTTTTTTACCTTGTTTGGTGTGTGCTGCACACAATCTCAAGTAGTGATCTGACAAAACTTTCTACCAGCTAGTTTGCAGCAGCTTCAGGTTACAACACACACAGTAGGGCATTCTTACTGTATCACTTCCTAGTTTGATTTTGAATATCTGCAAGGCAGCCCCAGTTGTTTTTTTTTCCAGAATCTGTAATTTTATTGTTTTCCCTTGCGCTCTGTTTTTTCTGCAGACAGTTTGACGGGCTGTGGTGTGGTTGCCATGGGTTTTCTATAACCTATATAGTTTGTCTTGCAAAAGCCTTGTTCTTTCCTGTGGTGTATCAGGGAATTTTGCTGCTCTTGTGTATGACATCACAGACTGAGTTGTCTTTCCCTGTTTGGTGTGGTGTTAATTGTCCCATTTTCAATCTAAAGATTTTGCTCAGGCAAGATACCTGCTCTCCAACTGTGAGGCCTGTGTAAATGACATCTTTGAAAGAGAGCATGAATTCTTCTAATTCAGCATGTTGGAAGATGTCACGTTTCTCACTTTTTGTCCAGCTTTCATCAGTTTCCTCCTGTTCGGGGATTTTTACCTACTGTATAAAAGAGCAAAAGGGGAGGGAGGTGTAACACAAACGTTTTTCTGCAGCAAGCAAAAGCATCACATCGCGTGTTTAGCTGTTGACAAAATGCATATCTTTGTCAGCCCTGGGCTTTCTATATACTTTTATCTGGAAGTGGAACCCTGCTGCAGGCCTGTTTTATTTGGATACTGAGTACGTTCCCAGCTGGGAGAAAGTCTGTCACTCCTTACTTGCATTTTTAACCCTGTAACACAGTAGAACAAACAGTTTTCATCACTGTGTGGTGACTGTTACTTCCCAGAGTATTTCCTAGACTCCATTAGGAAAAACTTCAAAAGCACTGATTAGAATGGCAAAGTTCAGGTTTTCCTTGGATCAGCTTCTGAGATACCTGATCAAGCAGCTGCTGCCTTGTTCTTTGAAAGAGTCTCACTGTTAGCTTAGCAAACTATTTACTGACAACGCAGCCACTGAACTGTTAGGCACTATTGCCTTGTGTTGCCTACAAACTTATTTTTTTCCAGGCTTCTCCCTAAAGTTTAAGTCAGGGTAGTGCTGTTTCTTACATGGGAACAAGCTGCTGCTTCAGAGGAGTGGCATTCCTTTCTCTTGTTTTCAGAGAACAGTGTCACTTCATCTAGGTATAAAAAGACTGTGTTCCTCTTAAGAGAGGAAAAAAAAAAGCCAACAAGATTTTTAGACCTCTGATAATCAATATCCACTGATGTGTATTTGGTAATTTAAGTATCATGGGAATTGAGTTGCTTACTGGTTTGGGATGCACAGCTTTTTCTTACAGAAGAAGGTTTTGGGCAGAATGATGCAGCATGGAGCTCAATGACTTCAGCATGGAGAATGCAATTTAAAGTCTCACTTTCAGTAACCTAGGCGTATTTCACTTCAAATATCTTTAGCTAATCCGTGCCTCTTGGGTCATGCTCTGTTACTTTTGTGTGTTGTTTCACTACTTACCTGATTATTATTTCTATCTCCTACTAAACTAGACCTGTTTTTCTAGTTATTACAGGAATTGTGCACAGTTTTTAATGTAGACTTGCCATGTCGTGTAAAGTCTTCCCAGCTGGGAATCATTAGCAATAAACAGACGCACACCAGCGCCATAGTGAAGCCGCAGTCTAGCTCCTGCTCTTACATCTGCCAGCACTGCCTTGTCCACCTTGGAGATATTGGTGAGTTCCTGAAGGAAAAAGAGGTGGGACATTTGAGTCCTACCAGTGGTCAGCCTTCACCAAGAGGGATCTGTACGTACCCTGGGCAACTACTAGGCCAAGAGCGCTCCAAATTAGTAGCTAGTAGCTAATTGTATGTTTGGTGGTTGCTGCAGGGGGAAAGGTCTGGAGAGTGATGTTGTTAGACTTTTATAATGTGTGTTACACGTTAACACATGGAGACAGTTAATCACTAGCTTTCTAGTGATTTGCTAGAATCTGTCTTCTAGAATACTAATCATGTTATAGCTGGTAGGCATAGTGAAATGTTGAAACTGGTAACTATTACCAAAGCTTGTTGCAGCAGACTAACACACTTCTCCATTTCAGGATGTTACTTTTAAATCTTACATACAAAGACAACAGTTAGAAATCCAGCCTTTCATAAACGAGGCTTCTAAAATTATTTCCAAAATAATAGTAAAATGTTCTTCAGGTAAACTGTGTTGTATTTTAATAAATGCAGGAGAGTTGATTCACTTTTTTTGGTCTCAACTTGGGTTTTTTGTTGTTTTCTTAGCTCGCTATAGGAATCAGACCAGCCAGGCAGAGTCTTATTACAGACATGCAGCTCAGCTTGTCCCTTCTAATGGT
Source organism: Tringa tobata (assembly GCA_033628505.1). Taxonomy (NCBI): domain Eukaryota; kingdom Metazoa; phylum Chordata; class Aves; order Charadriiformes; family Scolopacidae; genus Tringa; species Tringa tobata. Next base: position 2,573,130 of record JAHREE010000332.1, on the reverse strand, counting down.
GAGTCTGGGATACTTTTTAGCTTCGTAATTCCAAAATAAGATTCGGGGTATTGCTTTTCTTGTGTGGCAGTTGGAAACTTGGGATTTTGTATAAACCTTCCTCCCCCAAATACCCCAAACAATCGTGCAACAAAGCCTGACGCGTTGGTAAGTCATTTAGATAGTAGCTGTTTGCCTGATTTGTGTCCCTTGTCTCCTTTTTATGAAGATTTACAAAAAAGAAGTTAATGCACAGCTTCACTCCAAGGCTTTTCTACTACTACTACGTTATACTGTGTTACATTCTTATGTTATGAAGTACAGTTAATGAAAACTTGCCTACCAGTGGCATATTTTCTATTATTGCTTGTTCACATGCTAGTTTGTAAAGTTCAGTAGCTAAAGTAGGACTTTTCAAGTTGCTCGTGCAAGTTAAGAGCTTCTTTAGTTCATGTATATAGCTTTTTACACCGTATTTGTTGTCCAGTTTTAAAGCAACTCAAAAAACCCACAAGTCAAACCCCCCACACACACCAAAAATGTATTGCAAGTTTGGAAGCTTTTTCATCTGAGTGGTACTGATACGAGGCTTGAGTAAAAGGGTCAGCATATGAATCTGAGCCTTGCATGCTTAAAGATTTTAGGATTTTGCTCTCCCTTTTAAATGCTGAAATGTAGCACACGTCAGTCTATGACAACTTGTCTTTTTCTCCCTTAGGTCAGCCTTACAATCAGTTGGCTATTCTAGCTTCCTCCAAAGGAGACCACTTGACCACAATTTTTTACTACTGCAGAAGCATTGCTGTGAAGTTTCCTTTCCCAGCTGCCTCCACGAACTTACAAAAAGCACTTTCTAAAGCACTGGAAAGGTAAGACAAAGCATAATGTATTTCTGCTCAGATAAGGTGGAGGAGACTTCTCCCAAACGTTACCTCCCTTGTCAAAAGTTATTCATATTTGATAGTAGAAATGGAAGTTTCTCAACCATGGTCCAGTCAGAACGTCCTTACATATATATGGACAAAAAAGGTTTGTGTCTTGGATGCTCCTGAGTGTGAATAGTGACTGCAGGAAATAAGCACATTGTGCCAGCATGAAAAGTAGCTTTGCTTGGACATTCCTCCTTCCTTGAACTTCGTGAAAAAAAGTATGTGATGTTACGTGCAGCTGTGTCTAATTCCAAAGACTGAAGTCTGGTATTTCTCTTCTGGATGTAGTCGTGATGAGGTGAAGACTCGATGGAGCGTGTCTGACTTCATCAAGGCATTTATTAAATTCCATGGCCACGTGTACCTGAGTAAGAGCTTGGAGAAGCTGAGCCCTCTTCGAGAAAAGTTGGAAGAACAGTTCAAGGTTAGTTCTAACAACATATTAATTAGTGTATTGAGGAGAGTATTTTTAGCAGCTGAGTTCTGAAATTACAGTCTAATAATAACTTTTTCACATGCTAAAATACAGGAAGCTCAAGTAGCCAGTTATGGAAGGTTTGCATCTCAGCTAACACTGGATATCTCTGGTGACTTCTGCAAATAATAGTGATTTTCCCCATTTGACATGTGGTGTGTTACTGGTGGAAATACAGCAGAAATCAATGACCACAGCTGATTCTCTGCTCTTTAACCTGGATGATTCTTGTGGAAAGCACTTGATTCATCCAGGAAGTCTTGGCTCAGTTGCCTGAGGAATTCTGAGAGCTTCGTTTTTCGGATGGTGTTCATTCGCTCCCACTGGTTATTAAGGCTGCTTTTAATCTTCCTCAGACAACTTGCCTCTCCTGTCAGTGGTTTGCCTTTAAAAACAGTGTTTCCAGTACAACCTTAATTCGTGTGTAGACTAGAACTGATCAGAAGGTTTTTTTCCTCCACTAATTATGTAGCCAGCTCATTAAGTTGGACAATATACCAAAGACTGAAAGAGAATTTTGTAAGGTATTTATACAGGGTAGTAAAATTTCAAAGAGGACATTGTATTAACTGTTAGGTGCCTTTTGGAAACTGCTCTGCTTCAGCATCATTTATGGAAAATGTAGTATGGATATGTTCAACAGAGCAGTTGATGCTTTTTCTAAATTAAGAAAGGGAAGGTGGTCTCAGTGATATCAAGAACTACAAATGCTCTTTACAGTGTCTTTTTGCATTTTTGCATTGAATTGGATTGTTACAGCTAGGTCCGGACCATCTTTAATATAAATTAAAAAACCGCAAAACTTGTTGTGAATTGTATTAGCTTTGAATGCGAGCTGCTTAAACACTGTTTCAAAATGAAATAATTATATCTATTTTTGTGTGTGATGTTGGCTGTATAAGTACTGCTCTTTCCACAGTGCTTATAATCAATAATTATGAGCATTGCTCAGGCATGTGGAAGTCTTATTTTTCTGAACTGATCCAGGGTCTTAAGAGAGCTAATTGAGCCCTGCTTTGTTGCTTAGATTACTTTTTTGTTTATATTGTGCGACATAAGGCGTAATTTACTAGAGAGCAACTCTTCTGACTTAAATGGGTTGAATGTGGATGTGAAATTGGCTGTGTGGTGTGTAATCACTTTAACTGTGTGGCTGATTCTACATGTGAACGAGGAGAGGAGTTGGAGGGTTCAGGCAGGCCAATGATTCTGCTTTTGACAGCTCTGCCAGTTGGAGTTGCTGCCTCTAAGAGTGTTTCATGCCCTTAGCTGAAAATCAAGGTTGAACATGGAGCTCAGATCTTTTCCTGATGCTTATGCTGGTTAATCCACTTGCCTGCCTGACTACTGTGTGTAAATATAAGTCTGTTCTGGTTTAGGATATCTCCTTTTTTTCACAGTACTGCAAAAAAAAAAAAAAGCATTAAAGTTTTTCTTTTCCTCTTTTGAGAAAGGTGTCTTTTACGGCATAGTTACTGAACTGCATTTGTAAATAGCTCATGGTATTTTAGTCCACTGTGGCATTCCATGACCCATGAAGTCAGATGTGGAATTAGTCTTTAATACATAACCACACAGTAGTTAAATTTTCCTGGGGTGTTTTTTTTTTTTAAATGTCACCTTCTCCGTGCTGTTTTGGCGAAAGACTGAAAAATACCCTGGATATACGTGTCTCTGTAATGTCATTGCATATTAAAGTCACACTTACTCTCAGAGAGAACCGTATGCAAGGGAGTGTTTATTTGTTGTGTATATAAGTCGGTGTATGAGCAAAAACCTTGGGTTTAAGAGCAAGCATCTCCCCGTGTCCTCCTGGGAAGCCCACTGCTGTGCTAATAGGGATGACCTGAAAACAAAATCTAGAATGAATGTTGCCTTAAGGGCAGAATCATTAGTCAAGCAGTGAAGTAGCAAGTACTAATCCTTTCAAGTGTGTGCTTTACGGTATAAAAATATATACATTGTACACATGTCTTTGTTGCAGAGGTTGTTATTCCAAAAGGCCTTCAATTCTCAACAGTTAGTACATATTACTGTTATCAATCTGTTTCAACTACATCACCTGCGAGACTTCAGCAATGAAACGGAGCAGCACAGCTACAGCCAGGATGAGCAGCTCTGCTGGACACAGTTACTGGCTCTCTTCAGTGAGTATGAAAAAAAAAATATTTTTTTAATTTCTCTTTCATTTTTGTATGGAATCCATTAGTAATTTCCTCTCAGATCTAGCTTAATGGTTGAGTGAGATAAGTGATGAGAAAAACGATATTCTGGGAGAAAGTTAGGAGATGGTTGGGCCAGGATTGTTTATGTCTAGTAGCACTGACTAATGCTGGATTTATGTGCCCTGGACTTTACTCCCTTCGAAGCCTTGCAGAACTCTACATCTGGCCATGATCAGCTTGGCCTTGTTTGTAAACACCTAAATTTCTGAATAGCTGACTTTCTCCAGATTGCAGCCTAGAGTTGCTTCTGAAAGCAGATGGTCCTACTGGTGTGGTTACTGTTTCTCAGCTGGGTGCCTGCCTGCAGAGCTAGCTGCAGTGCATTTCTGTGCCTGCTGGCCTGGGAGAGGGATAAAATGCAGATAGACAGTTGGGTTGATCACTTCTTAAAAATAAATGAATTAGTATTTTTGTAATGGGCTTGGATCACTGGATTTTGTTAGCTTACCAAAATGATTTGTCATTCCATTTAAAAAGGGGGAGGGGGGAAGGGGAGAGGAGGAAACCCACGAAGATTTTGATTCATCGTAGAAAAAACTTTATTGAAAAAATAGATGGTCTGGTCTGATGGTGGATTTCTTTTAACGTGAAGTAATTGTGCTACTTTGTTCTAAAGAACTAGCTCTTAAAAATGGTCTTATGGTGATATGTGTTTGATTAAGTTATTTGGTCAAATTTAAAGTGTCATTTCTGCATTGTTTGTTTTGGGTTTTTTTGGTTCTTTGTGTTTTTTTCCCTGCTCTGTTTCTAGTGTCCTTTCTTGGAGTTCTGTGCAAGTGTCCTTTACAAAATGACTACCAGGAGGACTCTGGGGCTGCATATCCTCTTCCAGCTGTGAAAGTTTCAATGGACTGGCTGAAACTTAGGCCCAGTGTTTTCCAGGAGGCAGTGGTTGATGAAAGACAGTAGTGAGTGTTAATCTTTCTTTTGATACATTTAATTGCATAAAGTAATAATAACTGATGATACACAAATTAGTAATGGGGAAAGTGATAGTATAACTCATTACTACAGACATCAAAATGATAGAGACTGTATGTGCTATAAAAAGTTCATAAAATATTAAAGTTGTGGGCTATATGAGCAAATTCATTGTTTTAATTTGCTTTAGGTTTGTGTGTAACTTTTTTTTTTTTTAAGATCAGAAGGATCTACTTTATAATGCCTGGCCCAAGTATAACTACTGAGAGTACCCTTAGTGTCTAATCTGTTGTAATGATTTCTCAGATTTATTGAAGTAGGTGGCAGGAGAATATTTGCCTTAATTTCATGCACTAAGCCATCTATTGGGCAGTGCTGGAATCCAGTTTTCCTGGCTCATCATCCAGGAATTAAATTGAGTTTAGTAGAGGGAGTCTTAAAACGTTAGCCCAGGCATTACTGTTCTGGACTTTTTCTCTAATTTTTCACTTCTGTCTTTAATTTCATAAATATAGGCTTAAATAGTTCAAAACTCGCCAACTTTTTTATAGCCTGTTAACTTTTGTGAATTATAGCAATTCAGTGTTTCTGAACTGTGATATATTTCTTCAGATAGGAGTGACTGTTACTGATGCAGTTAGATGAGTGTTTTTCCTAGGATGGCCACTATAAGGAAAGCAGTGTGAAAACAGCTTGCTTAGCTGATCTTGTGCAATGTGCCGCGGTGGTTTCAGCTCTGTCTTGGTAGTGTGTGCTGGAAGATGCTACTCCAGCCAAGGCTTGCATTTTCTGTATGTTGGTGTATGGGAAGCAGGGGGTCCCCATAACCTCTGCTTGCTAAATAAGTAATAAGTACTTGCTCAAATGTGTGCAAAACCTAAAGCCCTGTAGCTTTGAGAACTTCAATCTCAGAGTTCCTGAAGGCAAGGTTAGGGAAAATAAGAGTTCATGTTGTTTTGAGATGGTAATAAGTATTGCTGTATGCATGTTCTGAAGGAAGACTTTATACCAGTATTTTAATAGGGAAGTTTACTACTTGATACAAAGTAGTCCTTGCAGAGAGGAGATGCAGGCAATACTTTATGGAGTATCAAAATGAGTCCTCAGGTGTGAATGTATATTTTACGTTAGCCAGAGCAGGTCCTTTTGCCCATAAAGCTGTAAAGCTCTCTTCAAAGAGCATGCCTAGCTTTTAAATCTGTGGTGTGATAACCAGGATCTTTGTAGTTACTCATTGTAGAAAGGAGTTGTGAAATGGGCAGCAAACAGCTGTAGGAATATGGTTTAGTGATTTTTATGTGTGTGTTTTTGTTTTTTGTTTGTTTTTTTTTTTGTCAGAGTTACATTGATGGCTGGACTAGATGATCTTTAAGGTCCCTTCCAACCTAGATGATTCTATGATTCTATAAATTGCACAGGTGAACTTGAAAAGAGAGTTAAGATTCGCTAAGATTTGTCAAAGTGGGCATTAGTAGCCATTACATTTGTTGTCTCTAAAAAGTAGAGATGACTATCCATCTTCCCCGTTATTTGTAGGGTGAGAGATGTATATTTATTTCTGTTGGAAGATCCTAATGAAAATCATTCCTTGCAGACTATACAAACACATCTACATACTTACCTTTATTGGCCTCTGTTTAATAACCTGATGTCTGTTTTATATAGAAAATTCTTTATTACTCTGCATTCATACTTAATTGTGCTCTTGGTTCAAGAAAAATAACCCTTATTCCTTTTCAAAATTTCAGTTGTTCCCAGTCTATGCTTATCATTTTCCTGGGGATAATTAATCCTACCTCAAACTGAATGAGCATCTGAAACAGGAAGGAAATTTGTTTACCTAGAAAAGTAGATGAATGTGAAGGCAAGAACTGAGTACAGAAATTACTATACCAATACTACGGTGTGCTTTTTGGAAATGAGTTTTTCAAACCTGCCCTGTGGATGCCACATTAGGTCTAGGTTTTTACATGTAGCACTAATCACTTTTCTTTAGAGATCTTTTATTATGAAATCTCATTATTTCAAGTGTTGTGCAGGAGAAATTGCAGTTCACTGTAGGTTGCAACAGACTTGCACTCTCTCTTTTTTTTCTTCCTGTTCCTTGTCAGCCACGGGAAGGAGCTTAGTGTATTGCAGAGTGTAAGCATAAACATAATGTCTCCAGTCCCTGTGGTGGTGCAGGAAAGTGACTGACCTCAGGCTTTCGAGTGCATGTTACATTCTGCAATTCAGGTGCTGGGTGAGGGCAGAAAGCCTTGCTGAGACAGGATGGAGATCCCTTTCACTAAGTGTGGGCACCTTAAAGTAGTTTGCCTGTTGTCTCCAAGGGCTTCATGCCCGTTCCTAGAAGCAGGATGCTTAGACGTTTGAGTTGGAGTTTAAAAAAAAAAAAATAGGAGAAAGCAGACTGTTGGTGGCAGTTAAAAATTAACCACCTATGCAGTGATCGTTGTGAGTTTTAAATTGATTGCTCCAGGGCCTTTGTCAAAAATTTCCAGTTGTTGCTCTTGCTGATACTGGCAGTGCAAGGCAGGGAGACTGTTAGTTAACCTCTAGTTTAATGGTCTTACTCAGTGCAGCCCTTACTTAGACCTTCTTGGTAACTGTTTCAGTGCTACAGTAGAGTGTTAATGTTCACAGAAGTACTTCTGCACAGTGGTGTCTTGATAAATTGTTTTGCTTCATAACTGATTAATTTACTGTGTTTCTGAGAGCAGTCAGCTTTGGACTGGAAAACATGAATTGCAGACAGGTGCTCTGAACGTTTGCTCACGCAATGGGTTTGTCTAGTTAAATTCATGGCAGGCTTTCTGACTTGCTGCATAATGAACACTATGCTACGAGAGCCTGGCTTCCTTGGTAACCTTAGATTGGCTTTTTGAAAATACTCGTCTTTTTTTTAAGAAAGTGGTCTTTTCCCTGACACTTGGGAGAAACTTTACCTTTTCTGGGGAATCAGAGGCTTAATGGAAGCCGTGACTGTATTACAGAGTTCAGTGTTTTCTTGATAAGGTGTTCTGTAGTTTTCACTTAGTTTGTCTGTTTTCTGATTTGTAGCATATGGCCCTGGCTGATTTCTCTTCTAAACAGCTTCCAGCCACATGAAGAAGATCTATCCAATAATAACGGTAAGGATCCTTCTAAACTGTGCCGTAAAGAACTGGGAACTATGCATGGGCTTTTTTGTGACATTGTGCGGAGTTTTACTTGAAGAACAAATAGGGAGCAAGTTGTCTTCTAGTATTACTGCATATGAACACTTTGCAAATGCTGCTTTCTCCTGCTGAGCAGACTTTGCTCTGTTTTATCATTCCTGATCTCCTCAGACTGCAGGGTGGACCAGAGCAATTGAGCATGTTAATAAAAGGCTTTACTGTGTATAGCAGCCTTGCTGAGGGATCTACTTATGATACTGTACTTAATGCATTCATGCTTTCCTTATGCTGTTTACCGTCTATTCAACAGCCACCCCACTTCCAGAAGAATTTGAGCTGCAAGGATTCTTGGCTCTGAGGCCCTCGTTCAGGTGGGTAGAAGGAAACTGTGCTCTTGCTGATGTCACTACTTTGATAGCCATTGACCTGTTCCCTACAACATCTTATTTATGAGTACTTAGTAATGTATGAATTGATGTAGGTACCTTTGCAAAAGAACTATAATAGGCAGTGCAGGACTTGAGTCTCTGTTGAGTAAATCTTCAGTAAAACTCTGGGCAAACTTAGGAGCTTATAATATTGCTTATAACTTTTTTGGTTTTCTTCTGTAAACTGAAAGAGGAAAAAATTAAGCAGTGAGGAAAGGAATATGTTTACATGAAAGCTACTCGATGTGGTTTTACTTTACTACTTTTTATACTGTTTTTTACTGTGTACATCATGGACAAGTGTTAACAATATGAGATGCATTCATGCAATTACTATTTTTGGGATTTTTGGTTAGCACACAGATGAGCTTTCATCTTTATGTTAAAAAAAAAAGGCACCTCTTTAATGTAGATACATCTTGCCAGAAGAGAATTGCATCTGTAAATCAGATGTCCATAACTGTCATGTTTGAAACAGGATCTGATGAAATTTCACAGTTTATAATAGAGTAATGCTGACCCAATTTTATTTCTAAAGAAATGTGATGTTGCAGAGGCGAATTAATATCGTTCCCTCTCCTATGTCAATACCAGGAACTTGGATTTTTCCAAAGGCCACCAGGCGATTACAGGAGATAAGGAAGGGCAACAGCGTCGGATACGGCAACAGCGTCTGATCTTCACAGGCAAATGGATTGCTGATAACCAGCCGAGGTAATTGCAAGTAGCTTTTTGTGTGTTTCAGTTGCTGCTGTAAGATTAGGTAACACAGAAGCCACAGCTGAGCTTTATTTTCTCGCTATTTGGCACAGCAATTAGATACAATGTGAATTCAAGATGCTGCTAGCACTAGTAGTATGTTCTGTGGGTCAGCATGCCGTTGCTTCATAGACTAATTATGATAGGGAGTGTATTTGGAGTAAAGCATCATGTTTGAGACCTTTTTAGTGATACGACAGCACAGCTAAGTGGAAAACAGTATTTGAAATGGTAGCAAGAGTGTTATCACATGAGCTTACATTGTGCTAGTGAATACTCTTAGCTGGGACATGTGATGTGACATCATCTTGTTGCTGGGGTGAAGAGATGCATGGTGCATATGTTGACTTTCTGATTTTATAACTTGGGGAAGTGTGTTGCCCTGTGAAAACTATTCCTGCTTGCTTTTCAATTCCTGCCTATCTTTTTCAGGTTGATTCAGTGTGAAAACGAAGTAGGGAAGCTGTTGTTTTTGACGGAAATCCCAGAATTATTACTAGAGGACCCTAGTGAAGCCAAAGAGAGTCTCGCCTTGCAGGAAACATCTATTGCAGAGCCACTATCTACAGATGGGAGTCCTGGACTCAAATCAGTTTTGTCCTCTGGCAGAAGCCTGAACAACAACTGTGATGCAGGAGAAAAACCAATGGTCACATTCAAAGAGAACATCAAGCCACGGGAAGTTAACAGAGAGCAAGGGCGAATCTATCCCCCTAAAGATGTAGGTAGGGAAAGACGGGACTATAGCAAAGGAATAGTAGCCAATAAGAATGATGGAAAGAAGGATAACAATAAAAGAAAGAATGAGACCAAGAAATGCGGCTTGGATAAGATGCAGGAAGCAGGAAAGCAGAACGTGGCAGTTCAGGTAAGCCTTTAGATCAAAGGGATACTGCATCTCAGGCAGTACAATGTTTGTGTTGGGGCCATTGCTGCTTGTATAGAGTACGGTAGAGTCAAGGTCTCACTGTGGGCCCTGCAGGTACAGCTCAAAAAAATAGAAAAACATCTCTCTCAAAGATGAGGTATTAGTGATCTTTGGGTCTCTGCCCTTGATGCTGTCTCAGTTTTTTGGGGAGGAAAAGGTAGGGAGAAATGAAAGGTGGTTTTGCTATGTTAACTACCTTAAAAAGGAGATTTCTACCTGTTGTTCCACAAATTATTCAGGCTACCAAGGCAGTTCACCTGGCCAGGTTTTAGTCGTGCTTTTGGTCTATTGTGAAGGAACTGGGTGCTCTGGATTTTTGGTTCAGTTGACTTGTGCACATTCAATAAACACATCCCAAAAGCACCCAGTTGTTTATGTGGAGGAAGATCCTTCATACTGTGTATGCAGTCAGGTGGCCCTCTGTGGAAGTAAGGAAAGCCACACCACACTTAAACCATAATTCTGTGCTTGGGCACTTGCTCAAAATTGTTGGTTTTCATACCACCAGCTCTTTTCTCAGTTGTATTTTTAAGGCATGCTTTTTTCCCCCATTTCTGTGAGCATTATGTACAAAAATGCTGATAGTAAATTTACTAGTCTGACTTCCATTGAGTTGTAGTAAATGAGGGTGTAGTGTTTCAAGGTTGATCTGATCTTTACCTGAATAGTTTGGCTGCATCTCAGTCATTCCCCAATGACGTCTGGAAGCATTTAATGATAGTGGTGGAGACTCTATTATATCCCTAGAAAAACTGCGTTGGTTCTTCACTGTTCTTGCAAGTGGAAATTATTTCTTAATGCGCTTCATCTCCCTTGCCTCTTTGTAAGCCTATTACTGCTTCCCAGGACAAGTCTGCAAAGTAACTTGTCTTCCTCTTTGCAACTGCTCTGAAGGCCTGTGTAATTGAGGTCTTGTTTTCCCTAGGCTAGACAAACCAGCTTTTTCAGTCTTTCCAGCTTGTGTTCTTTGGACCCTTGGATCATTTTTCTTGTTCTGCTCCTGATTATTTGTATTAAACAACGTTGTTATGAAATGGAAGATGAACCGGCAGTATTATTCACTTGGTTTTGTGGGGGTCCTACCAAGGCAGGTAGAGGGGAATAGTCTACAGAAGCCGTGTGGCAATCATTTGTGAGTCGCCGAACAAGATTCTGGTATCTGAAAACCGACATAGGTGAGTTAGAATAGCAGGTTTCTTATTTATTTGTTGAACATGTCTGGTTGCAGGCCTGAGCGCAACTCCCAGTTTCAGTGTTCATGCCCCTGTCTCGCAAAATAAGGACTTGAGGCTGATAAAACCCACCAGATTTTCTGAGAAGTATATGGAGTTTTTTGGATAGGGAAGATATTTTAATTTTAACCTAGCTGATGTATCAGAAATTTGCTTGTCTTAGCCTTAAGAGATAACAAACCCAGGAAAAAGTTTATTTCAAACCTAGCTGTAGCAGAATCTGTTCTGATGTGCTTGGTCACTCTTCATCTCTTGTTAAATAGAAATTAATTTTGACTTTTCAGTTTCATCAGCTGTATTTGTTAAGGCAACTCTTCCAGTGAAATGCCTTTTGTTTTATGTAGTTTGGGCTTATCTATCCAGACCTACTCCAGAATATGGGTAGAGTTTGCTTCCTTCCACTGAGAAACCAGTGTAGGTTTTGTGCTGATTCGTAGTCTGTTGGTGCTCTGCTTTGGCTTTCCTGGAAATTTCAGGCTTTATCTCCTCCATAGTTCATTGCCTTCAAAAGCCTAAATGTTAGAAGTGTTGCAGCTCCTACTTAACAAAGATGTTGAGGATGTTATACAGAAGTAATTAGTCCCGTTTCACAGATAAGCGGAAAACTCACATACTCAGACAGGATTGTGAAATTGTGACATAGGTTGAATCTCCCCTCTCTAGGGCAAATAGTGTTAGATGCTGAGGAAGGTTTAATGCAGACTTACTCAAGGTGTAACGTACTCTTAAGAGATGAAATGGTGATTCTCTCAAGCACCATGTAGGAACCCTCGGGACTACTCGGGGAGTAAATATTTAGTAGTATTGACACATTTGAGGTGAGGTGAAGTAGAGACAGGGAAGCAACTGAAATTGTCTGTCTTGATTAATCAATTTTAGTTATTTGTCTTTTAGAAGTTAACTGTAAATCATGCAGGGGGTCTTTTGGAAGCCACCTTTGCAAATGTCTTATAGCAGCTTTGAGTTTATGATGGACTAGAGCTCATGTTTTGAAATCCCATGGCAGGAAGAGTGTCTTTGAATTTTCCAATGTTGCTATCAAAGAATGCATAGATCTCAGTATGGGTTATAAAAATGTTTGGCTCGTTGTGGAGATAAAAGGGACAGCATAATGTAAGTTGAATATTCGGAATGTAATGAAGGGCAAAGGTGGGCAGTTAAACAGATATGGCATGAGCAGGGGCTGCATCATTCATGGTGCTAAGCATCAGCCAGAACCTTGAGGTGTAGTTCCCTCCTGACTTTTTCTAGTGGGAGCTCAAAAATACATCCAAGCCTCCCAGTCTTGCAATCTGCTTTTTTAATTAAATGCATAAAATAAACTACATTCCCATAATTTCTAAATGGGGAAATTCAAATTTATTTGAAAAAACTCAAGAAAGTGTTTGAATGCATCTACCCCTTTACCACTGTATTTTGGCAGAAAAGACCTACCCTCTAACTCCTTTCAACTCAGCAGCATTAAATGTCAAAATAATCCCCATAGGGTTTTGGTTTGTTTGGTTTGGATTTTTCTAATTTGGTCCCTGATAAAACCCCTTTCTTTCAAATCACCTTTGAGGCTTGGCGTCAGGTCTGCTCCTGGGCCCTTTCTGTATTGCCCGGGTTCCTTGCTTGCTGTCTTTCTCCTGCCTGCTCCATCTTGCATTCCAGGCAGTTCTGCCGAGCTGAACAGAAAGGGAAAGTAGTCTTCCCCTCTGTCTTCCTCTCCAGGAAGACCCAGACCGCAACAGACTCAGAATCAGGTAAACATTACATTACATTCTTCTCTCTGCCTTTAACTGGTGCAGCTCTTTTAACAGAACATACAGCAGTTACACAGTAAACTGAAAGAGTTAAGCACTTCTGCTATTTGTCTTGTGTGTTCTCGGTCAAAAGAATTTCATATTATGCAGGAGTTGTGCATATACATTGCTGTATGGATTAGGCTGAGAGACTTCCCTAGGAAGAATGTGGTAGTGTTTGTTTTTGAGGTGCTGCAGGTAAGTAGCATGAGTTAGGTTGAAGCAGTGCCCTAGGAAAAGCGTAATAGCATCTGCATTTTCTGTTTTGTTTTTAAGGACCTGTAGGTGAGCAGCACGGTAAGTCTTTTTCATATGGTTTAAGGATATTATTATGTCTGATTCCAGCTCTCTTGCTAGAGAAGGAGCCTGTTGCAGTCTTCTGGGTAGATACCCTTAGAGTGCTCTTGGGAGGCAAGCAGTACCTGAGAACAGGCAGGATGAGCTGCCTGAGGTCAGTGAGGAGGGAACTGAGTTCCTGTGTTCCAAAGCTCTCCCAATTACTTAGGGAAAAGAAAATAATCTCTCAGAGAATCCGGGAGTTCATTTTTTGGCTTGAGACTTGATGTAGGTAATTACGGGAAAAGTTATCTAACTTCTTCTTACTTTCTTCTGCATTAGGTGAAATCGCAGACGGAGATGAGGAAGACTCCAGTGTCTGAAGCCAGGAAAACACCTGTAACTCAGACTCCAAGTCAGGCCAGCAGTTCTCAGTTCATCCCCATTCATCACCCAGGAGCCTTCCCTCCCCTTCCTAGCCGGCCAGGTAATTTGCGTTGTTCTTTTGAAGTGTGATTTACTGTTGACTGCAGAGAAAATCCTGTAATAGTGGTTGTTACAGCCTCTGAAGGTAGGAGCTGTTTTAATGAACATGCATTCTTGTGTTGAGAATCTTACGAAGTAGTAAAGAAGGGGCACATCAGAACTGAAAAGAGGTAAGTAAGATTCCTTTTGCTTTGGAATCAAGGTCTGTCATGAAATCTGCCACCTTCCTTCTTGGTTAGTGGGTGCGAGATCAAGGAACTTCACAGTCGGCTGTTTCTGTAGTTAGTCAAAACATGACAAAGTCTTCTGCTAGCTCAGGAGGGAGCATTCACTCTGCATAGGACTCCATTACAAAAGATCAATCATGCTTCTCTCTTCTTTAAAGCTCAGTTTCTTTTGTAGTGGTGCTCATGTTTCAGGCTGTAATTTGTGTCATCTTATTTGCCGCGTTGCATATTCCCATTTTGTTGTGGAGTGTTCCTGTCATACCTTGCTGTCCATGTTTGCTCACAAAATAGCTGGAAGCTGTATTTTCCCTGCAGCTGTTATGTGTAGTTGAGACAGAGGGACATCTTCCCTGTCCCAAAGTCAGCATAGAACCTAGCCTGTGGGACGCAGAATTAAAGCTTGCCTTTCAAACCTGGCTTTTCAGTGTGAACTACAGGAAAGAAATTGATCCTGTGGATACGAGGATTTGTTTGCTTACCATCTGTCTCTGTCTTAATTGATCCTGAGACTGGGGATCCTCTGGGAAGAGGCAGTATTGCTTCTGTTCATTGCTCCAGAAATTTAGTCCCTGAAAATGTGAGTGTTTGAGGGGGTGGAAACTTCGGGGTTAAAACATCAAAAACCCCAGAGCGATGAAGGAAAAAGGTGGGGAGGAGATTGAGGTGGGAAACCTGTGACTCTCCCAGATTCTGCCCTGGCTGACTGCTATCAGTGCCTGGAACGTTGCAAGAGCACTCGAACAAACTGAATCCTCTTGCAGAGGTGAGAAGGGACATTATAGTGCACATATGCAAATTGTACTTGGTCTTCCCTGTCCTCATGGTCTAAAAGAGCAAATTAGAAAAAAAAACAAAAACCAACCCAACCGCTAAATGTTTTCTGGAGGGAGCTGTCTGCTCTGTTAAGTTAAAGTGCGTTTTTATTTTTCCAGGGTTTCCACCTCCAACCTATGTTGTCCCCCCTCCTGTGGCGTTCTCCATGAGCACGGGGTACACCTTCCCAGGCGGTGTTTCTGTCCCAGGAACCTTCCTCCAGCCCACAGCTCACTCGCCTGCAGGAAACCAAGTGCAAGGTGGGAAACAGTCCCACATTCCTTATAGCCAGCAACGGCCCTCTGGACCAGGGCCAATGACCCAGGGACCTCAGCAAACGCCACCTCCTTCCCAGCAACCCCTCTCATCTTTACCAGCTCAGGCAACAGCACAGTCCGCAGGCCAGTTACAGGTCCAAGCTCTGGCCCAGCAACAGCAGCAACAGTCCCCCACAAAAGCTGTCCAGGGCCTGGGGAAGAGCCCGCCACACCACTCCGGATTCCAGCAGGTAAACTTGACTAATGTGATGTGCTAAACTTAATTTAAAAGTAAATGGCAACATTCAAGACTTATGTTCCTGGATTACCTTTTCAAAACTGTCGTTAAAGACCTTAGTGTGGAATTTTGTTCTGTGAACTTCTGGGCAGATTTGAAAAAGCTAAAGTGTAGTGAGTATGAATGTGCAATCCTGTAGCTGAGGGGAAGATATCTACTGGAATGAGAAGGTGGCCATCTGTTTTCTGTGTGTTTCTTTTTATAGGCAAGGTAGGAAGGTGGTATTTCCGACCAGGTATTTCTGTCTTAGGCCTTTCTAGATTTCTTGTGTGAGTAGTGAGGACTGAGTCTGAATCTTCACCTGCACTCTCCTTTTAGCTAACTGGGTTGCAGTGTCAGTTCCCTCACAGCTCTTAAATTTATGCTCAGGTTATGCTGGAGAAATCTCCCTTCTGGCCTGTCTGGGCTCTGTGGTGAAACCATCTTGGTATTCTGGGCAGCAAACTGCTGGCTGAGTACCTTAGTAAAGGTGTTTATAAGATCCTGGATTAAAGTAAGGATTATACTTGGCTGTTGGTGTAAAACTTGACTAGGGAGTGTTAGATACCTATCAAGACTGCATTTTGGTGAATAGCGTAGCAAATCATGTGGAAATGTCTATAACAAGAAGCAGCCAGATTGATAATTTGAATGGCATTAGGCATTCAGTTAATGTTAATCGTTCATACCTGCTGGTGAAATTATGTGTCTCTGCCTCAGTATCCGCAGACAGACTCATCAAAGCAGCTCTGGAACCCGCCTCAAGTCCAAGGCTCACTGGGGAAGATCATGCCTGTAAAGCAGTCCTATTACCTGCAGGCCCAGGACCCTCTAAAATTATTTGAACAGTCATTACAGCCTCCTGTGATGCAACAGCAACCTTTGGAGAAAAAAATGAAGCCTTTCCCAATGGAGCCATATAACCAAAACCCCTCAGAAGTTAAGGTGCCAGAATATTACTGGGACTCTTCCTACGGCATGGCTGACAATAGGGTGATGGCACAGCAGTCTAACATGGACCGCAGGGGAAAACGGCAAGGAGTCTTCCGCCCGGAGCAGGATGCTGTCTCCAGGATGACCTTTGAGGTAAAGATCCATGCTGTTAAGTGGTGAAAAACAGTGAGGCTCTGACATTCCTGACAACTCTAGGAGTTTCCCCGTTTCAGGAATGCCCTGTAGCCCAAGCAGATCAATATGAGCTTATTTAGCAGGGCGCAAGGTATCAGTAAATGGGATTCCAGCAAACAGTGATGAATTCTCCACTTTAGTTGGCTGTGTGTGGGATCCAGCTCTGGAAGATTTGGTTTCAGGTAGTTGTAAGTCTTGTTCAGTGTAGATGTGACGTGGATCTCTGTACTGTGTCTGTCAGGTCAAGAAACATGGCAGCTGATAGTTTTGGGGAAAATTCTTGTGTGACAGCTGATAAAAACTGTAAAACCCATCCAAATAATTGCAGTTGAATTTAGATGAACCTTTAGATGAACTCTTAACACCCATACATCTTCTTGAGTGTGTTGAACGGCTGAGGCTGCAGTAGTCAGATTGAGGCTAGAAATTGAAGATGGTAGAAGCAGTCTTGTCTTGGATGTTTTGGGTTTTTTCCTGCAAATCCCACTGTGCAATGAGAGCTGAATGACCTGCTTAGCTCTTGGTTGCACTAATGGAAGACTTTGCTTCTGTTCATGCAGTTGTGTTTCATGTTGCTGTTTATAAAACCTGCAATCTTTGTTATTTATTACCAGTCCTGGAGTTGTCTGTGAGTGCTTTTGGCAATGTTTATAAGGAAACTTAAACAGAAGCCTCTTTAAACCTTTGGTCAGATACGCCTCTGTAAATGCACTCGGGCTTTTCAGAAGGTAGGCTGAAATCACTCAGCTTATCCTTCAGAGAGAAAAGCCAGACAATGTACAGGAGCCTGCCTCTGCCCTGGTGTCAGGTTGTGGTTTACAGATGGAGATGGGGTCAAAGCCTTGTTCTCATCCCTAAAAGGGAAACCTTGCCTTGTTGTAAGCACAGTGCAGTAGGGGCAGAAGCTGCGTCT
The DNA here is from genome assembly GCA_033628505.1 of Tringa tobata. Lineage (NCBI taxonomy): Eukaryota > Metazoa > Chordata > Aves > Charadriiformes > Scolopacidae > Tringa > Tringa tobata. The sequence goes on along the minus strand of JAHREE010000332.1, from coordinate 2,555,935 downwards.
GTGATGCTTGTGTTTAAGTATCCCTCACAAAATTCAGGATGTCAAGTTTCATCGGCGCTTTGCAGGGTTTTTTTGGTCCAGCAGTCTGGTCAGCTGTATGTTGGTGTAGCAGCCATTAGCAGTGGAAATAAGACTCATGGGATTTAAATTCTCACAAATAGAGAAGGGAAGAAGATGCAAACTCAGTTCTACTTGAAGCCTAACTTACTCACAGGTCAGCTGTAGAAGAACAATTGTGAGATTTCATGCTCCTTGAATGTGAAAACAGGTTCAGTATTTGTCATGAATTGCAACGGGAAGCACATGCTCCACTAATTAAAACTAGCTGCCCATCATTTTGATGGTGCAGTGCTCCTCCCAGTACGCGTTAGACCACGTGGCCAGTTTTATTTTCTGCTCAGCATTTTCTCTCTCTACCTTGACACGCTTCTGCTGCACCGCTGTCTAACCTTGCACTTCTGCACGCTGCCTGCTGCCTTTCTCGTGCTGTTTTCTCTCCTCCTGCTGTGGTTTAGCTTCTCCTTGCTGTCTCTTGCTGTTCCCCTTTCTGCCTTCTGTTGTCTTACTGTGCTCATTTCTGTCACTAGGACCCCAAGAGCTCCCCTCTGCTTCCTCCGGACCTGTTAAAGAGTCTGGCTGCCTTGGAGGAGGAGGAAGAGCTGATTTTCTCTAATCCTCCTGATCTTTACCCAGCTCTACTGGGGCCTCTCGCCTCTCTTCCTGGACGAAGCCTCTTTGTATGTATTTGATGTAATACTGCTGCTTCTCACTCTAACTGGCATCTCTTTCTTCTGTAAAATTTTATAAGACGTGAAATTCCTTTCTCTCCGCCATCCCTCCTGTCCAATTCCCTGCCTCACCCTTGACCTGGAGCAAGAGCTCAGAGCAGCTGAAGGCCCTCAGTGTAGCTCTTGGGCCAAATCCAGGCCAGCAATTTTGTTCAGAAATTAAACAGTGGGTTTTTTTTGTAAGTATGGTCCAGAGGAGAAACATCGATGCGTCATTTAATGCAGGGAAAAACTGCCGTACTAAATGCAGGAGAAATTATAAAAGGACAAGATGACTTTGGAAGAAAGTTGCAAGGAACTGGCTAAATGATGACTAACTCCTATAGAAATACTGTCATTTTTGACAGACTGAGATTTTTTTTTTTTCCCCCTACGTTTATGTATTAAAACTTTCCTAGTTTACTAGCTGGAGGGTCTGAGCTGCTGAATATCTAGATTACCTTTGAAAACTACAGTGTGCTTTTCTAGTGTGGCTAGAAGCGTGTTCATTAAATACTACTATTTCAGATTAGTGGCAGTAACAAAGAAGAGTTATTTGTGACTCTACTCGAAATCTCTCATTAAGTCTATTCCTGAATTTTACATACCGTCCCAAGGAGCCACTAGCAAAATAGACACCCATTTCTGTCTCATCAGATACCCTTGCTAAGAAACTAATAGCGCCTTCTTCAGCAGCTTCCTTTGAAGCTCTTACAGTTGCTGTCTGCTGACAAATGGAAGGAAATTCTTCTATGTGCAAGTTGTGTGGATATGTGGAGTGTGAATTTTGTCTGCCTTTTAAAACGTGCTTTCAAAGTAATGACTTGTCACTTTGAAAATCTAACAAGCTAGGAGCTGCTTGCCAAGAAAATGAGGCTGTTTGTCTTAAGTTTACAGGATAAAAGCAAAGATATTCCAGATACTGAGGCAATGTCAAAGAGAGAGGGACGCTAGTTCAGGTTTTTGTTGTTTGAACAATACATTTAAAAACATCTGCCATGCTGAGCTGGTATGAACGCAAGAGGCTTTTATTTGAAACAAGACTACAGCTTTAATTTTGGATCACGCTCGCTTTTACTTATGGCTTCACTAATTCTGTGGCTTGGTGATCCTGATCTTAAATTTGGTGATGTTTGTTGTCCACTAGCCAAGCTTTATAATTCTTCTTTGGTTTCTATATTGAAAATAACTGATCCTATTTCTTTCCTAAATAGGCTTGTTTCAGAGACACTATTTTTTCACTGCTTAATCATACTAAGAACCAAAGAGAAAGCTGAGAAATACTATGATGGAAATAACTGTATGAGAGGGGGTACTGTAGATCGTGGAAAAAGTTATGGTCCATAATACCTTAACATGGAACCTCAGGGGAGTTTTGGAACCTCTGTTATAAACACTGGCTGTTTAGGTTTTTTTTTCCTCTCTACAGTCATTTATAATAAAAATGAGAGATCATTAAATGAAACTTGGCTTGTTTAACACAATTAAAAAATCACAGCACTTGGCTGCTCTTACTGTCTAAGAATGTCAGTACAGCAGGGAGGTTCTCAAAACCAAAAAATATTCTGTCATTAGCAATATACAAGAGTCTAATCATGTTTGAAGGAGTCCTCTGATCACTGGGAAGGATCCTGTCTCATTTGTACAAGATTCTACACAACCATAGGGGGTTTTTGGCAGGAATCTCCTCTCTAGATGTATCAGACAGAGTATTACACTTGTGATTTACAAAACTGTTCTGGCAGTGGGGTTTGTCTGAGACTCCCAGCTGTCATGATTGTTGATTTATTTATTTATTGGTAGGGAAACTACTGATTTTCTGCATTTGTTAATTTGCTCCCCCTGTCCTCCAAGGTACTGGAGCTAAAATAAAAGGAAGGTTTTAAATGTGACCAAAAAAACCTCGGCAGTTTCTGATCGTGTACTTCCCTCCTGCTTGCTACACTGACCACTAACTGCTTTTTTCCCTTTTTGGTTTCTGAAGAAGTCCCTGCTGGAAAAACCATCAGAATTGATGTCTCAGTCATCGTCTTTCTTGTCCCTCAGTGGCTTTTCTCTTAATCAGGTAAGTGAGGACCAGACTATACAGTCCTTTGCTGTTTGAGCTTGCCATTAAACTAGGTAACGTGGCAGAAATACGGGGATATCCTTTGGTTCAAACCAATGGAAAATCTGAAAGAAATCCATATGGTTGCCTAATTTCAGTCTGTATCAGCAAGATTATCTTTGCTTTTAGCAGTTATCTTCCCAAATTCATTGTAGCTATAGTTCTGCAAGCATGGTATTGAATCTTGCTGAGTTCATGGTCCACTTGCTCTTAGTATAATTGTGGAGTTGACTGAGAAGGTGCATCCCAAAATGTTACCATGTGTAGGTTTTTATTCCCGAGCAATGGATTACCACTTCTCTTCCAGAGAACTGAGCAAATTCTTGATACAATTATTTTTTGAGTACTGGGAATTTAAAGATTTTTGCGAAGGCTTTGCAGTCCAGCCAGGAGAAATCTGTTCTGATTCAGAATGTGATGGACTTCACATCAAATAAAATGGTCAGAGAACAGGGGACTGGGGAGTGAAAAAGGAGTTAGGAAAATACTTTTATCTATCATTGTTTCCTTTGTACAGTCTCAGTCTTTGAAATGAATCCAATACCTAAACTCTTAAATTCATTTTTTTGCAGGAAAGATACCCAAATAACAGCATGTTCAATGAGGTATATGGGAAAAATATGAATACCAGCACAAAAACAGAAGTCGCCCCTTCAGTTGCCCATCAGGAGACTTCGCTATATTCTCTCTTTGAAGGGACTCCGTGGTCTCCATCCCTTCCAGCCAGCTCAGGTAATCGTGGTATGATTTTTCTTGTGTTTAGTGATTTAAGAGGATTTGAGTTAATTCTAAACCTACTGCAAGTTAAATGTAACCGGATATTAAAAAAAAAAACAAACCTGCTTGACAAGATGTCTGAATGTTTCTATTTGTTTTTGTGTATATATCCTCAGAAATATGAGGAGATTCTGTAATTAATAAAGCATAAGAACCTGGATTTTAATTGAGGTATTTGAGCAAGATAAAATTTGTAGGAGGTGTTAAATCCTGAAATCTTTGACTTAAATTCTTGACAAGCATTTGGGAGTAGGGCTTCAACTCAAACATCCATATATTTTCAGTTTTGTTTCTTTGTAAAAAGCAGGAAGAACTGGATTTCACAATTGAGACATTTGAAAGAGAAAGAAACTGTGTGAGCAAAAAGTGTGAAGAAAAGCACGACAGTGTTTTGGGGGTTTTGGTTTTGTTGTTGTTTTTTTTTCTTTTTAAATGTTAAGCAGCCTAACAAATCAAACCAGCTTTTTCCTTAATAGTTATCTTAAGGGTATAAAACATAACTATTCTGTCATTATTTTATTCTCACTAAAAATCTAGAAGAGTGTGAGGGGAGAAATTAGTCGAATCTGAGAAATGAGTGGATTTTAAATAACATCTGCACCAGATGAGATTTTTGGTTGCACTGAGACTTTTGCAACCAACCAGGAATAACCGTTGTGGGCAAAATGGAAGGGGTCGCAAAGTGCTTTTATTCTAGCAGCATTTATGGCTCTCGTGGTTTCAGCTTTCTCTCCCTTCACCTCTTCATTCAAGACCACATAGTCTCCTGCCACCCTGCTATGCCATGTTGTCTTCAGGCATCGTTCTCGCCTGCCTGCTGACAGGCTTTTCTCCGTGTGCTCTCCTCTTCTGCTCAATATTGGGTTCTGGTCTGAATTGGTGACTCACAGCAGTGTGAAACATTCATAGGCTTGGAAGTTGGAGTTGTAAACTTGCAAACTCCTCGAGGTCTAATGTAATATGGGTTTGCCAAGCTTGGAGACAGATAAGGGGTTTTTTTTTAGATTGAGAAAAGTTCTTCAAGAAACATGGGGAAAACTCGCTTTGGCTAGCCAGCTCTCTTGAGATTTTTTGGTTTTTGTTTTTTCTGGTAAGCACATATATGCATTAAACACAGTCATTCTGTTCTTGTATACACACAAAAATTTTCACTCAGAGCTTAGGAATTTGCATTATGCTCGTGTAACAAACGGAATAAAAACTGACCTTCAGCGTTGCCGAAAACTGGGTGATGTCAGAATTTGCAGCAGCACTAAGAAATTCAAAACTGGGAGGTTCCTGCTGTTTCTGTTGACCTTTTTCCTCTTGCCTTGTAATCACCAGATCACTCAACACCAGCCAGCCAGTCTCCTCACTCCTCCAACCCCAGCAGCTTGCCAAGCTCCCCTCCAACCCATAACCACAATTCTGTTCCCTTCTCCAACTTTGGACCCATTGGGACTCCAGACAACAGAGACAGGAGAGTTGCAGACCGCTGGAAAACCGATAAGCCAGGCAAGTGCTGGGTTCCAGGTTTGCGTAAAGCCAACCGATGGCTTTTGTTTTGCAGTGGTTTTGCTACGTTCCTTTGAACTTGTCTGTCTTCCTTTTTAGCAATGGGAGGGTTTGGTCTGGACTATCTCCCAGCAACATCGTCGTCTTCAGAGAGCAGCTGGCACCAGTCCAGCGCTGCCAGTGGCACCTGGGCAGCCCAAGGGCCTCCTGCTATGGAGGACTCCTCAGCTGTGCTTATGGAAAGCCTGAAGGTATGTTTGACTGAAACTGTGTTCGGGAATGGGTGCTTGTCTGTGGGGCCAGAAGATCCAGTGATGAGTTCTAGCCTGTTGCAAGAGTCAGAGTTCACTGTCAGAAACTGAAGGTTTTTCCTGCAGATTCACTTACGCAGGCAATGTAGGAGGTGTGACCAGTGCTGGAAGATGTCAGAGTTCTCCAGTTCTTGCTGTTCTAGAATATTTTGTGGAACAAGACCAGGCTGGCAGAACTGGAAGAAATTATAACATTTGCTTTGAGTAATCTAAAATTAGTAATCGTTAATGTGGGATGAATTTTTATGGTAATGATGATTCTGGAGGAGGATAAGCTTCTTCCAGGGAGCCTCTCTTTAGAAGGACCTTCTTTGAAGTCTGAATAACTTTCATGGTAAGCCAGGTATAAGTGATAAGGGAAGAGGGAGAGTATAGAAAACTGTCTCTGCCTTCTCATCTGTACGAGGGGGGCTGTCTAACACAAGGAGGTGCTAGTGTTGGCTCTTTGTTTTTAGTCCATCTGGTCCAGTTCCATGATGCACCCTGGACCCTCAGCCCTGGAGCAGCTGTTAATGCAGCAGAAACAGAAGCAGCAGCGTGGACAAGGCACCATGAACCCGCCGCATTGAGACAGAGGTGGCAACCCTTGCAAACGAAGGCTCCATAAACCATGGCATGTTGGGTTTGCAGGACTGGCCCACACAGTCCTGTGCAGGTGGCAGCCCTCTCTTCTGTTCCTTGCTGTCAGGAGGGCGTAAGTGCTCCACCAACCCACTGAGTGTGCACAAAACGACTGCAGTGCAAGAAAACAACATCAGGAACTCTCCCATCCCTGGGCCCTCTGGAGGGAGAGAGGAACTGCTGTTTGTCTCACTCAGTAACCCGATATCACCGCCTCTCACCTTCTCCATCGTGCATGTCCCCAGCCACATGGGAAGTAAAAGCTGAGAATGAAGGGCAGATGGGAGAAGCCAATGAGAACTTCTCAATCCTTTTCCTCTCTTTGGGGAGATAAAATAGGAATCCATTAATGATTGCTTTGCTGACTGAGAATGTAGTTGAAATTACTCCTAAACATCTTTATTACTATCTCAGTAGTAAGATCACACTGAATTCTTCCGTACACAGACGTGCTTCGTAGTCAGTGTGTAGCAATGAAAGCCCCAGTTGCTGCTCCGGTCAGAGGTGGATGGTGGTGAGGTGGGGCTCTATCTCCTGGTCTAGTGAAGGAGTTTCATGAAGGAGAGTCTGGCACTTGACACCACTTCACCTTTCACCCAAAGGCTTTGTCCAGCCCCTGGGTGGATTAGAGACTCCAGCATGAAATGCCCTCCTTTCAGTAGGTGTTTGAGCTATAATCGGTGACATGGGGCATTGCAGCACTCTGCTGGACAAGCAAGTTAACTGCTATGGGGTTTTAAATTAATGTTTGATTCCTGTACATTTTACTGTAGCATAGTGGCTAGCCCCACAAAGGGCAGGCTAGTCTGTGCATTCACAGCCTGACTCATTTTAATAGGTAGGTAGAAAGCTTTCAATGGTTTTTGGTTGGTTTTTTTTTTTTTTCCTTCTCTCCATACTCCCATCTTCGCTGGACGCTAGTAGTTTCATTACCAATGTGCAACATCTCACAGAAAATAATCAGGGGTCCAGCAGAGCTGGGTAAAACCTACAGTCAGCCTGGACAGCGTGGGGTGTACGCACCCCCCGCAGGCACGCATCAGCTCTGCAGAAACCCGTCCCCCCCGCGCCCCCCGCCCCCAGCTGCAGCCCCAAACTTTCAGTTCCAGAATGAAACTCAAGGCAGCCATGGACACATGTGTGTAACCCACACACAGAAGAAAGCATAGTGCTGTTCATAGATTAAAAGGTGCAGAAGGGAAAAGGAGAACATTTTATTTGCTATTTATTAGGGGGAAGGAAGACTGGAAGCTTCGTTAAAGAAAAGGACAGCATTTTTGTTAGGTTTCCCAGGGAAGTTACGGAAACAATCTCAATGTCCATTTGCTGTGTTTAGCAGTAGGGGTTTGTGTGATGATTCAGGTTCTCTGAGCTGGAAGTCAGCTGCAGAGCAAAGCACATGCAGGAGCCGAAGTGACACTGGAGCCTGGGCAGCCCCAAAGAATACAAAAAGGGAAGACGGAGGAGACACAGTACCCCCCCGGGGGTATGAGCAGCTCCCCCGTGATCTCCACCTTAGCAACATCAACTTTCCTTGTTGCGTTTCGAAGCTGTGTTTCCTTTAAAAAGTCCAAAAAGTGAAGTTCCCACCCAGTGGTAATACGAACCAAACCCCTCTGTACTTCTCTCCAGCCCTCCCAGTTTGTGTATTGAGCTGTGTACCCAGGCAGCTGCCACATTCCAGTGTTTGAACTGTCACTGACTCTTGCACCCGAGACGAGCTAACCAGGTTCGCCATCTCACTCCCGGCAGTTCCAGGGTCCCAGCCGCACCATTCCACTTGTGCATGAGCATCTGGCCTCGGGAATGCGTCCGACTCTTGGCTGGGACTTCCCTTCTGCCCTCCGACACCTGGGGGAGCGAGGGAAGGGGCCCCCAACAGAAACTGGTTTGTGTCGTAAGCTTTTTTTGTGTTTTTTGTCTGTCTGTGCAAGAACTGCAGCTGCTGAAATCAGCTTTGCCTTTAATTAAACCATGTTCTCTCCATCCAGGTCTGTGTGTTGCGTTTATTTCCTATGTAACTCAGCTGCAGGCTTTTAAAAATGCATTATTTTTCTGGAGAAGTCAGAAGAAGGTTTGAAGTTGATTTTTTTTTTTTTTTTAAATCTTTGAAAGAGAACTAAATAAATCACAGAGATTCTGGCTTGGGCTCGGTGCAGATAATTGGATTGTGGTTTTGTGTTGCCTGTGTTCAATGTGGTTTACATACTGAACCAAAAATCTGGGACAGGAGTAGTTTGCAAAGCTCTCCTGCGGTTTCAGGCTGGAGTACTTGAACCTGGTAGAACAGAGGCGGGGGAGCTGGAGGAAGCAGATCCATCTGCCATTGACCTGCCTGTAAATCAGGATGTTGGCTGTTTGTAGGCCGTTTCTAAACAGCATGCTTCCAAATATGTCAAAGAAAACTATGGAGATACTCTGGTTTTTTAAATGATGGGTGTTTATTGTATCCAAACAACGCTTTAGAATAAGTCCTTTTAAAAATACATGCGAGATGTGGGTTATTGGGAGAGTGAGGTTCTCCAAAACTTGCGTAACAGGATCCAAAGTGGGGAAACTGCTGCCCTTACCCTCTTCAAAGCAAAGCACTCCCAGTGCTATAGGTGGCTGGCTGTATCTACAGCTTGGATATTTTGAGGATGGGGCAGTGTAGATAATTGTAAAATGCCTCTAGGACCAGCTGTCAGCAGCCATGGAAGGTGAAATTGTGTGAAAGTAGTGCCTGGGGCAGAGGGGGAGCAAACCTCTTGGACAGGGAAGAGGCTGTCAAAGTTGTGTAGGCTTTTGTATAGGATGCAACTTTGCTGCTATGTGACCAGGCACTGTCTCTCTAAGAGAAACCTTTGAGATATGGCTCCCAAAGGTTAAAAAATGCGTATATTTTTTTATTGGTGGGTGTTTTTAAAGTCACTGTGGTTTTGAAGTCCATTAGAAGCGTCTCTTGTTTAAGCTCTTGGGCTTGGCAGTAATGTTTTAAGGAAGTAAACGCTGTTGGAAGTTCAGCCTTTCCTGGTGTGCAGTTTGCTGAATGCCATTTCTTCTTCTGGATCTGGTGGCAGGGCTGTAAACGCAGGTGGGGACCACTCTCTCCTGGGTTTTCTCAGATGGTGGCTTGTCCGTATGAAAGGTCTACTAACCATAGGGAAGATGGGACAGAGCTATTAACTAGCAAGTCTCTTGGTAAGCACAGGTTTTAGGACTGAATGTATTCCTAATAGGAAAACAGTTAACGTTTTGCATTGTTCTCTAGGTACTGATGAAAAAAATAAAATTAAATTTAAAAAGCTTTTAATACAGGTAGCAATAATATTTTAAGTCAATTTTCAAATGCATTGATTAATATGGAAACTTCTTAATTGTAGCAGTTGAGTTCTTAATTTCTTTCCATGTCCACATCTTTAAGCTCTTCTGAAATCACATCTCCAGGTCTTTGGTGTTAGAGTTCTGAACAAAAGCAGATGGGAAGATGCCGATCTTCCCATTGCACTGGCCTTCTAACCAGTCTTCATTCACTGGAAGATAAAATTGACACAATTTTTGTTTGTCACCCTAGGGATGTACAGGAGCATAATAATCTACACGTGCCACAGACAGGCCCAAGATCACTATCCTAAGCTTTTCTGCTGCTAAATAGCTACGCTAAAGCCTGGTGGAGAGAAGAATGTGGAGGAAAGGGGCTGAGAGGGAATGAGGTAGTGAGTAAAGTTGTAAGGTAAGAAAAAATACACTGCCGAACCAAGGTGGAAAAAGTAGATCAAAATAGAGACCAAGGGGCTCAGAAACTGCCCTGAAGACAGTAGAAACTGAGCGTGGAGAACAAGGAAATTATCTGAGGCCTTGCACTGTCCTCTTCAAGATATGAACTGAAGTGTGGTTTCACCTGCTGTTCCATGTTCATCTCAAAAAGTATCATACTTTTTTTGCCATTAAAACAATTTAAGTTGCCTTGGTTTCACTCAAGCTCAGCAGAGGGAAACAGGTGCCTTGTGCAGGGTCTGTACCTCATTCTTCACCTGATGGGGACTCACCTGCAGTTTTTGCTGGAGCACAATAACCCTGTCCTCCCTGCTGTGTGTTCTGCACGGGCTTGAAAGAGTCTGCATCGAAGACATGTACTAGATCTTGCTGAGATTTGGTCTTGTATTTAAGCTAAAGACTAATATTAAAGAGGATTGAGGAGGCTAATGGAAGATTGCACCCTTAGAAAGAAAACTAGCCAGAGAAAGGTGCCAGGTGAGAGGAATGGGAGAAGTAGCATTCTGGCATGTAACTGCCTTCGTTCCTAATGTAGGGCATAGTGCAGTGGCCAAAATGAGGCATCTCCTTTAAAAATTAAATTGTGATCAGTAATGTTAAACACAGTCAAGCAAAACTCTCCCATCTTGAAACTGTGAGGAAGGAGGGGGTTGCACAAACAGGGGTGTGATGAAAATATGTTGGAGGAAGTGCGTGTGACATTGAGGCTTGGGTGGGAAGCCCATGGTAGAGCTGGAAGAGCTCTGCCTGTGCTATAGCACCAGGCAGTTGCGATGGAATCATAGAATTGCCTAGGTTGGAGGGGACCTTTAAGATCATCTAGTCCAACCATGGAAGGCCACACTTGTAGAAAACAATCTTGCAGACTTTAAGTCTTGTTTGCCTTGTGGCTCCAGAGGATTGGCCGGTAAGTTGAAAACCCAGTCCTTCATTGGGAGCATGCGAAGCAGAGGTTGGAAACACCTCAGTAGGTTGAAGACTTACTATTTTTTTTCCTTTCATGAGGATGGAGCAAATTTGCCCTGTGAATCTGGAAACTCTGGAAGCTTGGTGACACAGGTCTTAGCGACGTGATATGTATTCTTAGGTTGTCCTTTCCCCTGGCTTCCACCTGCCATGTCGTGCTCATGCAATCTCTGCAAGCTGCTTTTCTAACCTGTCTTGTGAAGAGCATTCTATGCAAGCTTTCTCAGAACAGCCCTGTGGCAGAAATCTGAGCCATATTTTCCATCTAAAGGTGGCAAACGGCAACTTGCAGAAATTTGCTATCAGTGAAGGCTGCCTGAGCCAGGCTCTTGGCTCTGCAGGTCCCCAGTATGAACCGGGTTGCTTTGGAGGACTGGAGGATTTGGGAAAAGAGATCAGAGTCCCTAGTGAAGCTTGTAGGCTCCACTGAAGAACATGTGTCCGGTGTCTGACAAAATACCTGAGAGTTTCTGGCCTGCCTGGCAGATGTTGGGAACCCACAATATCCCTCCCTTCCCCTGTTGCAGAAGGAGCACAATTACCTTTGGATAAAACAAGTATCACATCTCCTGCCCGAAACTCCAGGTCTTCAGGTTGGGTGGCTTCATAATTGTACTGCGCTACAACTTGGTTTGGTCCTGTCTCCTCTGGCGTTGTCTCTCGTGGTGACTCCTCTGTCTTGCTGTCCAGTAAAAACCCCTCTCCCTAGGGCAGGAAATAAGCTGGTAAGCAGAGCTTCTCTCTCTTACCCTGGGACAAAGGAAAAGGAGAAGCCAAAAGCTCTGCTTCTCCTCTTCACCTGCTCGTTGCTCCTCTGCCTTTCAAGAGGCTGGCTTGCTTTGAAAGCCATAAGCCTGCGCTCACAGCAAGAAAAGCAAAGGTGACATCTGCTTAGGTTCCTTGCCAAGAGTGGGCAGAAGAGGTGGCTGCCACTGCCAGCTCTCACTGACCTCTGTGATTTCACACCAGACTGTCAGACAGTTGTTCTTGCTCTGGCTCCAAGCTGCTTCCAGGTTCTCCGTGCTCAGAGTCACCAGGGCTTGGCTGTCTCCAGGCTTGTAGCTGGGTGTGCAGAGGACATGGGGTAAGGGTGGAAGCCCTGAAAACACTGCTCCAGCCCCCGGCAGCGGGCAGTGCCTCACCTCAGCTCTGTGTTCTCGGGCTGCAGCTCCAGCTTCTTGCAAACCAGGTCCAGGAGCTCCTTGTAGGAGAGGCCTGGCTCAACTTTCAGGGCGACCGTGTACTTGTAATGCACCTTGAGGACATGGGGGCTGGAGATGGTTGCTTCAGCTTCCTGTGGATGGTAAGCCAGATGTCAGAGCTTGCATGGCTCAGTGAGGGCAGGGAGAGGGACCGGGGTGTGGAAACTGGTTGCCTGAGTCAAATCTGAGCAGCGAGCATCAGCTGGCTGCTGGTCAGGGAGACATCTCTGCTGGCATGTGCAGCCATTGGTACTTCCCTCAGGGCAGGTCAGCAGTTGTCCCACCGGAGCTATGGCTGGATGTGCAGCTTGTTGGCAGCCCTGGGCTTGTCCCAGGAGAGCGCAGTAATAGACTAGGCACTTAGCATCCAAATTGTGGCTTTCGAGTGACCACGTTTGAGGTGTGTCCGCCCTCCAATCCCCTAATTCTTTTTTTTTTTTCTTCTTTTGAGTTGGGTTTGTCATGTTTTCCTATCTCTCTCCCCAGTGTGACCTTCTGATATGCTGATCCTGCCCATGTGCCTGCCAGGGCACCTGCCCTGAGCATGTGCATTACAGCCAAGCTTTCCTATTTTTTCCTTCTCAGATGCCACAGGTCAACCAAGATAAGAGTCATACAAGGGCTCTGCTGACAGCTCCAGGCCCACTGGGGAGTAGACCTGGAGAACTCCTCCTAGAAAAGCAGCCCTAGTCACCTGGTTGGGTTCTGATTACCTGCTGGCCCCTAGCCCTGTTGTTAGGCTTTGAAGAAGCTCCTGAATGATGAAAACCTGAAACACTTCCAGGGCCGTGCTGCTTGCTGAGCATGCCAGCACCTTTCAACATGCAATAAATGCAGACCAACAGGACCTTGGGGTCTACATTCACAAGATGTTACCTTTGCTGCATCTCTCAGCTGCATTGCAGGAGGAGGAGCATAGTCTGTGAAGGAAGAAAGAAGTCGCTCAACAAGTGGGACAGGGTAAGCGTTGCTGCTTTATGCCTAAATACATGCAGATCTCCTGCAGCCCTTTTCCTCAACACCTATGTCTATCTGCAGCAACACCAACCGACCCTGGAGTCAGTGGTGGTCCCTTGAATGGATGCAGCATCAGCTGCAATGGGGTTCATCCATTAATCACTGAGCAGAGGTTTGAACTCTGTGCCTTCCCTCTTACAGGGATGGAGGCTTTAGGGGTGGGATGTCTTTCCTGGGTGGATTTAAAAAATAAATATGTGAGCTGCTGGTTTTAGTGTCTTTGCTCTTCTGATCTCCCTAGGTCCATGCCGAAAACTGGAAGCAATTCCTGTCCTTCATCAGGGTTGTAAAGCTAAATTCAGAGCTCCAGGTAGGGTGATTTCATGCAGGTTTGTTGCAGTCTCTTCACAAGGATCTGCTCTACCTTTTGTTAGAGTTTTGACACGGTTGTGCTTGTTATGGGAAGAGACAGAGCTACACTGTTGAATGCGGTCCCACTGCTAGATCTGTGATGGCTTTTGGTACCATAACGATGCTCTTCGGGTCCCTGAGCTGTTTGCCCTTAACTCCCTTGAGCCACAGCCATCTTCTGTATCAGCTTTACTACTGGGCTGACTGAGGCTGCTCTGCTTGGGACATGAGCCTTTCCTGTCATTAGTAGTCTTTTGGTCCACCTTTCCCCACCACTGACTAGCTTAGGCCCACCTCAGAGCAGGGGGCTTGGCAACTAGTTGTCCATGTATTCCTGTTTTTCTTGGCAGGTTGGCTGTTGGTAGCCAGAATAAACTGCAGCAGATTGACACCCATGTGGTACAGTCTCTGCAGGGTATTTTCTACCCCAAATGGGTTTTTCCTGCAGCGGTGTGGAGCTCACAGCTCAGTCACAGTGATGTCTTTTACCCATTAGTTTCTGTGCTAATTAAGGGCATGGAGGGATTTGCTTTCCTTTGGGGACCGATGTGCTCTATTTTACTCCATCCTCAGCACTGCAGCTGCCATCTCTGCCCCCTGCTTTAACACCTCTCCATCCTTGACTGTAAATGGGCTCAGAAACAAGACAGAGATGAACCCCAGCTTTGGTATCAAAGTGTGAGGACATGGCAGAGAGGAAACAGTCTCAAACCTGCTGCTGGGGACTTAGCCCCCTAAAGCACCCCTGTCCCTTGAGCTCCCACTCGCTGACCTGGTGCTGGCCGCCGTGGCTTCTCTGGAGCAGGGGAGCTGGGTGGCTCTGGGATCTCAGCTTCAAGAGGTGTTTCTTCCTGTGCCAGATGGGAAGAAGGTGGTGCTGTCAATCTCATTCTTCCTACGGGAGCTGGGGCGCTGCCCCACAGAGCGCCCCCCCTCCAACCTGCTCTTTTCCCAAGGTCTGTTTGGGGTCTTGAACTAGGGAGGGGTGACTTTGCTACCCCTTATCTCCCTGGTGTTGCCAACCACCACCCAGGACAGGCCATCAACACACCATCCACCCACATTTTGCAGGTCTCCAAGCTCGTGTTAAGGTGACCATGAGCCAGAAGAGCCAACCCCAGCATTATAAGGGAGACGAAGGGAGTTGCAGGTATGGGTCCTGCTAGAAGGCCTAGAATAGGTGGTGGGTGAATGTGTGGGGATCTTCCCTCCCCAGGACACCATGTCTTCTTAGGCCTCCTTACCTGGATATGCAGCTTGTTCTGGAGCTCCATGGGCTCGAGGAAGTTGCAGGGGACGATCCCTTTCTGCAGGGGAAGGAGAAGTGAGTGGGGATTGCTTGGCAAGGAGGCAACCCACTTCTAGAGGACGCAACTGAACTTGTCCCCACTGTGCCCTGAATCCAGGAGAGTCCCTGAGGCTTGAAGGTTAGTTGCTGCAGGTTGGATGGGTTTCACTGAACCCTGCAGCCTAAGCCAGGTGGACATAAAGGCCTTAATTCAGAAACTCATTTAGTTGCTGACAGCAAGGTTTTGCCCTGCAAGTCCTCTGCAGAACCTCACAGCATCTGCTCTATCATCTGCCCCCCTCCTGCCAAGCACGCTCCTGGTACCTTTCCGTTGAACATCACCGTAGCCCAGTTGTCCTTCTCTTTCTTCAGTACAAAGACAATGTTTCCCGGCAGGACCTGCAGCTCCTCGGCGGTTTCAGGGATGAACTCGTACAAGACGCGGTGCGGCTGCCCTTCGAGGGCTCTGAGTGAGGGAAACAGCAGCCAGGTCAGGAAGGTGGGCAACATCATTCTTTTATTTTGTAGGGGGAACCCAGACGACTGTCTCCTTGTTTCTATGATCCATTCCCTCCCTCTCCCAAGTTTTGGGTGCTGGCAGGACACTCAGCTGCAATGATGCAGGACAGGCTTGGACCTGGCTGCATGGAT
The DNA here is from genome assembly GCA_033628505.1 of Tringa tobata. NCBI lineage: Eukaryota > Metazoa > Chordata > Aves > Charadriiformes > Scolopacidae > Tringa > Tringa tobata. The sequence goes on along the minus strand of JAHREE010000332.1, from coordinate 2,540,627 downwards.
TAGCAGCATTGCCTACCCTTCATCCAACTCACCTGAGGATTTCTGGGGTCTTGGGCCTGGGTGGAGGACCAGAGGCCTGCCAACAAGAAGACAAAAAGAAAATTATCAGTAATCTGGGGGCCTTCAGTTGCCTTGCAGAAATGTTCTGCAGCCTTCTACCATGCCTGCCATCACCCCTACATAGTTCCTTGCTCCCTGTGCTGGTATCAGCTCATATGGTTTCAACCTAAAGGGAGTTTTTTGCTGCTTTGCAGCCATCTGCAGTAGGGTTTTGGCTCTCTGCCACCTTGATGTGTAAAGCAACCACCTTAAGCGCTGTGAGGAATATCATTGGCTTCAGCTCCTTCAAAGGAGTGGTTTCCAAATTCTTCCACCTGCAGTTGGTTTTCAGGGGCACAATCCTGTTTGCACTTGTGATTTTCATTTCAGCTTGCAGAGGGTTGAGATCACAGATTTGGGATCAGCTGGTATAAACTAAGTTGTGTTTCCTGTTATGCTTGTGAAATCCCCAGCTGCTGTTGTGCTTTATGGTCTCTCCTGCCTAAGTAGTTTAAGGTCTCTGGTGGATTTAGCAACCCTCTGAAGAAGCTACTTGAAATAGTCTTGACTCTGACAGCAAGGTGCCAATGCTTTGCTGCATGAAGAAGAGTGCCTTTCATCTTGCCTCACGGTGCCAGAGGCTGCAGCAGCTGCACTTCCCTCTAGCCTCTCAAAAAGCTCCTGTAAAAACTCCCGGGTGCCATTAGAGATGGAAAGATGCCACGACATCATCAGGAAAAATGGCAGCAAAGATGCAAAGGGCTTCAGGAACTGGGAGGAGGACGGAGAATAAAAGCAAAACTGCTCTTGCTTCTCTGATGGCTTGAGCTGAGATGAACCCGCTGAATCTTATGGGGAGGGTCTGAGACTGCTCCCTGATGGAAGCCATCACCCCACAGCAACTAGTGGGGGCAGAGGATGTGCTGGCTGTCCACGACTTCCTTATTCAGAGAACTGGATTGACCTCAGCCACATACATGTAGGTGGGTTTGGGCTGTGCTCTCTGATGACAGAGAGAGCAGCTGAGATCTGAGGGCAGTGTCCGCCTCCCACCTGTGGCAGTAATGGAAAGGTCATGGTGGCAATGCTGCTATTTGCTCCCTGCTGTGAGCTAGAGACCTTGGCAAGCTGTGGGATGATACCCATCCCAATGTCCTCCTGAACTTTCACTGAGGATGCTCTTCACTGGTGGCGTCTTACCTGTGGTTGGAGCGGAGCAAATCCTGAAAAATCATCCTTATCCACCACGGATGCCACCACCTAGAGCCAAAGACAGACAGGTAGTGACTTGGTGCTTGTAGAACTCTCTTAGACATCTGTCCACCCTCCTCCTTTGCTGTTGCCTAAGCCAAGCTCTTCAGGATGCTTCACGTTCAAGGTCTGTGATTTTAGGCAAAGCGTCTTTGACTACAGGCTCAGTGCTTCAAGGCATCAAAACTCACCTCAGCTGTGGTAAGTTTGCAGTTCTTAGCCCCATCATTACTGCAGTTAGAGCCATTATAACCTAAAAGTTTCCATTTACATTTTAATCAGAAATGTTGAAGAGAGTCTAAGAGTCCAACTCAAGCCCTTAAGCATTATTTAGAAAGTTCATAACTGTTTGTGTGCAAGTTTCTGGGGATCCCCTGACACTCAAGGAGCCCTCTGGTTCTTGGTCAAGCAGTTCCCCAGTGCCTGCACAGCCAAGGGTTTCCATTCCAGAGGAGCAGTGCCTCCCAGGACCTGAGCCCAAGCTTGATGTACCAGTGCTTGGATTTTGCATGCTCCTAGCAGAAAAGCTGCCTTGCTTGTCTGAGCTGAAAAGCCCCTTTCAAACAGAGCAGAGGAAGAACTGGAGGTTGCTTGTGGGTGTCAGATTTTAAATAGCTTCTTCCCCTCTCCCCCAAAATATCTTGGCTTAAGTTGAAGCTCCAGTGGGACCTTGTTGCTGTCTGACTGTCCCTCATGTTCAGAGAAACTGAAAATAGGCCATGCTCTGCAGAAATACGCTTTCAGCTCCTCTATTCCTGGAGACTTCCTATTCTCCACAAGAGCCCTCCGTGCCATCCCTCCATCCATGCCTGGGGGGGGATCCCTGAGGCATGGACCAGCTTCGTATCTTTGGCTGCCCACCAGGCAGCAGATAGCAGCCCAGAGGGGTGGTGAGAGGGTGGTCAGCAGCTGTCCTCAACCCATAGGCGTGGCCTGAAGAAATAAGATATTTCTTTCTTACCGTAGCCTTCCCCAGGTAGTCCTTCTTCTCCAGCTGAGCCAC
>JAHREE010000332.1:2493829-2528414 GCA_033628505.1 Tringa tobata | reverse complement strand
CCTGAAAGGAGGGTGTAGAGAGGCGGGGGTCGGCCTCTATTCCCAAGCAACAAGTGATAAGACAAGAGGAAATGGCCTTAATTTGTGCCAGGGGAGGTTTAGACTGGGTATTAGGAAAAATTTCTACACCAAAAGGGTTACCAAACATCAGAACAGGCTGCCTAAGGAAGTGGTGGAATCACCATCCCTGAAGCTATTCAAAGGATGGGTAGATGTGGTTCTTAGGGACATGGTTTAGTGGTGATTTTGGCAGTGTTAGGTCAATGGTTGGACTTGGTGATTTTAAAAGTCCTTTCCAACCTAGACAATTCTATGATTCTAAGAGACTCAGAAAAACAATTGAGCTTCCAAATGGGATCACCTCTGCTGAAGTGAAGGGTGTTTAGGGCCGCACTGACAGCCAGCCTCTTTTTTTTTTCTTTTTTTTTTTTCACTCAGATACATAATAGCTGTGGCCACAAAAAAGGGTAAAAAAGGAGCAGAAGCATTGTCTTCACAAAATTAGCCAGTGTGCTTAGTCACAATTGACGTTACCTCGGAAAGAACATCTGTTTACTGGGGAAAAACATGTTCTTCACTTCAGTTGCCCCATTCTTTAAGACCTTTAGTGTAATAACAAATATATTGAGTCACAAAGTGAAAACACTGCTCTAAATTATAGGTTTTGTTTTTTTTCTTTTTGAAGTTACACTTGGACTCTGTAGATCTGTGTTACATATATTATCCTATTAGATATTTCTTACCAATTAGAAAATCACACAGCTTTGTGAGATTCCTCTTAACGGAAGTCAGCAACCCTAGAAAAAAATATATGTGCACATACATATATATAAGTATATAAACCCTATTATTAAGGAAACAGCTAGTGGGAAAACTTTATTCATATATCAGCCTTACCTGCAGAAGCACCTCCTTGATAGAGGAGGAATTTGGGATACCTTGTGTTCTGCCAAAGTCGCCTCAGCTGGGAAGCTATAATCCGGCTGTAGTTGTGGTTGTAGCCTGTTTACATTTTTCTGGTAGAAATTGACTTAAGGGCAACAAATAAATATATCTCAGGAGGTAATCAGAAGATACTGAGGTTTTGGTTTTACAGCCATGAGTTTATGTTTCAAAGGTATAGAACTAAAATAAAAGAACGTTATCTTCATAATCAGTTATTTAAGACCCACAGTTATTCTGTGGGTTAACATTTGTAGGTAGGTGACTTTATTAGTGGGGAATTTTTTGTGCCATCTGTGATCTCAGTTTTACAGTCTGAAAGCCGTTCATTTTGTATTATCTTCAGAGTAGGTGTCGCTGCTTAGAAACATTTCAGAATTACGAGTTTCATTGAATTATTCCTTTGGCATTTTTAAATGCCTTATGATATTTTTAGGTCTAGGAGATAGATGTTCCCTCTGAAAGGGCAGAAACATGCCTGGGAGAATGCCCAAGTTGCTTTGAGACATGGGAGGTAGCAGGCTGCCTTTTATTGCTTGGGAAGGCTGTTGGGAGGCCAGGCTAGGAGAATAAAAAGCCTTTAAATTCTGCTGCGCGGCAGGCTTTCCCTGCATTCCTTGTGGAAAGGGTTTCCTAAAATACAGTTTCATTCCTGTTAAGTTATTTTGATGTGTATTTTGTAGATCTGCTGAGGTGTTTAACAGGGGAGTTGGGTGAGAAAGGGTTGACCCTGGGATGCCGTACACAAAATTGCAGAGGAGGTAATGCTGTGTCCCCTCGGGCAGTCTCTGCAGAGTCACCCGAGGCCACAGGCTGGAGAGGCTCCACAAAGCTTCTCGGTTCCACGCTGCGGTGGGGAAACCGTCCTCAGTGTGATAAAGCTGAGAAAAATAGATGCAGAGTGTGATTTCTGGATACCTCAACAAGAAATTGTAGATTTTACTTAAGCAGCAGTGGTAAGCCTCATTACAAGGAGAGTAATTTGAATAGAGGATAATGCATCTGATGTTTTCATAGGCATCTGTAACTGCGTCCAGATAACCGCCCACCTCAAACAGCATAGATTCTGGATGGTTGTCTTGGTCAGTACAGTTTGTAGCATGGCCTTTTTGGACTACAGTGCCTGAGAAACTCCTCAGTTCATAGAAGAGAAGGTGTTTGTTTTGGAGAGTTGCTGTTGATCTGTATGGGAAGCCAAAGACCCTGTGAAATTCTGCATGAGGGACTCTCGCTTCTTCACCCGTTCGTATGTGGTAGGGACATTTAGCACAGTTGTGGTTCTGTTTCTGCCACCAATAGGGCTTTACCACAGTCCCTTGATTTGTCAGATACTCTTGGAAAATCTTTTTCTCTCCTGGATTCATGTTCTGTTGAAAAATTTCCCTGTTCACATGCTACATAGTTGACAGTCCTGAACGAAAAAGGAAAGTAGTATTTTAATTCAAGGCTTCAATTTTTATTTTTTTTTTAACTTAAACTGCAAAAATAATTGGGGATAGTCTCCTCACAAATGTACTGAAACTTGTAGCAGCAAATAGAAACTTGGTTGATGACACAGAGAACACAGCTCTCTTGCAGCCTGGGAGCATTTTCAGTTTTCACCTTTTTGCTAAAATCATGAGTAAAAAATATTTCTCTGACTGCTGCCTTCTTATCCTAGACAGAAGAAACTGTATAATAAAACAGCTGTGCTTTTCAGGAGTTGATGAGCAGATGAGCATATGCAATCTGTCAAAACAAACAAGTAAACAACACCAACAAAAACAGGTATAATTACCATCTCAGCAGCTCCAGCTCAGGGTAATAGTGAATCTGATTTCCTTCACTGGCTTATTAGGACTGGTTCAGAGTTTCCACTTTAGTGATACTGCAAACTTTCTTTGCAAAGAAATTTTCTTCACCAATTATACGGTGAAGAAGAAAGTTACTATTTCCTCCCCAGTTTTCAGTTAAGCGGTAGACGATCTTTCCCAAGAGCGGTAACTTTGCTCCAGTTGCAATGGCGACAGCAGGCAGGCTCCTTTAGGTGTTTACAGGTGCCAAGTGCTAGGAGACGAGAATACAAATAGGATTTTTCTTTTGTACAGCCAGCCACCTGTGGTAGTTAAGCTTCTGTTCTTCGCCTGTTAGTATTTGTTTCCGATCTTACGTGATTAAGTTTCCTTTGTTTCTCTAGTGCTGCTTTGATACAAAGTTTTTATAGCTGAAAGGTGGATGTTGTTTTAATGAATATGTTACTGAATTTGTTTCCAGGTGATTGTTCTTTCTGTTTGTATGTCTGTTGTGCCAGCTGGGCAGAAAGTTCCTGTTGTACTTCTGCTCTCCCACGCAGGCAGCAAGTGCATCCCTGAAGTCCTTAAGAAGTTTCTGTATGTCCCTCACTGAGTCTGTAATTCAAGCAAGCAGTGGACCATTTTATGAGTAAGCTAAATCGTGCCTGCTTTGCTCGGGCAGGGTTCCAGATGACTGCAAACACAAGTTTTGTGTAGATTAACAGCTTTTGGCTCAGCCCCTGAGGCAGATAATTATTTTTCTTCACTGCTGCTCCAATTGAGCCACTCATCATCCCTGGATCCAGTTTAATTTTGTTACTACTTTTCTGACTATGAACAACTTTTCCATCTGCATATTTTATTACAGCTTGCTTCTGCATTCCATGTTGTTTTGCCCCTCGACTGTCAGTAATTCCTTTTCTTCTTAAGTTACTAATTTGATTAATTCACTTTGTTTTCCACTCCTGACTCTATGCCAACTTCCATGTATTTTCCTGTGTTGGAGCTCTTTCCTGATCAAGGCCATTGTGCAGTTCTCATTCAGATTACGTCTAACGATTGCCTTCCTGACATCAAAAATGCCCCATTTGTCATTTTTGATGTTTCTGTAAATTTTTGATGTTTCTGCACATTTTTGATGTTCAGTTACACTCTGTACTATGCATTGCAATGTAATCGTGGCAGTGGTGTGTCTCAGAAAATAAAAAACAGCAGGTCTGAAGAAGGGAGCATTTTTGTTTGTGGAGGGGCAGTATGAGAGAGTTATTACCACCACGCCAGTTCTCCTGTAGGTTGCCAATATAATTAAAGACAATTTAAAAAGCTGCAAATATGGGGCAAAGGTTCCGATTCCTTGTCACTGCTGGTATTTTTGCAGAGCTGGAATGGCCACATGATGGCAATGTTGCACACCAGAGATATATCCCATTTTACACTCGCTGACAGAGGCAATGGCTTGAGCTCTTCTAGTGTGTTTAAAGGGATGCCACCAGAAACACTTAAAATTTTATATCTCCCTCTAAAACTTGCCTTTTTTGTGTCTTTGTTAGGTGGCTTGGCCTGCTCAAAACTCAGTAAATATTCAGTCTTCTCAATTAATTGACTCCCTCCCTTATAGGATGGGAGTCAAATACCAAAGTACCCAGTCTGATGGATTAATTGGAATGTGTTCCCACAACCTGAGTGCATTTCTGCATGCACAGCACCAGCCTTTAGCTCCTTTGCCAGCACTGTCCCTGTGCTGGGGGACACAGTGACCTCTGCCTCTGCAGGTTCCAGCCTTCCAATCTGTCTGAATCCTCTACCTGCTCTGATGAGCAGAGAGGGTCACGAAGCAGAATCCCAAGGGACCCGTGATTATAAATGGCAGAGGCTTCTCATTTGCCATGTATGTCAGTCCTGTGATCATTTTGGGGAGGCAAAGAGGAAGGATGTTTACAAAAAGTGCAAGTTGAGCAAAACGGAAGAAAGCTGACCACTCATCATTTTCTCAGAATGGACCCATTCCTGGTTTATGAGGAAGCAGAAAGTTGATATTTTCTTTGGGTATCTTTGCACAATTTTTTCAGGAATAGAACAAAAGATGCAAATGTGTTACATGAGGTCTTTTATATTGATGTATATGCACGTCCACATGAATGTGTATGTATGTATATATGAGTGTGGATTAAGCAGCTAATAGGAGCACTCATCATTTGGCTCTCTTGCAGAAAAAATCTGTTCCATGCTCAATTTTATTTAGTAATACTGAATAGCTTGGTAGCATTTGTCATTTTCAAAGTAGTTTATAAATCTGACCAAGTGGATAAAATATAGACTGGTCTAAATGGCTCTCTTCCTGGTATTTCTGCTGCTTAGTGTCACTTCGATCCTATACAGGGGAAATTTTTAAAGTGGCTTCTGACTTTCAGAGTGCCTAATTTGTCACAGTGATCCTGATGCATCTGCAGAGGTAGTAAATGTTCCAGACTTCAGCTGACATTAATAGTTTATATAGTTGGAAATTTGGAATTCAGATGGTTTCAGGCTGGGAAATAGAAAATGAAGGTAGTCAAAATGACTTCTCCCTTGAGAGGAGTATTTTTCATCTTGATTCCAGTGTTTGCAATCCTGATTAGGTGGAAAAATTTTACCTGATCAGGTACCTACTTTGGTTCTGTAGTTCATTATAAGATGTCTTCCTTAATGCTTTTCTCCAATGCCTCCTATTGGCACTAATCAATTGTAAAGTGGTTTTTGATCTTCAGGATACGTGGTTGACTGTGGTGTTGTGTGTAGCTCATTCTGTTTATTCTCTTTATCTTTCAAATGCTACACCCTCAAAATATCCCCCAAAATAGTCAATGCCCTGATATAAAAGCAAGATAGCCAAACTATTCTTCTGCTTTGTCTAGTTGCCCATGTTTTTGAGCAGAAAGCTTCCCCACATCTTCTCTAATATTAATCTTTTTCAACATGCAGTCCCTCCTGAGCTCATAGGCTGTTCCACATCCTCAGAAGAAATGCTTGATTTTAAATATGCTGTATGAACCTAAGCGTAAATCTTTTAACATTTGAAGTTGTTAGGGAAAATACCATCTTCATCTATCAATTTCATTGCATGAAAACATCATCCTTATATAGAAGATCATGTCTAATGGATATGATTAGGAACTCAAAGCATGTGTAAGGAATTAAACAGATCCATGCACCCCCAATTATATTTTAAATTATAATTATATCCCTGCCCCTTCCAACTATATTTGGAGGGGACAAGGATATAACTATAATTTTAAGAAATTGTTTTGCTTATTACTAAAATGCATACATCTTTGGGGCAGAGGGCAGTAGCTGTTTAATAGTGCTCCACAACAAGGTATAAATGTTCACAGGAGGAATTGGAGAGGAATGCTTAATCCCGTTAAAACCACAGGGGAAACTTATGTGGTCAGTACGTAATTGCTCAGGTTGGAAGTTAGCCAGGATACAAGCCATATGTTCTGCTTCTAGGGAAAAAAGGAGTAATGATCAGGGCTGTGTGTTTTTTTTTATCCAAATATTAGCTAAACCCTAGTATCTCTTCCGGCTTAAAAGCAATTCTGATTCATTCCGATGTGCCTAGTTTGGACCTGATACTGGTTTTACTGATTAAAACTTGGGACACTGAGATTTATGAAGATGCCTTTGGGAGCAAAGTTGCATGCATCAATTGGGCAAAAGCTAATTACATGTGATTATATGGAAGTATGATGATTTTTTTATTCCCCTAACTAAAACATGATCTACTTCTGTAGTCTTGTACAAGTGTAGTTCTGTTTACATGAGGGGACCTGGTGCTTCCCCCAAAAGCACTGCACACAGTACAAGAATGGTTCCTTTTTTTGCTGCTGAAATATGAGTGTTGAAATTCTGTTGCATTTCTAAGTACAGCTTGGTTCAAAATAATCTCTGTTGGAAAGCATTTTACACATGACTTCATTCAGTAAGAAGTTTATCTGAGTTCAAAGTACAGAGGAGTCACATGGTCCTTAAACACCAGAGACTTGACGTTCTTGTGCAGTCCTAAGATTTTTAAAAATAAGAAGTGCAGGAAGAAGCAGAATGCTCTCCAGAACCGCTAACAAACATTTCCACATGGAAAATTTAAACCTGAGCTGTTGAGGCTTAACTTGTGTCCACGCTCAACAATCTCAGGTTCATTTAACACGTGAGTTTGGGCTATCTAGTGCTGCAGGGACGCTGGCTCACAGCTCCAGAGCAGAGCCCTGGTATTTTGCATTCTGCCACAGGGCCATAAAGATTAGTCAGGATTTAGGTACTGAGTTTGGAACGATTCCTCCTTGAGCACATGTGAAAGTCAGACCTTCACAAAACCATTCCACCAAACTTTCCTCACCTGTCTTGTCCAGCCTCAAAGTGATATAAATTATCACCTCACTTCCAGGGATTTTTCCACCACTCTTTTTTTTTGTTTGTTTCCCTTTCTCTACCTTTACATCTAAATATAGGAATTTTCCCCTTGTCTATCTATTCAGAATGGAATTAAAAACAACAACAAAGTAGGTTAGTTTTAAATCTTCTATCCACTGTTAAATTTACGATGCCTCTGATAACAAACAGTGTAATGAGCAGCAGCTTGCCTTCCATTTCTGTTACATTGGCATGTAGACTGGCTAATGCCAGAGCACTCTGCTATACTGAAACTGCCTGTAATCTTGGAGAACTCGATATGAAACCGTGTTTGACAGGCAGCAGGCCTCCTGAAGTCTGTATGGTACCACAGAGTTACGTGTCTTATGCCTGTCTTATTTATCACCACCTCTTTGCCTGAAAATTACTGCTGAGTTTTGGGGTTTTTTTTTGGCATTGCTTATAACCTCACCCCTAACACTGCCTCTGAACTGTTCCTCTCTGTAGCAGCCTCTCAGCTATCTGTTAGCTAGGCAGGAAAAGGAGCTGGCAGAAGCTTGTTTCAAGCTGATGGGCAGCTAACTGAGCAGGTAGCAGATGAGCTAGACTGAAAAATTTTTCTTAGTAGGGGCATTTTATTCCATCTCTGTTTGTCTGCTGATTTTCCAGAAGTTAGTAGGAACCCAGGATGTTGGTGACCTCTGTTAATTTCTCAGCTGGGTTTGATGGGTTCAAGTGAGTCAGTAAGTTCAGAAATCACACAGGATGGAACAGGAAGGGGGCAGAAAGACAGCAGGATTGCATATGCTTTGTTTCTTTAGGATTTTAGGCTAAGAACCATACAGAAGCATTAAAAAAAAATAAGATAAAGGCCTATTTTAGATCAGTTGAGTCAGAAGATCTCAATGTGAATTGCCTGAAATGCTTAAGAAAGCTGAAAATATAAAAATAATGGAAACTTTGCTGAATCTTGTTGAAGTTGTGGTTTATTTGTTGGGTACTGTAGCACTAAGCAGATAAACTCACTACAGAATTTTTCTTTAGACCAGAAATTCACCAGCTACGTGTGTGAACTTTAGATTGCATAAACTTTGTGCTGTAGAAGTTGAACGTGTTTGAAAATGTAAGCTAATGAGAGCCAAATGGCATGTCCATGGAGGTGTAATGGCCTGGGACTGTAATATGCAGAAGGCCATTAAGCCATACTAGGTATTTTTGCATTTCAGCTATGTCGATTCTAATTTTGCTGTATGAGAGGAAATGAAAATTGTGCCCCATCACCTTGGCATTGTGCAGGGGAAAATTCTATGTATGTTGTGAATGAATCCTGGAGACTGCATCAAAGCAGGGGTGATCTTTTAGCTTATATACTATTAGTCGTAGCAGCTGCAATGGACAGTAGAATAACTGGCCAAGGAAAAGAGTTACAACTGGAAAGCACATGACCTTCAATCAGGAAGACCAGACATTCTTAACTAACATCTCTAGCACCCCTTGTACTACAGTGCTTGCTCTCTTCAGAATCCTTTTCACTAATGATGTTGATTTATTGCTGTTTTTATTAGGTGGGTGCTGGTGACCTGGATCTGGCCATTAAATAGAATTTTGCTGTTGAATTAGACCAAGATTAGCTAAAATAGATATGCACTATGCTAGACTGGCCCGTCAGATGCTTACCCTCTGGTTCATTTAGTTTAAATAGCCTACGTAGATCACTATTCAGTGTGATTATAAAAGTGTTGAGGCAAATAGCCATAACTGATATTCAGGTGTTTTCTTTTCAAAGAATCATGCTGTTCCTTTTGATGGCTTTCACTCAGGCAGACATCTAAAAGAGCCCTTGAAAGATTTTCTGGGCTTGGAGACACATATTTGAATCCAAGGCCACTTGAGAAGGTCTTGAGTCGTGAAAAATGGGAACCTGAAAACACAAAGAGAAGAAATGATGATAGTATTTATTTCAGACGTGGAATTTGTTTGCTTGTGAGAATTCTAGGCAATGCCTAGAAGTTTAAATTAACAAATGTGAGGGCTCTTGCTAATGTCACTGGCAGTGTTTACATGGGTAAAATTAAGCAGATGTATAAATCTTTGCAAGGTATGGGACTAAAACAGTAACAGCTGCCAAACTTGATTTAGTTATTGGATGAGGGAGGGTACTGGCTGCTGAGGGTGATGGCTAACATTGTATGAAACTAGTCAAATTAGTACTGCTGTTACTCTCACGGACATGAATTTGGATCAATATGTGGTTGGATTAAAAAAAAAAGTAAATAGAAATTAGAAAAAAAGATATCTCAAATGGCAGCTACAAATGCCATATTTCTTTGTGTACACCCCAAATAAATTGGCACCCAAGACTTGCACTTGCCACCCTCAGCAATTCATGAGGCTGCAATAAGCTGTAAGTGCCACAGAGTGGAGAAAACCAGCAGTCTTCCTTCATATTTCATGGTCTGCGTAACCTTGAGACACATACCGTCACATTCATTTGGATAAATTAGTCACATTCATCTTCCTCCTGACACCTATCTCTTCATTTCGTCTGTTTTCCTATGCTCTTCCTACTCACCTCTTCCTGAATTGTGGACCCTCTCCTCCTGATGGCTCATAGACTGGGCATTGCTTAAGTTGAGCAGTCTCCTCATTAGTCATATTCAAGGCACGAGAGAGATACTGCAATCTCCTCCATTGAAATGCAGGTTTGTCCCCTAGCAGAAAGCAATCTGTAAAGGGAATGACAGGTAACAAATACTTAAATGTCATAGGCAGGGTGATCAGTTTAAATTTTAGGAGAGTAAAAAGTATAAGGAAAAATAATAGATGAAGTAACCTGGGATTTTTCTTGTTTTTTGATTATTTCAAAAAATTCCCATTCTATTGAGTGTGATCACAATACACATTCTAGGTTGAGAAATTCTTCCGTATTACTTTATAAACTTTTATCGGTATGCTTTGTTTGTCAAACAATTGGACAGATTTCCTTTTGACCTATGAAAAAGACAGCAAACTTGCCAAGAACCTGTGTTTGTAGATGGAAAATGTGAAAGACCAAAACATAAGTTTAGAGATGGAAAGACAAGGGACCTCGTCTCTTTCTTTGAAGTAAAATGATAGAACTGAGTTTGATTCTATTTAACTATCAGTTTTTAGAGAAGCGAAGTGAGGCAGGTCTAAAAGCTGGCTTCAATTCACATGAAACCCATAAAGCAAGTAGAAAGAAACTTAACAAAAAAAGATTGAAAACAGCTACTGAATGACTGCTAGTACTACGCTGGTTCATCTTCCTTCCATTTGGAGTGGAAGAATTCCACTTCAATTCTTAGAAAATATCAGATCAGAAAATAATTCGAGATTGAGGGTCAAATGATTAATGCGTATATAGAAATGCTTCAGTAAATACCAGTAGAGCTAGGATGGTTTCCAGAAGTATAGGGCCAGAGAAAGTTTTACCAACTACTTGCATAAGTGTAGTAAGACAGGCAGAAATGTTCATTTTTATATGAAGTATGAGCTGTGTTTGTGGAGAATATTGCACCAATATTCGGTCCAATTCTGATCTCACTTCCACTTGTCTAATTTAGGGCCTGACTTTTGAAATAAATGGAGTTGCACTGGCATAAAACCTGTTTGAGTTGTGACTCCACTCTGTTAACAGTATAAACCAGGCAAATAAAAATTAGCTAATGCAATAAAGGATGATTATACCTATCAGCTCCTCCTTTCAAACTAGCTGCCTGGTGATTCAGATCAAACAGACTGACAAATGTTGGCTGTATGTGAACAAGAAGAAAGAGGAGGCCAGAATTTTTTGTTCTTTGGAATACCCAGGGATGTCTGGGGATGTTTTAACTGGGCTGTGAGCCTGGGTATCCCAAACAGCCTCTATGGCCCTTGTGACTTTTTGGGGTTATTTACAAGAAATGTCATCAGAAAACCAATAAATAGGATTATGTGGTGTACATTTCCAAATGGTTTGGTGGGGCTCAGAGTGTTGGTCTGGGCCAGTTCCATCTCTAATCTAGTCATTAATACAGTAGAAGAGTGGAGAAGAGTCACTAAGATTTCTCTATTTAGATGACTTACATTCTTTCACTCTGCAAAGATGAGTGTTAGCTAAATAACACAATTTAAGATCTGCTGGTCTCTTAATAGAATAAGACTTTTTACAGTGTAGGAAAATCTGCTTTCAATTTCTATTGTTAGGCATTATTTTAGTCAATGAAAACAAAGTGTGCTTGGGAAGCTGCCTAGAAGACACGTGATTTCAGGGTATTGCTATTCTCTGTTTTATGAGAAAAGAGCCAGCTTTTTTCTTTTATGTCATGGTTGGATTAAGTGATGTATTCAGTATGGATGACGGGAATTCACTCAGACTCCTTTGATATGTGTAAGGCAACTCTACATGCTCGCTGATTGAATAAGGGAAGCTATTTCTGTGTACAGCAGTGAAAACTCTTATTTGGTCCGGTTAAAACTCATGTAAACAACCTAAATTCTGTTCGTCATCTCAAGATCCAGTAAAAACTTCAATATGAAAGAACATTCTATTTCTAGATGTGTGCATTGCACAATTTAAGCTGGTTTTTATCAGAATGATTTAGGAAAGAACGAGGCATTTCCTGGTATAATTGATTGTATTAAGAAAATGGGAAGTTTGGGTTTCATGTTATTTCATGTTAGTTGCACTGTTGATTAGCTTGTGAGGAGGGGGAAAAGTAGAACAGGAAAGTGGATAAAAACAAACGGAAAAATGTGAGAATATCACTGGCTATGGAGTGCCTTGCATTTACTCCCTCTTCCTTCTCTACTCCCTTCTCCCGTTTGCCAGTGTTAAACTGCAAGAATTGCATGACCTCATTTTGTTGCCTGCGTGAGTTCTTGACTAAATTGGTTGAGGTTTCCTGTGTTCTCAGATTGGTGTCATGTTTAGTGGTGGTGGGAGAACCTCAAAAGGTTCAGACTGCAGCTGTAGATCAGATAAGCAGTGAAGTTATCTATTTGAATCAAACCTCATGGGTCTGCAGTCTGGTCCTTCCTGTTTCTGGTTGTGTTGAAAATACCTCAAAGCCCCTTTTTTGATATTTCTGCCCAGGTGTTTCAGACATGCTATTAGGTTTAATGTTTGCTAGTCTTTTAGACGGATAAACTTACAGGCAAGGAATGTTCTTGTTATTTTTTCTTTATTCTGAATGCGACAAAGAAATATTTTCAAAGTATTGATATCCTCTTCTGCTATATGACCCTTGTTCCAGGACTTCTGAAACACTTTTATAAATACCAGTTAAATAGACTGTGCATTTCTCCAAGACAGCTAAATCTATGAAGTCACTGTACCAGTAGGATTTCGTGTAAGGGAATCGGAACCTTTTATGTTCAGTGAGTAGAGCAAGAAACCACGGTACAGGTGAGTTACTGACTGAGCCAGGAGAGGAATCCAGATTTTTCCAGTTTTGTGTCAGAAAGACTAACTTTCCCCAGAACAGCAGTTTCTTCCAGTGCCCTGATGCTTGTGAGTGCCAGCTATTCCCATTACAAGCCAGATGTGCTGTAGCATGAGCCAAATGTAGCCTTCTCACATCCCCCTAGTTGGCTGTTATAGCAACAAATCAAAGAACTCTGACCAGATCAGCATCACATCTGCAAAAAGACCAGTTTCAGACTCTTTGGACAATCCCAGACTTGTCTGTAACTCACTGAATTACACAGCACCATCAGTAGGCAGATCCTACCCAGAAGCTCAGGGTCCAGCAGCCCATTTGGTGGTTGTTCTAACCAGTGCACTGCAGATGTGATTCTTACTCGTCTCAATGTTGAATTTGTGTATGAAGCTTATTGGTCCTGCTTCTTGCAGCTTTGCTTTTGAATGGAGTTAGACTGTATAGCTGAAAGCAAGATGGATTTTCCCCTATATATATATATATAATTGTTGTGTGTTTGCTTTTAATGAACATGTTTATTATATTTATACGGTTTGCATTTTGCATTTTGTGTTGCTATTTATGTAGAAAATATCAGACTAATTCTTTACAGGTCTGCTGACTCCTGAGAGCATGTTTACTTACAATGCTCTGCAAGATGAAATAGAGGAATTGCTCTGTCCTATACAATAGCTGTGTATGTGGCTGATTGGTGAATGTGTGGTGAAAAGACAGTCAATGTGGTGTAAACACATTACCCCTCTCCCAGAGCAAACAGGAGGGCTGGATCTCATCACAGCATTTAGGGAGCGGGGAGAGATGGGCTGCTGATTTCTTAGTTCATTCACCACAGCCCCAAAGGACATGGTCTTTTGGGAATGTACCTCAAGGGCTCTATTTCCTTGCATGCAATTATTTTCTGGTAATGCTAGCCAAGGGGAGGAGCTGCATGCTTTTCCCTTTCTAAGTGAACACCAAAGTGCTCTCCTGACTATACTCCACTCTTCTTTCAAGATTCATGGTTGGCAGAAGCTCTGCAGAAAAGGACGCTCTGATCTTTGCTGCCTACCTCACTGTGTCTGGCTGACACATTAGCAAGGTAGATAAAAACTCTCAGGCTGAAGGACCCTGGGCTCAGGAGGCATGAGTTCAGGTTCCAGGTTAGCATCTGGGCTTAGACCTCCCTCTGACACTGCACTGCATAATGTACATGGAATGATAGCCTGGAAAATGAATTTTTAAAGCATCATTTCTTCAACTCTTAGCTTCTAATTGTTGTTCAGGTAGCACAATAAAGATTTTACAAGGCAAAGAGTGCTGACTGAACCTACTGGCTAGAGAAAAGAACTGCAAGTCAACATTTCTAGGATTTATTCCTGGCATTTGCATGGAGACAGTCCCTCCCAGTAGTTTAGCTGCCAGCAGTTCAGTTCCTGCTCTGTAATGTTCATCATTGTAACATTTCATTCTTTCTGCTTAGAGAACTCTGGGATATTCAATTCAGTAAAAACATGTGAAATGTGAGGGGCCTTGATAAAGGAGGTAACAAATGTGCTAAATGTTACAAAAAACAAGTTGTAATGTCCCAAACTGCGCTGAAGTTAACAGTTGGTCCTTTGTGCTCATGTAGTTTGTCTGCAAAGTCAGGTCATAATTGAAGATGATTCATTGCTCTGTACAACCTTTTGATGCGCTTCAGTATGAAGGCTATAGTGTAAAACCATATCCTTCTAAAAGAGAAATTGAAACAGATCTGATTGAGAAAAATGTACATCTGGTGTAGTCATGCCTTTTGCAAAGTAGGCTCAGGCTTTTATATCCCAGAGCGGGAGAAAAATCTTACTGTGATATAGGAAATGCTTAAAGAACTGCAATTTTCTTTTTCTTTAGGTTTTCAAATGCTTTAGCAGGGCTGCGTCTGGATTTCTCATCAGATCTTAAGAATACCTTGGGTAATTCTTAATAGCACTTGCAAAGACAATACAGAATGGCTTGTGTGTGTTTGTTGGGTGTTGGTGCTTTAATCCTTGATTTTTGTAAGTTTTTATGTGTGTTTATATATATATATAAAGTTAAGGGTTAAATTTTGACAGCTGTGGCTGCTACCTATTCACCTTTTCTATCTCTATTTTATGTACAAGTGCTTGATAACTTGATTTATAAAATGGCATGTCTCCATTTTGATAACAGTCTGGAATGCAACAGATGAAATATTTTGCTGCCCCTGAGTTTCTCAGCTTGATGGTGTGTTGTATCACTTTCTGTGCACAGCACATGGGGAGATTTTTGCTCTGTAATATTGTAACTCATTGTTTCACTTTCCACAATGATAGTTTCTATTATTGCCTTGAATACAGGTTAGATGAATTTTTTATTTTTTTTTTAAAAAGGAAAAAAATTGTGTTTACCTCTTGTATTCTCCAATCCCAAGTTTTTTGAGAAGGGCATTTTTTTACCCACACTCTTTGTAATACTCCTGTACAGATGATAATTTTCTTTTCTCCTTCTAGGGTGATTCCCGATTTCCCCCCCCTTCTTCCTCTGTATTTAGAAGAGGAAGGGGCACTCTAAATATCTGTATTTTTTGACACTAAGAAATAATACAATTTAAATTATCTTGTTAGACAAGGAAAGTAAAGTAAAAATACAGGATGATAAAACTTGTTTTCGAAATATGAACAGAAAATAAATAGAACTTTACACAGGAAGAATGTAGCTGTTTTCTGTTTTGGGCCAGGTGTCACACTGAGTCATAGAAAACCTGGATTTCCACCCAACATATGGCTTGTGTTGCTATATCAAAGCATAGTTCCTTTACATGGAAGAAAACCTACTGGCTTAGTTGCTGTTAATATTTTTAAAATCATTTATTATCTCGTACCTTCAGTCTGATGGCTTCAAAGTGCTCTGCTCGTAGAACTAAACTCCTTGGGGCAGGAAGAGTCCTGATGTATTTATTTATAAATTGTCTGATGCAGAATTAGATCTTGGTTTTGCTGTATGGATACCATCATAATATGTGTAAAAAGCAAGTATATTTACTTGGTGAGCATGAAAGGGAAAGATATTTCTTCCTTTCTTGGGACATGGTCACAGGTTCTTGTAGTCAGAGGATCTCTGGGATTAAGTACTTATTTTGTCTGGTTTGGAAGAGGGAAGAGATGGTGGAAGAAGGACCATAACCTGCTGTGAAGTCACTGAATTTTCATATTGTCCTGTGTGAGAAAAGAAAGAGGTGTCTAAGAAATCAGAAAGTCTTAGTTTTATTTCAAAACTTGATTTTGGTCCAAACAATCTAGTTCTCACCTTTCACATAAGTGAGAAGTCCCCTAGATCCTGCAGGGTTTTGTTGGTTTGTTTTTGTTTGTTTGTTTGTTTTTTAAAAACTGCCATTCACATTTATATTAATTTATAATTAATTATAAAACATTTCTATATTTAAATTTATTTCATCAATTTACAGTTTCTGGAGTGATGAGCACTAGGAAGCCTCTGGCCGGGGACAAAGATGGTAGAAGTCTAGGGAGAATTCTGCTGGAATGTTTGGGGGAAAGTTCTTTCAAACCCAAAGTATTTCTAATGAACCACGTTGACTCAATAGATGACCCATTTTCTGATTAAAAAACCTTAACATAGGGAAAATTTTGGACCAGCTGTATTGTTATCTATGTCTTAAACATAGGCAAATACAGAAAACTCTTCCTAAAATCATGCAAGTTTCTGAAAATTATGTGAGGCATTGCCAAATTCCTGACTCACAATCCTCAGTAATCGATTATATTGCCTTCCTGTTGGGTCCCCTTTTGACCCAAGCAGCTTGCCAGTACTTTGGGTTCTTACAGACTTTTCTCATTAGGAAGAAAAAATAATTAGAGCCAGACATATTTTTTTTTTTTTAACTCAATTCACTTGTTTATAAAAAAGGTATTCACAGCAACAACTTTGTGTTGAAGAGGATTCAAACTACCACGACGTTTTTTTCTTCAGTTTCCAACTTCTTTCCAGGTAGTAACTTTCCCACACTCCTCTCCACCGTCACACAGCTTACAAAGTATCCATGTGCCACCATCTTTCTTATTAGTATTCTTTCTTCATACAAGTTAATAAAGGAATATGTAATGGTCTCACTATGTGCTATAACTCAAATTAAAAGTAAAAATTTCCATTTATGATGACAAGTAAATTTATCTGGGTAGCAAGATGCAGCTACTGACCCTAGCTGTCTTGCATTCTCTTCTGTTGAAACTATTGCCCCTGTAAGTAAAAAATGACCAAACCGAATATGTACCCACTTCTGAGTTACCAGAACTATTATAGTTCACTACAGTAGCATAAATGGAAATCACCAATGGACTGTACTTTCTTTTTTTTTGGCTAGGCTACAGTTATAGAATCAAGAATCAAACCATCTCTTCTTAAAGGTTTCCTAATTTTACTTTGCTCCAAAACTTTGTCTCACTTTGCAAGGATGTTTTCAAATCCTCTCTACTCTCAAAGCAACATATTGGCGTAAGCAAGTGAGGTTTATGTAAGTATGCCTTCATTTAGCCTGTATTTCAGCTGAATCTTGAATTGCTTTGCCAATATCAGCTCGACTTA
Source organism: Tringa tobata (assembly GCA_033628505.1). NCBI lineage: Eukaryota > Metazoa > Chordata > Aves > Charadriiformes > Scolopacidae > Tringa > Tringa tobata. Next base: position 2,511,292 of record JAHREE010000332.1, on the reverse strand, counting down.
GCAAAGCACTAGAGATTGCCCAGGCAGTAATGCAAGTGTCGTAAAAATCAGATAAAGCATAGAACTCCTTTCATGACCCCAGTGTGAGAAAGGCTTCCAATTGGGGCTCCAAAAGTTTTCTCCTCTGCTTTCCTCTAGCAGGCCCGTTGGTATAGACATGTTGCTTTGGGAGTCAGTGGTGATGGTGACAGGCTACAGTATAAGTTGTTTTTTTACCTGGGGTACAGGGGAAGAGGGTAGAATTAAAAGGCCTTTTCTCCTTTCCAGCTGTAGAGGATTTCCATCAACTGTATGGCAGTTTAAATTTCTGTTCAACCTGGCTTGAATCCACTGATTTAAGGGGGAGAGTGGCAGGTCATGTGATTGCAGGAACACAAGCAAAATCAAGTTGAAAAAGAAAGAGTATACCGATCTATTTCCTTCAGTGTTTCCTTCAGACAGCTGAGCCCTCAGAGTAAGGTTGATCCTTCTCAACATCTCATCAGGTTCTGGCTTCTGTGGTTTGGAGTTTTATGACTTGCTACTAACTTATAAACTTTTGGACTTAGAGTTTCTTCTTCAACATGTGCATAATGCCTTTATAGCTTCAGGTCCAATGATGAATTGCTTTACAGTTGTCACGTACTCTCAGTTCTTTGTTCAATAAATGTCAGGTATTTAGGTAGATTATGTGTGGCAAACACACCTCAGCAAAGGCCTAGACAGGTCAGTAGTTACTTATCTTGGGGGCCTTCTTGAGATGCTGTTGTGTAGGTGCTCTCTCGGGTTTAATAGCATCTTTCTTTGCAGTGGAAACATGACAAACTGGAAAAATTCCTCTATGGTCTTCACTCAGTATTGTTTAAGATACCATTTACTTGCTGGCCTGAATACCTAGATCAAAGGAGGCTGTAAAACAATTCCTCAAATAATTGAGCAGGATAAGGTAAAACAGTGACCTAGATAAGAAACATTTTCACAAGCACAATAAGCATAATAAAATCCTGAAGAGGGACCCCTGGTGTCTGTCTCCCATAGAGACTCATTAAGTTTTGCTGTGGGTTCTCTTTTTTAGAATACCAGTTTGATATCTGCATTTGATATGGGTGTTGTATTCCATTCTTATATAAGCATAGGAGGCCAACAGAGATTATGGAGGACAGGTTAGCACAGGTAAAAGATCTGTTGCCATATGACTGTTAAGGGAGATGGCTAGCACTGTACTCTGATCTTGAAACTAGTCATACCTTGAATGCGATACATGTGACTTTTTATTTTGAGCCTTTTGATTAAACATGTAGGAACAAGCAAGTTATATGCCCTGTATATTACATGCAGGGCACTTTGGTTGAATGTATTTTTATGTTAATCAACATTTGCATAATCAGCTGAAGATTACTTTGGAATATTTGTTTCCATTCTCTTCTTTTAAACACTATTGGAGGAACTGCTTTCTTTGTCCCTCAACTGCAGACTGAACCAGAGGAATTTGATGTTTGTCCACTGAGTAGGCTGACATCTGCCAACAAGGTTACAGTGAAGGAAATCCATAGTAATTTAAGAGAAGGAGGTGGGGAGAGGAGGAAGTGGACCCATCCTGTCATTCAGATGCAAGTGGTGTGAGGGTTGCGATGACACAGCCTCAGGAAAAGGACAGAGCTTCAAACTGTAAAGTCTGTCGCCTTAGAGGTATAACACTACTCTCTCCCCTCTTCCTTTGCTCCTCACTAAACCATTAGTAGCCAAACTATTTTAAAGCGTTAGTTAGTATTACCTAGATCTGATTAGCGATGAGAGGCAATCTGAAAGGTCATCTTCCTTGAAAGGAAGAATGGACCAAGGCTGGAGTGTTACCCAGTATCAGTGTAGTAAAAAACCAATATATATCCTTGTCTGAACCCAATTATCAGCCTTGCCTGACTTCCCTGGAGATTTAACTGTTGGGTATCTTCCAGAACTTAGCTATGACCTCAGATGCTTTGCATTTTGAGATTTAAATGTAAGAAAGTTAGCAAGTAATATATGGATTTTCAAATTAAAGCTCGAGGAGCAGTCTGATTTAGAAGAGCAGGAGTTCATGGCTGTAATCCTGGGATTAAACGTTGGCTTTCTCTATGCATGTAACTAGACTTTGTGTTTCTCAGGAAAAAAATAATGTCCATCAAAATAATTTTGAAGCCCGGGGAGTTGTGGTGATAGCTGCTTAGTCAGTATTGCTTTTCTACATAGTAGAAAGGGATTTAAAGTAAATCTCTTGATGTTCAGATTAAACTGAACAATATCCTTATGTGTCTCAATGACAGCTGTTAGGATTACAGCCACATAATTATCAATCCCACCTGACAAGCTCCTCCCTCCCCAACATGAAGGTCACGTAACCACAAGACTGAAAAAGTAATAATGTTTCCTTTATCTTCATTTTTTAGGTGTTAAAGGAGTTATTGGGGGAGCCATATTGAGATGCTGAAATATAGGAAATGATTTGTATGTAAATGAAAGGCAAGACTTTTCAGGGAGTAAACAGGAGGGAGGTTTTTCAAGGAAAATGCTAAAAGAGATAAAATCACAATGTATGGCAAGATTGCTGCCTGGATCACTTTGTTTTAGGACTCCTCTGGCCTCTAATATGTATACTTGAGCCTCAGCATATTCACTGGGTGATGATATAGAATGTGTATCTGTGGCTTTGCATTATATTTGCTGTTTGTTAGGGTTGGAGGCAACATCCAGGTTCAGAGTGTTGTAGCAAGTGCTGCTCAAGCCCGTTGCCCAGGTCATTGCTGCGAAGCCTTTATAACGGATCCGCTTCCTTTGTTAAAGCTGTTGTTCTGCTTGCCACTTGATAGAGCTTTGGTGGTAGCTGGATCAAATTGTTAGTGGGTTCTGTGTTATTGTGAGAGACTGAATGTAGTCATTTTTAAAAATGAGCTGAAAATAACATCTTACAAGTCACCCTGCATTTCTTTGTCAATGATTCTTTGTTAGTTTCAGCCTCTGTTTCTTTTTGTAAGGATTTGTTCGTAGGCCGCCAGGCCTGAATGGAGAATAGGAAGTCATTCCAGCTGTTTTCCTCGTGTTGGCACTCTGTGCTGAACAGGAATTGCTGAGCAAAGAACATCATTTCCCTAGAGAGGTTTGCTGGGGTAGCACAAAGGCAGTCTGGACTTTTTTTTAATTAGAAGTTCCTGCCAAATACTATCATCAAGGACTGGGGGAGGGAGGGAAAGAAATACATGAAGTTTGGAGTCCACTTGGAAGAGCAAGAAACCTGCCTGGGAAAGCAAAAGAGCATTGTTTTTTTCTACCGAACTCTTGCTTTTTAGCATGTAACCACTTATCCAGAAAAGAGGACTGGGATATTTTTTTCCCCCTTCACTCTTCTGTGAATCTTGGTTCTGATTATTGTGTCTCCAACAAAGTTGGAGGGATTGTGCAACTTTGCACTTGGTTTTGGACTAGCTAGTGGAACAAAAAATAAGCAGAATTCCTTCTCTTAAGTGGGTGCCAAATTATCAACTGGCACATCACGTCAAGTTATGGTGATAAATGCACGTCTGGTCCTGGTTTGCAATAAACTTAAATTCTCTTTTTTTTCTCTTAAGATAATAAGGCTATGGTTTCTTTGCTTTCTTTTTGCTTTGCAATAGAAAGGTTAAGAAAACAATTTATAAAGAATAATTGACACATATTTGGGAGAAAAGGAAGATAGAGATTCATTTAACTTCTTGGTGCAGGTTTAATCCAGGATAAATCCATAATGACTGAAACATACCGCCACCTGATGCTGTCTGGTGCTGGATGGGAAATGCATTGGTTAGTTTATTCCAGTCCTCAGTGCACTTGTGACCACTTTATAAACTCCTTTATTGCATTTGACGCTTTCTGGTATTCTTGCTGGCAGTATTTCTACATAATTGCCTTGCAGTTTGAATAGTACTCTCTAGCAAGGCAGTCTCAGATAAGAAATTATTTGTGGATGAGAGACTGTATGTTTTAGCTCATTCTTTGAGGATGCTGCAAAATCCCTGTAATGTCAAAGGCAGCTGTGGCTATACTAAGATTGACAAATTGCCTATGTAGTGCAGATGTAGTTCGGTTGTGGACAACTATGGAGTAACTTGTAGGACAAGCTCTTCCATGGATCCTCTCAGTGCTCATTTTATAACCCGAAGTGAAACGATTTCATATTCCTTTGACTCTTGTGTGTGTGTGTTAGTGTTTTTTAATATAACTGCATAATTATTAATTATCTGCTCTAGGATTTGATTTCCAATCCAGTTAATCTCCCTGAGCACAGTAACATACTGCACAATTAGTTTGCTGTTTATAATACTCCCTTGAAAATAGTATCTTCCATCCTGTTTATTGGTATGTTTCCAACTGATCTCTGGAGAACAAAACAGTTGGCTTCTGCTTGAACTTTTGTATTACAGTGTTCAACCTTGGCCAAGTTTGAAGTTCTTACTTAGTTTTTACTGAGGAGAAAGTATGTTTGACTTCAGCTAGATCTGTGTCTATGTAAAAACTTCAAAATACATCTTCAGTAATATCATCCTGATACAATGGATAGGGTTTAAGTTTGCTAAGTAATGCTTCATTGACAGAAAGCTGGATGCTTGTTCAGAACAGCACAAAACTGATCTACAGCCTGGCTTGCTAGTTAGTAGGTTTTCTTAACTTTTCTCTAATATAGCTGGGGTTTTATGTTCACATATTAATTATTATGGAGGCATATATAAGCAAAAGGATATTTCTTCTCTGAGCTTGTGGAGGTCTCAGAAGTGGATTGGATGTGGGGCTTTATATACATAAAAGATTCATGTACTTTGTTCAACTGTCACTGTGGTGGGTACTTTGAAAATACTGAAGCCAAGTATCTTGTTAATATACCCATCACAAAACACACTAGATTATTTTGGTTTTTGTAATTTTGCTTGGAGGTAGACAATGGGATTCCTCCAAGTGGAACATGGACTAATTTGTTGTTCTTACATCTTGTAACTGTCATGTTGCTGTTCCATTCCTGCTTTTATAAAGACAATTTTTTTTCTACAATAGTGTTCTAGACCTGGATGCTCAGTAAAATTTTCCACTCTGCTGGTATCTGAATACAAGAGGATTTCCCCTTCACAGAGTTTTGTTTATGTTTTTATTTTGCTTTTTGGACTTTGTCTAATTCTTTAGTAAAGATCATCTGGAAGAGAACTGGGGGAACTGTCAAAACACGAGCTGTTTCCTGTCATTGTCTAGAGTCTTAAGCATTGTGGACATCCATCTCCTTCCTGTCCTTTGTTTCTGGGTTGATAATGTTGTCTCTAAATAAGTTCAAATAAAAATAGATGTCATAGGGCTGGAAATAGAAACTAGTATCCTTAAATGAATGTCTTTGCTGTCTGAGCACAATGTGCCAATAATAATAAGCAACCTAATCCCAGTGGGTACTGAAGTGTTTACAGCCTGTGGTTCTAATCCTGTCACCTTTCCCTTGCAAGTGAATCCACTGAGGTCACTAGCAGCACTTCTTCAAGGAAGTGATATATTGACTACAGCAGTAGCCAAGTAGCAAGAGCCCAAGCAGTAAGAGGATTTCTCTTTAGCTGAAGATGCTGGGAGAAGTATAAAATCAAAACGTTTCCAGGGTGGAATACAGCAGCAGCTGGTATGCGATGAATCTGCTCCATTCATGATTTCTTGAACAATATTGCTTGTGAAACAACATGGAGGCTGGAGTGGAGTGGAGATTCCATGGTCAAACTCTGTGATCATACAACAGATATCGGAACAAGATGGCCCTATGGAACTGATAAACTATATATTTGTTACCCTGAGCCAACAGTCTGTCAAGTTTTGATAAAATGCTGACTTTTGTGTGAACTTTGCTCATTATAATGTCAGTATAATACCAAAACATACCTCCATCCCAAAGGCTACCTGCATCCAAAGTACGACCACTCCTCCTCGATTCTGCACCCTCAATTTTTCGTAAACTATACCTTTAAATGCGAAGCGAGAGAATTTTATACCAATCATAATAAAGGTATTTATGACTAGAGTCACTTAAACTCCACCTTGAAGGTAAAAAATAGTATAAAAATAGCCCAAGAAAGGGGGGATAGTAGGGAAGACACCATCGTGAACAAGTCAAGGAGGACTCCATCACATATTGCCTTTGGCTTCCGGGACCAGTCGATGGGTTGAGCCTTTCTTCCCCCCCGTAAGAACACCTTTGGGTAAGACTATACCTAGTGCTTCCTCGGGAAACTTAGAAATCTCTCTAGTTACTTTTCTACATTTATAGCCAGGCTGTATTGTATATAACTTTGTCGCATGTTTTGTACTATTAACAATATTTTTATTTGCATGTGCTTTGCAGGCAGTGTATTTATTACCGGCAATCCGTAAGAACCTTTATATCTGTTGAGTAAACTGCATATATGCAGTTGAATAAACTGCATTACTTAAGTAGCTAGTTGTTTCAGTTTCGCATTGAACGTGACCAAACACTTGACAGTGGCCATGCTAGTTCATGAGCACAACTAGGCTGAAGGTGCAGTCCACTATTAGTGTATCCGGAATTGTGATATTTTAATATATTAAATGTGACTGGACTGGACTGATAGTGGTGAATTGGGCATCACCCAGAATTTAAACCTAGCCACACCTAGCCCCCCACCTCGGTGAGGAGTGTTGGAATGCAAGGGGGTTTATTTTCTGTCAAAACTACTTTGCTTCTTAACGCAACACAGAGAAAACAAATTTAAGTGGGCTAGGAAGGGGGCTTGGGTGTATGTAACCATGCCATTGATTGTGAGTGGCTGGCACTGCATCTAATGAACATCATTGAGCATCTTCTTTATCCGTGTAATGGTCCTATTAAATTGTTGTGTTTCACAAAAGAGAGAGAAATATAATGGACTTTAAAAGTAAATGTATTGCTATCTGCATTCAAAACTGCCTTTCTGCTGTTTTCAAACAGGTACAGAATTTTTCCTTCAGGAAGCTCTTTTGTTGGAGATTTGGTAGAAGACGAAAGAGCAACCCACCTGAGCAAGACGTGGAAAGTCCAGACAGCCTGCAGGAGGCAAGTCACGGGTGTCCAGACTGTTGTATCTGATTATGGGATATTTTAGATATGGAGGGGGTAAAAACAAACAAACATCTTAAAAAAAGCCAAATCCCAGCCTCCCCAGATCTGCATTTTATTGCACTCCACTCAAAAGATATCCTTTCCAATTTAGAGACTTCTGTATTCAAGGCTGTGTTAGTAAAGCCCTGAAATGTTAATTGTTCGAGCGGTATGTATGACGAAAAAACATTATGTGATTGCAGAGGAACTCGTATATATATTTCTAAAGTTAATTGTTACATGTTTGTTTACAGTTCACTTGTTCTTTGCTCCTCTTTGTAAATCTAAACAGTGCTCAAAAGAAAGCTGTGGAGAAGGAGTCTGATTTAATGGTGCCATCTTGGCTCTGTAGCAGGGCTATAAGAGGGTAATAAAATCCTTGTAGGATTTAGTAAAATCAGATAGAATGAATGTAGCATTTAAGAAAACAAGAGACCCATAGATATGCTGAATTCCTGCTTCAGTTCAATTATTTTCCTTTTAACCCAATGAAGAGAGGAAAAAAAGTGACTACTCTGGCTTACTGTTGCTTGAGCACTGGGAAAAAAGTAGGGTCAGTAGCCCAAGCCAACTGGAAAATGAGATTCTTTCTCATGTCTTCTCTCTGAGCTGAATTGAAGCCTATGTTCTGTTTTCTGTTATGCTAGTGGAAATCCTTTGTTGGCTTGGATTAATAGCATTGTGATCTGAGAACAGAGCGCCCATCTTACGTGAAAGCTTGTAAGAATTTGTTTTAGATCTGGCTGAGAAATCTGTCCATGGTGTTCAACAGTCTTCAGCATCCAGAAGAGCTCTCTTATATGACTGTCATTCAGCAGGCTTCTTAAAATGGAGTCTAGGAATTTCTGAGTATTTTTAAATATGTCCCACAATAAAGGCGGACATAGTGTTTAAGTTTAATATGGGTTATTTAGAATAAAAAACCAAATAAGATAAACTATGATAGTAATACAAGGATTTATAATTAATTCACCACTGTTATTTTAATGAACTCTTACAGGTTAAGAGTGTTGTGTTTGTGCACAACATTCAGCAATGCCAAACTTTGTTTTGGGGTTCACAACTCACAAGATTGCTTTATGCAAATTTTCCTCTTTTAAATGTAAGCTATGCAGTTACTTTTAGACATTTTAATTGTGATCTCTAACATATATAATGCCATTGAAAACATGTGATTACTAGGATTTGTTGTAGGAACAGCTTTTAAATGGAAACTTTTCATTTACTCTTTCTGGAAACTAAGCATGCATGAACTGAATGAGTCAAACTTAAGACATGCCATCTGATTATAACTCAATGGGTGGGAGGGACAAAGTCCTTGGGCTTTGAACTAGTTAGATATAAATACAGACCTAGCTGGCAAAGGTCTGTTCAGAGGAACAGGAGGCCCCAGATAGAGTGGGAAGTACTCCCAGTATCCTAAATAATAGACACTCCAATATAATTATTAAGCCCAGAGTCCTCTGGGGGGTGCTTGGATTAAAGGATAGCAGAGCAATACAGGCTTCTAGGGGAGGAAATATTTCTTTTTTTTAAGGGGAAAACCAAAAAAGACTGTAGAGTGAAAATTAAGGAGATGAAAATCCTCATAGTTAACAGAGATTTATACTGTTTAGGCATACAGTAACAGGGCCATAAAAGGCATATGTGCAATATATCTGTAGCCAAAGCAAAATGAAACAGAGCAGAAGGGAAAAAGAAAAATATGTTTGTAAATGGGAAGTTTTGAGAATTCATTTTTATCAAATAGTTAAATTTCTTGTTCTGAAAACTAAAGCTTCCTAGAACAGAACATGACTATGGCAAGTAATTTGGGAACGAGGGGGAGGATTGAGTACCAAATAGCCAATAATATAAATCCCAAATTTTTTAAATGTATTGAAACCAAGAAGCTGTTTATTGAGAAGAGAAAGCAATTAGGGAAAATTAGAATTTTGCTAAATCAACCCAATACATGTTTGTGCCATGACAAATGTAATTATTAAACCTTACTTAGGTGCAAAAAAAAAAAAAATCTGAATCAAAGAGGAGTCAACTTTTGAGGGAACAAATACGCTTGTATATGAGAACCATTTGATTCACAAATCAGGAAAGGGATTTTCTTTTCCGTAATTCAGCTGATACAAACAAAATGACCCATTTATATCAAAACACCTGCAAGATTTTTTTTGGTCATGTTTATTGGACTTATTTTATGATGCTGTCTAGGAGCTGTGGCAGAAAACTCAGTGGCTACAATACAGATGATACTAAATGGAAGAGTGTGTGTGTGTGTGTGTGTGTGTGTAAAAGATGGGAAAATCAGTCCTTTCCTTGAAGAAGAAATAGATCAGTGAGCTCCACTTCCCTTTTCTTTATATGCCTGCTTGCCTATTCCTCCATCAAGCAATAATAAGATAAATGGACATGGTTTCATTGTTTACAAACAGAGTGATCTCAACAGCATAAGCAACTTTCACCTCATTAATAGCCCTCTGTCCGCCACGATAGCCTTGTTTCAAACACTGTGCAGTATCTGAATGCTTCAGTCACTGCTTCTTCAGGTCTAAACCCTTGACCTGTTATAGCTGTTTCGTACCAGCTTCTTTAAAAGAAATTACTGAGTGACATTACTGTGTGACGTACTTACCTTTTTTTCTTTTCAGATAAGATTGAATTATCATGAAAGGGTAGTAAACTCATGCAATTCATAGGCAGTTCAGGCATAATTCCATGCCTAAACTATCAGCTGAGCAAGACATGGGCTGTACTGGGGCTGCCACAGGATCCAAATCTCCATCTGGCTGAAGTCACCAGCTTGTCCCGGACCTCTGCTGTATGCAAAGGCCAGCTCTATTTACCTGTGCCTGGGGAGGAGTGATGGAGAGTCATTGTCCTCTTCCACCTCAAATGCTTCTGAAGCTCTTCCTTTTCACTGTTTTTCATGCATCTTGTGGCATGAAGATTTTGGTATGAAACTTCCGAGGTTAGGCATTTTGGTCTGCTCTTTTATAGCTGTTATTTTTGTCACTGTTCTTATAGGTATATAATGCTTGCTGGATATATTAGCATTCTCTTTTCAGTCTTCCATAACTTCTTGCTGCAGAAAGGAGTAATCTTTTTTATTGGTTCTGCGTAGGCAGTGGGGTTGATTCTGGTCTCATGACAATGTAAATTGGAAGAAATGGAATTGACGTCAGGAGAATTGCCCACACTCAAATTTGTACTTGAGCAATGCCTTTTTATATGATTAAAGTATTTATTCTTTGCAGAAAGTTTTAGAATTGTTCAAATGAGGCCCTTGGACTCTGCTCAAAGGTGAATTTTTTGGAAAGTTTGAGCAAAAACATTTCATCCATGTGTGAGTATGAGGAGAGTGGAAAACTATTTTTCCCCTCCGTAAAGAGTTTTTGCTGCCTTCTTTTGAACAGCTCTGCAACGTGAGTGGCTGAGGCCTGTGTGCTAAAATTTGGCATTGAAATAGCCATAACTGTGAAGTGTCTTAGTTTTGGCTTTGATTTGACTGAGTTATGAGCCTTGGAAAACCATGTACTCAGCATGCACTTCAGGGTTTTGTTTCTTCCTTCAAAGCTTGGGAAGGGTGCAGTCAAGAGGATCTGCTGTGAACACCTGAACTATACAACACGATACTAGAGAAAGATACTGCTTGGAAGCAGCAGGGACATGTGGGGCTGGAAATGGAACGGAAGACCTCGTAAAGCACCTATGGCCTAAGAAATATTTCTGTATATGTTGCTATATGTGTCACAAAGAATCAAGTTCCTAGGGCCTGCTGTCTGTGCTCCTACAGGCTGTTTGCAAAGAATCAAGAGAGGTTTCTGCAGGCTGAGTAGCGGTCAGGTATGAGACCAGACTCTGAGGTACACTGGCACTACTCACACTCGAGCCAAAAGGCTCAGGGGATAGGCAGTAAAACTCACTGTTATTTCTCTATGTGATGTTGCAGGTGGTGCTGTTTACTGGTGATGTGACTATAGTTTTGCAAGCAGCATTGCTTTGAAGTCTTAACAAATGGAAGTCTAAGGACTTGCTGTTCCTCAAGGGGATATGCCACCTAGATCTGAGATTATACAAAAGCATGCCATACCCTATTGGACAGCATACTTTGTGAAACAGTGCATACCTATCTAATTGCAGTCACATGTAGAATATGAGGTCAAGGAAAGGCTGGATGTGCTTCCTTAACTACATAATTTTTTGACTTAGCATTGTTAATTATGCAGCCTTATGAATCATTAATTTAGTTTTATGTATGGGAGCTCTGCTGCATTTCCTCTGGCATTTTACAATGAAGCTGTTTAATATTTCCAATTACTTGAAGGCTTCTGTTTAGTTCTAGTGTCAGTGAAGACAGATTATGATCAACTTGTGTATCTGGTTCTTTACTGAGCTGCTACTGCATTGTCACATCTTTCAATGCTGTTGAGTGAGTCGGGGACGTTGTTTTTCCCTTTTTGCATAGGAGTAAGGATTGTAAACAGTGGAAGATCAGGCATAGAGCGTGTAATGTAGTGGTTCTTTCACTTTGATGAGTTAGTGGTTTGAAATTAAAATTTAATTTTTGATTGCAACAATTTTTCTTACTGGCTAACGTGTAGTGACAGTGCATCTCACTCATTTAAAGAATATAAATACCAAAGTTAATTAGTTAGGCGCTTTGTGCTGTAAAGGACCTTCAGTGGAGGTGAGATTGTAGCATTCTGAATGTTAAGCAGATCTAAAGCACTCCCTGACAAACTAACTGTGTAATTGAGTGGAAAGCAGGAACTCAGGTGTGCGCAATGTCAAGGAATACTACCAGGTGATTTTCATATGGTAGCTGTGGTTAAGAGCTCTCTTCAGCCAAGCTACAGGTCAGAGTCCACAGTCATTAAAACACAATATAAAACTGATTTGTGTTTGCATTTCTATAGTCTCTGTATTCTGTAGCTTTTGTGGCTCATCTGTGTGTGATTTTATTTTTTTTTAAATTGTTTCAACCTCAAGAACTGTAGTCTGCAACACCTGTTAGTTATCAAATTGAGGATATGTGCCATAAGTGGAAAGCAAGAACTAAATATGGTTATAAAGAAACCAGACAAATAATAATTAATGAGACAGTTTTAATAGAAACAGTATTTATTTCCTTTTGTAGGCATGCACTTCTAATGCATCATCCATGGCAGAGGTGTCTCTTTGGACAGGCTTTATTCTATATGATAGATTCTCGTATTTTCTACAGGATTAACAGATGATCTTGCAGAATCCTCTCTTCCAATTAACAGTTGCACATGTATAGACTCATAGAATCATCTAGGTTGGAAGGGACCTTTAAAATCAAGTCCAACCACTGACCTAACACTGCCAAAATCACCACTAAACCATGTCCCTAAGGACCACATCTACCTGTCTTTAAATACCTCCAGGGATGGTGTTTCAACCACTTCCCTGGGCAGCCTGTTCCACTGTTTGATGACCCTTTCTGTGAAGAAATTTTTCCTAATATCCCTCCTAAATCTCCTCTGGTGCAGCTTGAGGCCATTTCCTCTTGTCCTATCCCTTGTTACTTGGGAGAAAAGACCAACCCCTGCCTCGCTACAACCTCCTTTCAGGTAGTTGTAGAGAGTGATAAGTTCTCCCCTCAGCCTCCTTTTCTCGAGTCTTTCCAGCTCACCAATCCAGCCTGTTTAGATCCCTCTGAAGACCCTTCCTACCCTCATGCAGATCAACACTGCCACCCAACTTGGTGTCATCTTCAAACTTGCTGAGGGTACACTCTATCCCCTCGTCCAGGTCATTGATAAAGATATTAAACAGAACAAGTCTCAGTACTGAGCCCTGGGGAACACCACTTGTGACCAGCTACCAACTGGATTTAACTCCATTCACCACAACATCTTGGACCCAGCCATCCAGCTAGTTTTCCACCCAGCAAAGCGTATGCCCATCCAATCCATGAGCAGCCAGTTTCTCCAGGAGAATGCTGTGCTGTAGTGCCCTTGAGGTGGCAGCCATTGCTTCTTAAAAAAAGGTAATATTGGAAAAACATTTAATGCAAAGACACGGTTACTAGGAAATGTCTCACATATCCAACATGCAAACAATTCTAGCCCTTGGCATAATCAACACGGAGGAGTGGAATCTGCTTGAGCTGGCACTGTTATTGAAAGGAACATCTTGAAAACCTAGCCTAACAAACACTTTTTTGTCATGCAAGGGGTGTTTTCCCTTTTTTGGAAAAAATATAAGGAGACAGTTGTGAGTTTTTCTTTCTCATCCCCCACTGAGCATCCTTTCACAGTAAAGCTAATTTGCATGCAGGTTCCTGGTACCTGGATTCTTTCCTTTTAGGCTGCATGGTGCCTTTCTCTTACAGAGAAGCTGTCTGGGATGACTCTTACATCACCTGGTTACTTTATCCTTTTCCTTTGCTCTCCCAAATACATTCCTTATTTGGGTATCTCCAACTTCTGTTCCCTCTTCTCCTTCTGTTAGGCCCCTAGCAGAGGCAGTAAGACTAGCTGTTCTTTATTTCCAGCTGGTTTATAGGTCTTTTGCTTTGTCTTCTCATGAAAGCGTCTGCGTGCCAGCTGTAGCAACAGCTGAAAACAAGGAAAAATCATCACTCTCTGACTAACTTATTTCTCTGTGGACAGTCGGCAAGTTCTTGTTGGGCTGTAAGTGGTCAATGATCTGCAGTTTGAGAACTTTCCAGACCCCAAAGTATTTTCTTATATAACATTTCACTGTGAGAAGTGTAAGGTTGCATTCACAAGTGGATTTGTATTTCTTTCTTGTTGCAAGGGGGAGGGAATACATGCTCAGATGTATTAGAGGAACAATTCTGATTCAGTAGAAGGGGCAGGCACAGGGCTTGATTATGGCAGGGATGTAGTTATTGCCTGTGAACATGATTTGGAAAGACACAAATATTTAACACAAAGTTGACCGTGAGAATGGTTCATTGGTATAGATCAGTTTCATTATTAAAGTCTGTTGAAAGAGCAAAACAACAGTTCTACTAAAGTGAGTTGCAGATTGTTCTTACTCTTTTTCATGCTTCCTTCGGTCCCTGAAATCTTTACAGAACATCTTTTAGATTAATCAGAGCTTGCTTTGTCTTCATGTTTTCCTGTGCATTCTGATCCTGTCTCGTGGTCTCAAATAAGCAGTTGAACACTACATAATGGTCTTAGAATGTAACTAAGTGGAAGTTAAACATAACATAAGCTTTTCCTTCTTTCCAGTATTAAATAACCAGTGTTGGATATAAAGCAGATTTTCAGGAGCCTAGACTGAGCATAATCCTTTCTCTCTAAAATATCAAATAAATACATATATGTTATGTATACATACACAGACATGCATGTTTTGGTAAAAGTTAATTATATGAGTTGGAGTTAAAATGGGTCCTTCTGTTAAATTTATAGTCAGTGCAGTATGTTTCATTCACTTTCAAAGAGTCTACCAATCCAAGAGAAATTTCTCGTATTCCACGTAACAACATTGTTGTAGCTATAGAATCTGATGATATAAATATGGACAAGGTCTGTTGAAAGAGGTAGTATATTTAAATTGACCTATTTGTTTAGCAGAAAAGCAAGCAAATACTGTGGCATAAGAAAGGCACACTATGTTGGAAAACACTATTCCATTCCCCATCAGCTGTCTCAATGAAGATACCAACCCAACCTACAAATATGCTTTTCCCAAGTGAGACAGTTATCAATACAATCCAGACGTCCAAGGAACTAGAAAACTGCATATATTAGAATTGGCAGTTTTTCACTGAAAATCTGCTGGACTCTTTCAATGTAATGTTTGATGTAATTCTTGTGGGAGTAAGACTCAGTCCCGTGGAGGTTTGAACCTGCAATCCACTTTGATTTCAGGGTCTAGGATCTAGTTCATCAAAGAATTTTAAGAATTTAGTTCCTTTGAAGTGAATGTTTTAAGCTCATGTTAAAGTAAAGCTACTGCTTACATGCTTTACTGAACTGGCATACTAGGTAGGGGCTAAAGAAAGATCAAATTAATTTGTTGTTCTGCTCATCTTGTAGTTTCCCCTTGCAGCTAAACTAGTTAATGGAAGACATTTCTAGAAGCTTAATCATGTTAACTAATTTAAAAGATAGGTAAACAAAATAACTAGATTAGGATTTCAATCAAGTAAATACTGAAGATTTCTACAAAAGGCAGACTATTTTGATACTGGGATGGTTTATTTTGCCACATCCTTAAAGAGCAATAACTCTTAGCATAGACAATGAATTTTTCCTTCAGGCTAATTCTGAAACTTCCCTCCTAGATCAGCTGACTGAGGACACCTTATATCATCCAAATATCCCATTGTAAAAGTATCGTCTTTAAGGCTCACTCAGGAATCTGTTGAGCTTGGAAACAGCTGCCTCTTAATTATATCTACCCTCCTAAGTGCATTTAGCACCCATGACAGCAGAGGGTCGATGATGCTGGAAAACCCCAGATAACAACAATTTGCCATCTCGGGTGCATTTGGAGGAGCTAAGATCTTAGGGGTAAAGATTAGTATTTTTGTGTGTATGGAACTTCAAATCTGGAAGAGTGTAGGTAGGTCTATGTCCTTGTAAAAGACACGTATCTGTTGCCATATAGACCTCAACACCTTGGCCAAAATTTCTGTCTCCCCTTGTTGCCCTGCATGCCATTGTGTGTGTTGCAGGTTCTTGTTCAGCAGCCCAGGTGTGACCATGTGCTAGTGATGGGGTTTATACAGTACCTTGTTTGTGCGGTCCTTGCAGTCTGTTAGGATAAAAATGTGTAAATTCAAAATACTGTTACAAAAGCAGAATAGTTTGATGTACTACAGAATTATGCACCTGATTACTGTCCCTCCTGTGTCCCTCCTTTCACTGTGATATTGATTTGGTTGGTTTGTTTGTTTGTTTGTTTTTAGAAAAGTGTATCCGTGTTTAATGTTACAAAGTCTGGGCACAGTATCTAACTATAAATAATCTGGAAAATAGTCTAACTCTAAACAGGACTAATGGCAAATCTAATTAATAACAAGGGTAGCTTTTTGCTACTTGCTAAACTGGATGAGTTCAGCTGGCACTCCTTCCTGACAGAGCTTCTATCTGTCACTTGTCAGTGACCAAGAGGATTCAGAAACATCATCCATGAGAGGGCTTGTGCCCTACCTTGAAGAAAAGGTCCTGAGCTTGTCTCTCCGTAAGAAGGTGTTCCCTAAGGACCCAGTCTGAAACGTGTGATTCAACAGAAACTAAATTGAGTCAAACGTGTGCTCCTTCCCACTGTATTAACTCACTGCCATTTTCTTACTATTAAAGAAATAGCTAGAAATAACTGCTGGGTTTTGGTGACTGCCATCCAGAGTAATGGTAGTGACACTTACTGTGGCACCAGAACATCATACCACGAGAAAGCTTTTTCTTTCAAATCAGAATAATTATTTGGCTTTAGTGTTTTATTCCTTGTAGCTGGATACCCATTTTCATATGCTAACATATGTTTGTCCTGTTCAATAGCAATTTCTTCTGAAATGGCTTGCGTGCCTGCTGGGCTAGCTACATGAATTCAATGCAGATTCTGTTTTTTGCACCTAAAAATTATGATGTGGAAAACTGGTTTGCAAAACCTAAAACATTCAAAATGCTCTCTGCAGTTTTACAGGAGAAGCCAGGGGACATTGGAAAAGCTAGACTTTTGTTTGTATGCTACAATACATTTTAGTCAGATTATTAAAGTCTGTATCTGCCTCAGCATATTCTGGATCACTTCACTATTACACAAATAAACTAAATGCACAGCCTGGCAAATAATCAGATCAGTTCACCCACGACGACACAGCTCAATCTGGGTTTCATAGCTTAAAATAATGTTCCTTGCTTTCATATGCGTCCTCGTGTTAACAGCTGCAAGTGATAATAGTCTCTCTGAACCAGCACTGCTCCTGAGATAATTGGTAGTAACACTTGTGTATAAATATGTTAATATACTAGCTGTTAGTGCTGAGGTTCAAGAGAACTGAACGCTCTGGTTCAATTTTTACTTCTTTTGTTGACTTGCACAGTAATTTGTGCAACTCCTCTCTGTTTTCATTCATAAGTCCAAAAAAAAACCCCAGGTAACCAAGGACAGCTCAAGAGGCAACTTAAATTAGTGTTTTTAAGGTGGTTTGAGATCCTTGTGTCAGCATACTGGTGGCTACAGCTGGTGTTTGTACAGTGAAGCTTATCATGGTTCATACAGGCTTGTCTGTGAGCGAGGGGCTCCCACAGAAGGAAAATAAGGGTATTGTGGGTTCAGTCTGTGTTAAGAGGTAGGTGGGATAGACTATAATCTAATGCAGAGGGCTGTGGGGGCCTGTGGCTGCCCCC
>JAHREE010000332.1:2446276-2493505 GCA_033628505.1 Tringa tobata | reverse complement strand
CGGCGGCGGCGGCGGCGTGGCCCGTCGAGGCGCCCGGGAAGGCATCAAGAATGAAATTGCTGTGGAAAGCTAAAATGGTAACCGGGTGTCCCGTTCCCCCTCCTCCTCCTCCTCCTCCCCGTCCCCCCTCCTTTCCCTGCCCGCGGGGGTGCCGGTGTCGGCGGGGCGGCCGGGGGCGCCCATCGCTGCTTCCCGGAGGCTCTCCGCTCTTCCGAGTGATGCTTATCTTCACAAGTAACTGTGTGTGTGTGCGCCTGACACGGGGAGGATGAAGGGAGTGCTGCGCAGAGGGAAGTTAGACGAGTCCCTTCGGAGAAATTCAGATGCATGTTTTCTGTCCGCCTTGCAGCGGCTTGCGCTCTTTTGTACTGTTAATAATCTGGGAAATGAGGAGTCATTGCAGCACATGTTCGGTTAAAGTTCGGAAGACGTTGCGCTTTTTTTTTTTTTTTTTTCACCCGCTTTCTATTATTTGTGAGTTTTAAAGCCTCGATTCTGTAAAGTTTTTTTGTAGCTTGAAATAATAGGTTTTGGAAAGGCAAACCACAAGCGCTTTAGATCCCTCCTGTCAAAAGAAATAAAGGGTTGCTGTATTTTAAATGCTTGTTAGTTTCAAAGTTTAAAGGCTGTCTGCCTAAGTAATTCAACAGTTTTAAAAAGTGCAATTCCTTCCATAAATGAAAGGCCAAAGAGATTAATTACTTTAGAAAAGGGAGGCGGGAGAGGGAAGAGAAGACTGCTAATCAAAACCAAACTATTTCCTTAGAAAAGACTTTATACAACTATTTAAAATATGTGCTAGTCTAGGAAAAATAGTTAAATGGAAAGTCAGGGTATCTTGATACCACAGGAAGGGACAACTTGCCAAGAATATCTCCAGTGTTCCCTCAATCTAAAAGTATCCTGTATTGCTTTGATTATTGTATTTACTTTGCATAGCCCATCTTCTGCCCTCAGCCCTTCACGAGCAACACCTGGTCTAGATTGTGGTTAGCAGAAGAGGGAAAACGTTCCCCTCTCTCTTACCTTTTTTTCTTTCCCCTTTTCCTGGCAGAGCACAATTCAGGATGGGGGTGAAGAGGTAGAAGAGGGAGCTGTTTACCATGTCACCCTGAAAAGAGTGCAAATTCAGCAGGCTGCCAACAAAGGAGCAAGATGGCTAGGGGTAAGTAAAGCTGATGCGGTGGCATTTTGGAAGGCTGCTCATGGACTTTGGAGCCTGCTCCAGGGAGCTGAATTCCACACGAATCGTTATGATATTAACTTTTAGCACTGACTGGTCTCACTACTTAAAAAAACCAAACAAAAACAACAAAACAAAACACTGAAGTTGTCTGTCCGGGTCATCTGAAATAACTCTCTCCTTGTGTTGACTCTTCCTCTTTTCTTGATGCGTAAAGAAGGTTTGACCAGTTGTGGTCATGGATCAGATGATAGTGCAGAAATAAGGATCTTAGCTTATGGCCTGAGAAGTTGAACAGTTAAGTTATTTCAGACTGGGCTATAGCTCATTTCTGCTGTTAGGAACCTACCTCAGGTCTCCCAAACAAATAGCCATGGTGTTTTGACTAATGAAGGTCTCTCAAAAGTTAGCAGAAACTTCCTCAAAACTTAACTGAATGTAGGTTTTGGTCTTACTTTTGTATTGCTTTCTCAGCCAGATGAGAAATTAATTGTCTGCATTTCTGCAAGAATTACAGCTCTGTACTGTTTTTCAAAGGTCTATTTCAAAGCATGAAGGCTTTAGTGGTAAGTAAAATGAGCTTAAATGCACACACACTCAATTTGGCATGCTGCTGAGTGCCTTCACCTTTGTCAGGCCAAGTCCCCAGCTGATATAAAATGTCCTCACTCCACTGGAATCAGTGCAGCTGTGGCAGTTTGAGCCAGATCTTCAGGAGGTGGCTATAACTTTCATACTATTTTATTATGTTTATATATTTTCTTTGGGATCAAAGGCAATAATATAAGAACTTGGTTTGATGTAGTATCCAGGTTGGTATTTTAAAGACTTTTACAACTGGACTGAGATTTATACCCAATAGTTTTCTTGTTAAGTTTCATGACATAAAGCAATACAGCAGTGCTGAAACCACAGTCAAGAAAGATAAGCAAATTCTGTCCTGCATATAGATAGTGCTTAGAATCTCCCCCTCCCGTGTTTCCAAGAAATACATAGAGTTCTAATCAGAACAGATAATTTAAAATCTGCTTCCTTTGAGAGGCAGATTTCCTATCTCTGCGTCCTCTTTTTACCAGGAAAAATATGAGAAAGTACTTGTGAGCTCCTTTAAATTTCCTAGCTGGTGGTTTTGTGTAAGAGGGGAGATCATTTTGAACGTGTCTGTGTCCCATAAATGTACTTTAGAAAAGTAAAATTTTATTCTGTTTTGGCTGTGGTGGTTCTTGTACATAGAAGTAGTTTGCCAGGTGTTGTTTGTATTCTCAAAGAGTGCATATGTGTTCCTGAGGTCATCACCACAGCTGATGGTGATGATCTTAATAGGAGGACAAAGGACTGCAAGGTCACGGAAGTGACTTTAGGGTTTCTGTGGCTAGTGTTAGTTTTTTTGGGTCAGAATCAAGACCTGTTTGTGGGTAAAGAGGCAGTGTGTCAGAAGTCTGCACCTGTTCTGGGTATAAATTGGTGACTTCAGCTTCCAGGTTGGTATCTTTGATGAGGAAAAAATCTCATTAATATTATTTTAAAATATTTTTAAACATATGGGCTGTTTGTTTCCCTTAAGCTCTTCAGAACATAAAATATTTTAAGCTCTTTTTGTGATCTTGTTTTATTAATGGCTTTACTGTGGTCCTGAAGTCAATAAATAGCCTCTAACCCAAAACATTATTTATGAATAACTATCCCTGCTGCCAGCAGTTTTGCCTTGAAAAGCGTAATTGTCCCTCTTATAATTGTCATCAGGTGACTTACTTTTTAATCTGGAGTTTATAAGAGTTTATTATGTTAATTTATTTTTTTTTTTTACTATGCTTTGAAATTCATGGCATGAAATTAATACGTTGTTGGCTTTATCAATATTGGTCTTCACTTGTTTTTGATGGTGTTTTAAGTCAGGCATAGGTTGAAGATTCAAGGTCAACTGAAAAGTATGGGAATAACCTATTTGTACATCAGCAACTATTGAGCCTTCACTGCAACAAATATAGTAACTCTGTTACTGATTATAGGCATGTGTGGCTTTGCTTTTTAAAAAGTTACTTTTTCAGTGGCAATTTATGTCCTGTAAATGTCTACTTACCAGTTTGACCTTCTCTGAGGCACTGAGTTTATGGTGGTTTATTGGTGCAGGTCAAGTTCCTTGTGCCTTGAGAAGCCCAAGGCTTTTAAAACCTCAATGTTTCATATGGCTATTAAATATTGTGTGGTATCAGAGCAGGGGTTTGATCCAGGGGTTCCAGAGTGGTTAGTTCTTAGGGATGCTGCATTTGTAAAGTGATGTGGAGGCTTTTCAGCTGAAAAGCATTAGATGGTAAATTATTTGATGTGATGCAGATCTAACTGAAAATTTCATAGAACCTGTGTTGAAAGGAATATAAAAGGTTTTATATATTCTAAGTGTATTGGGATTTATTTCCAATTTCTTCAATTACTAAGAAGCTTGAAATCGTGCTTAAATATATTCTCGTACGAGTACCAGTAAGCATGTGAATCTACATCTTTTATGTTTCAAGACGTCTAACAAATCTTTCTTAAAACTCTGTCCTAAGAACCTATCCAGGGCTCCTTAATGGTTGGCCCTGTTATGAGAGAACGGCCTGCTTAAAAGCTAATCATAAGATTACAGCTTAAGCACCATAAACATGTGCCTATTTAAATACAGAAATGTCTGTCTTGCGTTTCAAAATTCTACAATTAATAAAAGAAAAAGACAAACATGCTGTGACCTATGCAGTCATCAGCAGTTCAATAACTTTCAAAAGTGTGAAGCTTTTGTATAAACACCAAATTTCTTAGCTTTAAATTTAATTAGACATCAAAGGATGCCAATAATAGCTACTGGTTTTGTCACTAAATACTTAGTCACTAAATATTTAGTGAAGCTTAAGACTTTATGCAATACGGTATTATGAAGTTTTAAAAGCCCTAGAAGTAGCTCTGTATTGTGATAGATGCTGCACAGAAGCACTATCCTGACTAAAAAGAACTTACAGACTAAATATCAAATGAGACAACAACATATGTTGTCTCAGCGGATGATTGGAATCGGAGGTGGTTTTTCTCATGTTATTTGTAGACATCAAGGCAATGGAGAGTCTTAACAAAATGTTGAAAGTCAAATGTAACGTATGGAGATGTTGAGAGAGTATACGTCCCAAACACAACAGGCTCAACAAGAGAAAGCGTGAGGGCATTTTTTGAAAGTCAAGTGGGTTTTGGTGTCTCCAGGATAAGACCCGGAGAGGTCTCCAGGATCTTGAGAAAGATGATGTGGAGATTGGGAACAAGCCATGAAGGCCATGGAAACTAAGATACACGGCCTAACTTCTTTTTGAGAGAGAAGGATGGAAAAGTAGAGATTTGTATAGATGGACAGCATGCTCAAAAAAGGGGCTGAGGAGAATGCTTTTTGCAGCAGGCTTTTGAGTGGATGTTCAGCATCATTTGGAATGGCATTACATCAGATTAGAGAAACAGGTATATCAGTAGCTGGAATAGGAGGCTTGAGAGCACAGCAAGTAATTTTAATCATGTGGCTAGAAAGAAAAGCTTGTATTTTAAAACTATGACACAGAAAGAATCTGAAAAAAAGATTTGGCTTACCTCTGAGGATGTAAAGACAGCCCGTAGGGAGGCTGGCACCCCATGTGTCAAACAGGATGGTGCTATTGTCCACGAAGAAGCAACAAAGCAGAAAAGACAGGTGAAAAGTTTAGAGTTCAGCGGGGTTTTTTTGATCTTGAACTACAGCCAGTTACCCATGAAATGAAACAGATACAAGCTGAATCATACTGTAGCCAGAAGCATATAAGAACAGTAAAGCAATGGCTGTAAAAGTAGATTAGCTACTAAACACCTGAAATTCTGTTGCCAGGAGCACTATGCTGACAGAGTATGAATGGCATTGGAAAAGGTGATTTATTGTAAATAGTAAACTGAAAAGTAAACAGTTAGTCGAAAGAGAAAGGAAAAAGACAGGTAAAGAAGTAAGTGGAGAGACAGGGGGAATGTTTAAGAGGCTGAGATTTTGACTAGGAGAGTGATGGGACTATGGAAGGCAAAAGGTACAAGAGAAAGCAGTATGAGGTGGGATTGGATGCACTGGACAAGTGAAAAGATCAGAGGAGGACCACATGAAAGAAGCTCCTGCACTTGAACAATTCTTATTTCTACCATTTGACAAGGGGTCCATTACAAAGAGGAACTCTCCCTCGCAGGTGAATTTGAGGAGCTGGGACTGCAGATGTGGAATGAGATTAAATTGACATGCTGAAATTGATCAACCGTGGAGTTAACAAAATTGAAGAAAGAGGGGAAGGAAAAAAGGCCTTTCTAGTGAAGGTAATTGGCCCAGTGGTTGTGTTGATGCCAGTGGATGCATACGCTGAAGATGCACCAGGGTTAGGGGCTAGTAGAATGGGCCTTACAGTGATGGAAAGAGAAAAGAATGAATGGTGTAAGACAATAAGGCAGGAAGAAAATGAATGATCATATAAATAGCAAGAATTGAACCAAGGCTATAGATACTATCGCCAGTTGATTCCTTCATCTATGACTGATCCAATAGGAGGTGATGCTGTGTCAGTGGGGTTTACCTTAACTTAGTGTTCAGGAAATTATTAAATTTTATAGGAAGGCAAGTAGATCTGTGAGATACTTAGCTTTACAATAGCATGCTTGGAAACTGTGGGAAGTATTTGTGAAGTCAAGTAGAGTAGGAAGTTCAGAGAGTTGGATGTGTGAGCTTGGAAGTTTGTGAGTCAAAGCTGCAAACTTGACTTCTAGTTTGGATAAGGGAAAAAAACTTTCAGAAAAGGATGAAGGTATAATCACCTAAAAAAGATGTGGGTTTTGGTAGGAATTAGCTTTTGACAAATAGAGAAGAGCTTTTGTCAGCAGAGAAAGCTGTATCAAAGAGTTAAAATGGGAGTTGCCAAAAGTCAAGCCTTACAAAGCAAATGAAAACAAACAGCTAAATGTTTGTCAACCATATAACAGCAACAAAAAAATAAGTCTGCTTCACAGAGAGAATGAGATAAGAATGAAAGTTAATCTACAAATAACCAAAAAAACTAAACAATTTTTTGGCTATTTTCTATATGGATGATAAAGGTGAACCTGGAGGTCGATGATAATGATGGCATGTGGGGCTTTCACGTCTCCTTATGTTTTGTCTTTGCCTAAGAACTTGATGTGTGCCTACACTGGGCAGCTGGTAGTGTCCATCCCAGAACGACAAAGGAACTGGTGTATGAAAAGATAGTTGAGCAGCAGGGAGTTTTTAATTCATTTGTCAAGTCAGAAATGACATTGTATGGTTGGAGAACACAGCAGTGGTACCTGTATTTGGGGTGGTGGAGGTATAGTCTAGGAGAAATTTGTCTCCCAAAGATAACTGATGTTCTGGATTTAAAAAGGCTGTGGGTTTAATCTGTTTGTTTGAAAGTCTGCTCTTGAAATCACTTGAAAAAATTAGTCCCTGGAGAGACTGAGGAATTATAAGATAGGTGAAGGACCTGTTGAAGAAGAGCTGCTGCTGCAGCTCAAGCTGCAGGAGGGACTGTTGGTCTGGGAACAGGTGCCTACAGGAGCTCCACGTTGGTCAGTCCTGTGACTGAACTGCTGTCATGTGTTCATTAGGGTCAGTGACTTAAAAGCAGAAGCTTGCTGAAAAAATCTGATGGTCTGGCAGAGGAAGCAAACACCTGGAGGATGGAAATATCCTATAGGCTGGCACTCGGGATTGCTGTAACAGAAGTAGGTTGAAATAAGGTAGCACAGCACACAAAGGCATGTTTGCCTTTGCAAAAAAATGGTATTTTTTGTTCTTGTCCCTTTCAACTTTGGGTGTATTAGTCAATCACAGGATATGTGAACCATCAGCATAATACAAAACAGAAAAGGCAAATGTGATGCTCAGTTGTTTTAGGTTATTGCCAGCAGAGTTGGGAAGTGTGAACCCCCTGGTAGAGTGTCCTGGCTCACGGTCTGTAATTTTTGTAATTTTTAAGTTGATTTAAAGTGAGACAGGAGAGGACTTTTGGGATCATCAAGAAAATTATTAATATTTCTGATTATAATCTGAAGACTATAGCTTAGCTAAGTTAACAAAATGAAGATTTAGGGAGTCTATGACTAATTCCCATAAAAAAAGCTTGAAGTAAGCACAAGGGAGGGAAAAGAACCATTTGCACCAGCTATAGATTTGTGTATAAATTGTTAGAAATTAGAAGAAAGTTTCAAATCATCAGAGCAATGAGATAGTGGAGTAGTACTCCAGGAAGTGTGAAGGAAGCAAAGAATCCAACAGCACCAACACTGGAGCTGGCTCAGTTGGTGAAGAGGATTATAAGGTAAATTCAAGGTAGACAGTGGTTCTGCTGGAGAGACCAGTATACAAAGAGGAGGTTGGTGTCAAATTTTAGATTTAAAGTTGTTCTACAGGCAGAGAGAGAAGGTCAGATGGGAGTGAGTAGGACAACGGGGAAGGAGGGAGGTGGATGAAGAGAGTATGGAACATGGAGAAGGGGATACAGAAAAGTATCCACTTTGAGATAAAGAGAGGTGTTAGAAAATGTTAGTGTAGAATTGGAGGAGAGGGAACTGTGGTGTAAGAAGAATAGAGCAGGTGCAGTGCCACAGAAAATGAGCAGTGAAAGGTATGGGTGTGGCATGGGCAGATGGACAAGAAGATTACAAAAATTAAAAGCAAACGAGTTTTTAAAATGCTATGAAGTGACTTTTGTAGACCTCCATGTTAACCAGCTACAGTGCTTTATCACCTTTCCAAGGGTTAGGAAGGGGTAGGTGACTGGTGTCCAGCTTTCAAGGAATCCGAGGGAAGCAGTGAGGAATGAAGCAGGATGGGCTCCCTAGTGCTTGCAAATGTTTTTTTTCTAGCAGGGTCCTTTTTCCGGGAAGGAGTGAGGAAGAGACCTGCACTCTGCCTCTGGAGTTTTTATTGGGGCAGGTCACAGGAAATGCAGCCAGGAACGGGAGTTCCCCAAGCCTCTGTGCACCAGAGGAGGCCTTTAGAGACTGTATCTCCACATCTTAAGTGATTACTAAGCTTTCGGCGCCAGTCCTCAAGCATCAGGTTTCTTGCTCTACTGATGGATGACACAAGACAGCTCTTCCTTTTAGTCTTAAATATCCAGATAACAGAGAAATGCTGTGCTCCCTCATGGCCAGTGCTGCCTGGCTTATTTAGCCATTAGCTATGTGTCCAGAGCAGATTTTAGATCTGTGGTTTTTTTTCTTTTTGCTTTCTTTTTTTTTGGCCACAGCTGAACTTCAGGCAGTGATTGGTGCAAAACCTTACTTGTTTCAAGGTATCTTTGATGCTGTAACATTGGGTGTATAGCAGAACATCTTCTTCCAAAACTATAAATGAACTGCTGTAGAAGGGTGCTTTAAATACCTCCAAAATTCTGAAAGGGGAAAAGCCAAAAAGTACCAAATCTATCATTAAATACTTCTGTCTTTTCTTAATGCTGATACTATTTGATAACTACCTTTTCTGAGAGAAATTAATTTTGAATGAATGTCTCACACTGCATACAACCACAAGTTTGGATTCTGATCACCGCTACAGTCACATACATTGGAAGGAAGCTTGTGTTGGAGAGCTCAGTCAGAAAAACATTGCAAAAACGTCTGTCTGTTGAATCTATATCCCAGTTAAGACCTAGGACATAACCTTCTCTTTGACTTGAATAATATGTCAGAAAAGAACTTTTACTTTGGATTTTTTTTCTTTCCAACACTGACCTCCTAAATATGGGTTGAGATTTAAGTGGTGCTTGGAACCATCAACATTTTTGGAACATGAAAAACCTCAAATTTTCTCTAAGCCTGCTCCTGCCCTCCCATATGTCCTTCTAAGCCAGCTCTGTGATTTCTTTTTTATCTTACTCTTAGGTCCCAGATGTTCTGGTCAAGTGTAGTTTCCTGTGCAACCAGCAGGCAAGGACTTGGCTGCTCTTCATCCTTGCTGCAGCTTGCTGTTTTGTCTCTTGATTTATAGCATATGTTGGTCCCTTTTGGCTAAATCGGAGTCTTTGGAGTCTGATTCCTGCAGCCTGTCCCGCCCACCCAGACCAAGGCCAGGGTGTCGTTCCGACCGTGTGTTTGGCAGAAGCAGAAAAGCAGTTCCCAAGGAGCTGACAGGCTCCCTGCAGAAACTGGGTTGCACTATTGTCCACTCTGAATGCTGTCTTCTCTGAGAAACTGTCTTGGAGATGGAGAAGGAAGAAAGATGGCGTGTGCTCACATTGGTTTTGCATGGTGGAAGGTGCCTATCAACTGCTGGAGACCCACAAAGAAGATCTATAGAAGATTTCAGAGGGAACCAAATTATTTTACCTGTAGACAGGTGCATAGTTATCACAAAGAAAGCTTTGGCATCTCATTCAGCTTGCCTTTTGGTTTTGAGTAGGCTCTTTCCTCCTGCTCTTTCCTTCAGTTGTGGGTATAATAGTACCGTAGCATCATAGCCTTTATTAATGACTTCTTGTGGAATATTTTTCTTCTTGCTTCCTGGATCAGGCACAGATCTCCGCTCCAGGCATATCCCAAGTTGCACTCTTCGATGTGGTCATCATCTGGGTAATAGAGGCTGTGTGTGGAACAGACACTCAAAAATGAAATCTGAGCTTATTATGAGTTTTAAAATGGAAGCCTGAAAGGTTACAGTCTTTTACGTTCCCAATTCCAAATACAAAATGCATAATTAGAGGGGTACCTGGCTTTGTAGCGCAGTATCATGCTCTCAGTTGAGTTTAAAACCTCCCATTCCAAGCTGTCAAACTGTGTCAGGGTGGCAGTGCTTTAATCTTGAGGTGTTATTAACCCTGAGTTAAGGCTGTAGGATACTCCTGCAAGGCCACGTGGAACTAGGGAGAGAGACACGGGCAACCTCCCTTCCTACAGGGAACTTGTGTTTGGCATACTTTCAGTTTACCTGTGACATGTAGGAATATAACAACGTCCTGTACTGTAATTGATCTCCACTGGGAACTCCTCTGATAGCCAGGTTGCCTGTCTTTTTAAACTATGCTTCTTGGATGGTAGTGATTCTCCTTGAATTGTAGCATCTTAACAGTTGCTGCTCACATCACTGAATGTTATCTTGCTTGCTTTCTCAAGAAGAAATAGGTGAAAGGAATAACAACAAAAAAAAAAAATCAGCTTGCTCTGAAAAGAACCTGGCATTTTCTTTCTGAATGCTAAAGATCTAGGTCACTTGTTGGGTTAAAGAAGTGTTGGCAAGGAATGTGGCTATGTGTCATCGGAAAGCCTGGGAGAAGTAGCATATGAACTGGACTGAGATGCTGTAAAGAGAACAGCCCTGGAGAAACCATTAGTTTTACAGTTTTGGTTTTGATGTTTTCATTTTAGAAACAGGCTGAAGCATTGCGAGCGTGTTAGTCACGCTTGGATTTAAATTTAGCCTTGGTAAAGCTAATTAAAAATATGTTTAGTGACAGTGTGTAAATGCATGCTTTGAACTTGCATCTTTTACTACTGCTGTAGGAATCTGTTCTCTAAATATACAACTTACTATAGCCAGCATGGTAAGGGAGTCCAACTGTGTGAAGAAATGAGCACAAAGTGATCAGATCATGGCCTAAACCCTTGAAGAAAATGGGGTTTCCTTGTGTGAAAGGGGTAAATGAATGTTAACTCAGTGTGAATCCTGTTCTTCCTTGTCTTTGTGTAGCCAGTGTGTAGTATCTTGTAAACCAGAGGCAAAATGTCTGTGATGTCTTAGCATTATTTATCACCCCAGTAAGATAGCATCAGAGATTGTAAAACTTAGTTGTTGGGTTTTTTTTTTGAGACACTGGAAAAACAAAATGCCCCTCTTGCATCTGGAATTTTATATTCTTAATAGATTGCTCAGACAGCAGCAAAACTGCCTTTATTCAGTGGATGTGGACCAAGTTGATAGACCATTCTTTGGGTAATGGGATGATACTCTGATATGTTTTATTTGCATACTTTTCTCTGTCTGCTCACGGTTAACACAAATAAATCTGGATCTAAAGGGCTGAGCAGCTGACCGGTAGTTGTCTCTAGGGAGTTGTAGTTTGCCCCTGCAGTCTCCCAGAACTTTTTTTTTGCCCTTGATTCACCCCCAGAATGCCCTCTTTTCGTGTTCTCACTTTGTGAGCAGTGACTTGTAATTCTTCATGGGTGGTACACCAACATGTAGGTGTACATTTAGGGCCACACTATAAAGTCTGTGTTATGTTTTTACACTTTCTGGAATAAGAATTTTATTGAGATGTATAAGAATGTAGGATTATTTTGTTTGGTTAGTTTGTTTTGGGTTGGTTTTTTTCCATTTCTGTTTTTGTTGGGGTTTTTTTGTTTTGTTTTGGAGTGGTTTTTTTATAAAGTTTTAAAGGAATTTTATGTTTTGGACACAGAAATCCATTTACTGTTTATGGAAATCACTCTACCTTGGACCAAAATGAACTCATGCTAGTGCCTGAATGCAGCTGCGCCGTACTTCAGCACCATGCCACCAATAATTTAGCGACCGGAAGGAAAGTAAAAACATATCCAAGTGAAATGATAATGATCTTGCATTCTTACAGCGTCTTTCATCCAAATAAATTTCAAAGCGTGGCCACAAATTTTCACCAGACAGACTATGTGAAATATGTTGTAATGTAACATAATACAAAAGTGTGATTTGGGTGGGGCTTAAAACTCAGCAGCAGCGCTGTTGCCTGAGAGTTGCTGGAGTTCCCCTTTATTTGGGGAGGTGCGGAAGAGAGGAGAAAAAAGTGTTTCTGGGACGATGTGACTTCTTTTAAAAGGCTATTTTTTTGAGGTTCCTGAAGAAGTTGAAACATCAGAAAAAGTTCCTGGGGAGATGGATTAGCTGTTGAATATGCATGGTAATATTTATTTAGTGGCTTCATAGTGTTATCACATGGGTATCTTCTCTGCATGCGGCATATATGCTGCAAGGAGCAGCTGCTTAACAATGCATAGCAGCACATTGAAACAATTTAGGACCAGAAGTGAGTTAATTAAAACCACTTGGGGAGAAGACCTGGACTTCTGAGAGTCCAGAGTTCTGTAGAAGCATTCACCCACCGTACAACAGCAGTTGCGAAAGCAAGCTCAAATATTAAGCTGAAGCAGGGAATGAAGCAAAGTTTAGGAAATGCTACTAAGGAGATTATAGTAGCCTCTCACTTGTTCCTGCTGCTTGTTCCCTCATCTCAAAGATAAAGGAACAAGAAAAGGGATCCACAAATGGGAAAGTATTATTGCATTTAGAGATGCTGAAAATTTAAGGACTGTTAAATGTGTGTCTTGGTGCAACTAGGGTTGATGTGCAGGTTTAACAATAAGTTCATTTGTTAAATTTTTACAGGATTGAGGCTCGATACTGGCAATAAATAGGAGGATATAGCAAAGGCATTCAAAACTGTGATTGGAGAAGGGACTCTCAAGGGAGTGTGGTGGTTTTGAAACAAGGAGGAAGGGGGGGAAAGAAATGTGTAATTTTACATGGTGTGTAATTAACCTGAAGGACTCGCTGCTGAAGGAATTACTACTGGAAGAAATAATTGAGTCCAATGGATTCAGAAAGGATTAGACATTTATATAAATAAATAATAACAAATACATAAGCATTATATTGGATTTAGAACACAAGACGGAACGTTTTGTAATTTAGGTATAAACCAAACACCTCCTGCACTTGAGAAGAATCTCTCCCTTTAGACTGGTTACTCTGTATGTTATGGGTGTTATTTCTTCACCTTCCTCTATAGCATCTGGCCATTGTCAGAGGGAAAAACCTCTAGTTTAGTTTAAAATTATTATGTGTTGCTGTTTATAAAGTTCTGGTTTCAATTTGTTTGCAGCAAATATTTAACGAGGCAGAATAAAATTGGACACAGGCACTCACAAAAGGAATCATGAGAACTTTAATGTCCAGAAGATGTCAGGGCTATATTGCAAAATAGTATGGGAGTTTGTTGTGGGCCTGTTTTCCAGCAGTCCTGCGACCTCCTCCCGGTCAATGAGAACTCTGGGTGCTCAGATCTTGCTTTTTTTGTGTGTAAAACAAAAATTTGCGTCCTTGCTGTTTTAGACTCAGCAAATGTAGGAATCGTGTGGGTTGCCCTTTGTGTTACCCCATTCAACTTCATAATAACTGCTTTAAAAATAAGGCAGCTAGAACAGGGTATGGGACACTACATGTGGTCTCATCAGACCTTTTATGCAGTGGAAGAATAATGTCCTTTGACTTGCTTTGGTACCCTTTATTTATACTTTGCAGAATTGTTTGCTTTTTGTTGCTGCTTCCAAGCGTTGTGCTGAAAGATTTAATGTTCTGCCTACTCTAACCCTTCAGATCTTTTCTCTGATCTGTGTGCCACAGTGTGACCTTTGAGGGTAGGACTTTCAACAGACTTTTTTGCTGGCCTCTTACATTTCTCTACATTTAGTCGTGTAAGCCATCTGTTGCCCATCAGAGTGTAGCTACCCTTTAACAGCTTTGGCAAGTGAAATGAAATTTTGGCAGCCTCTGCCTTAGGTGTGAAGCTTTCTGGTGGTTTGCGTGGTAGCACTCATTAACCTTTTGCTCTGCCAGTTTACTGGGTTGGAGTCCGACGGAGTTTTTAATTGTTGTTCTTTGCCACTAGTTTGTGTCCAAGTACCAATTTATGTAGCTCAGCCCTGCATCAGTGCAGAGATTACTGCATACACCACTGAAATTTGTGGTGGTGGTCCCTTAGCTGCTGCTGCTCCACTTGTCTACCATGGCTTAAAAGTAACGTGAAATCTTTGCTGAGAATAAACTATTTGCTGTATGTCATATTGAGCACATGAATTATTATATATGTAAGCCCTGCCATACCAATTTGAGGACAATTGTGATACTGGATTTAGAAAGGTACTGCAAGTGAGGAGTCCAGTGCTCGGTGTTCATTTGCTGACGATTCATCCTGTGGCTGGAACTGACCAACTTATCTTTCGGGGGTTTAATTTTCTCACCTGTAATAAACTCACTATTCATTTTTAGATTTAGTGATCTGAGGAGTGCAGAGGCAAACTCTTGTGCTTTAATACGACTGTATAGATTCAAACCTATGAGAGAGAAAACTCTTCTACTGTGCCGGACACGCAAGGAAAGTTCTGTAGCAGGGCAAGATCCTCCTGATATACCCTGGGAATCCATTATACCATCTTCACTGTTGAAATGTTAGAGAGCAATATATTCTGCCACTTATAGATGCAGAGGCTTGGCTCTTCTAATCCCTTCTATGAAGAGAGATGGGTGTTGCATGAGACACCAGTGTTCATCTCCATCTTCTTAAAACCTTCCAGCAGGGCCCCAGGAGTGTGCACGCAGCATGTGGAGTGCCTCTCCTTGGCAGCGGGTTGCTGTTTTGGAGTGGGTTGCAGTGGTTTCAAGTGCTGCATGGGTCTCCAGCTCACGGCCTGTGGACTACACCTGGCAGTGCTGCCACTGGGCCACAATGACACTAATAAGGTGTAGGCACTTAAAATGATTTTGCGGAGTGATCCTGTTATTATATTCTATGCTTTCATCTGTTTTTCTTTTATGTTCTTCCCACCTTTTTGTTCTGAAAGCAGTTTACAGGATTATTTTCTTTTTCACTCCCACCCCCTCAGCTGCTTTGTACAGTTGTCTTTCTCCTTATGAAGGCTCAACCTTTCTCCCAGTCAATAGCTGTTTCTTCCTTTCTAAGGAGTCCGTGGGCTCTTTGTGCAAGTAAAACAACATGTTTTTATTATGAAGTGGCATTTTCTATTGAAAGATCTCAGAATGATTGAACAACATGGAATGACTGAATGCTTTGTGATGTGTTCAGATTATCATAGCTAACAGCTTCAAACTGGAGGCTTGTGATATATCTCATGTAGTAGCTTAGACTTACCGATACAACAGAGCCTTCTGACCATTAAAAATCAAAGATCTAAACTTCTGAGTATCTATATAACCTAAAGCAGAAATAGAACATCACGTTAAAGAGCTATCTAGGGTCTTATTTCCTCTTATATATATTATGCTCCATATAAACTTGCATAAAAGCTTGCATGCATTGAATCATAGTAGGTTTCTGTTTTCACTCAAATCAAGCGCAGAATGTCCTTAAGTTGTTCATAGTATTCACCTGGGAGGTTGGTAACGTTTCAAAACTTTGTTGGTCTTGGGGTGCAAAGGACAAGTCAGTACAGCCTTTAGCATTCACTGTTGTTTTCACTGCAAAAGAGATTAGTTAACTAAATGCTCCTGAGGTGCATTTGGAAGCCAGTTTAAATATTACATGCAAATACAACAAGAAAATTCTTATGAAGATACACCTACGCATCCTTTTGTCTGTTTGCTTGGTTTGTAGTAATCTCTGGCTCAACCTGTGGTGCATTTTATATTTTTAGAGTAAAAACCCTTTAGGGCAGCCATGGTGTCTTACGGTTTGACATGGCAGCCATTGTGCTGCTGTTGGAAATATTTCATACATAACAATAATGTATTTCACTTGGAAGTCAGATCTTACGCTTTTGCATTCCTCTCATTGAGTGCTTCAGATTGATTCTGGCTGCGCTTTCAGTCTGCTGGCTCCCTGTCGCATACAAAATGTGAATGAACTCTTGCACACTTACTTAAACCACGAGGCTTGCATTTTTCTTCGTGCAAAAACAGTCGTCTTGTTCAGAAAACATCAGGTGGCCATAGAGTTAGAACAGGACAGAGAAGAACAGAGGTATGCTATTAATTCCTGATGGGTAATTAAACAACAACCCCTCCCTTATGCCCCCCCCCCAAAAAAAGCCAAAACCAAAATTTAACAGACAGTATATGTGGATGATTTCTGTTTTATCTTGCAGCCTGATATTTTTTTTGCTCTTCCTTTCCCCTTTACTTGCAAGCTATACTTATTTTGCATTCTGACTCAATACTTCCACATAATTATGTGTGTGTTTTGATTTGTGTCCATTGCCTAAGGATTTAAGTTCAACTGCAACACAGCATTCTTAACTGAAATACAAATGTCTGCGGTGGGTTCAGCACCAGCTCATGCAACCCGTGCTGCTTTCTGCTGTGTCTGAAGAGATGGGTTAATGGCCAGGTGCTGTAGTTACAAGAAGGCAGTAATTTGTGTAGGTATGCAATATGTAGAGTTGCCATACGTTTATGCAGTTTGTCATACAAAATGGAGAATTTGTCATAAAGGAGGTGCCTATAGAATTGGCACAAGGATGTTGCCATCACAGGTATGGTACATAAAGACGTATTCATACCTAGATACTCCCTTTCTCTATGTGTACAAGAAGAATCCAAGAAGATTCCATAATCTGATCCCCTGTCACGTCTAGATAACATAGTAAAAATGCAGTTTGGCCTGAACTGGTGATTGAACTAATATTCTTGGAGTCTTTCACTGCATAAAGGTTCAAGCTGCTAACTTTTAGCGTTAGGAAACATTAGCTTATTATTACTGCTTTTTCTGCCCAGGGCCCACCCTGGAGAGGTCTCTTAGTTTCAAAACAAAGGGTAGTAAAAAGCACAGCCATTGAAATGAAGTTTGTAATGCACTTTAGGTATGTATTCACGCTGTGGTCATAAAAATGGTTTACTTACTGCTAACCTATTTCTTTTAGAAAAGATTAAAAAAGCTTGGCAATAGAGATTTCTCACAGTAATTATTATGACACAGGTAACAACATTTCCTTGATATTTTTCCTTCCACAAAAATATCTTATGTTTTTCAATTTCAGTTTATTGAGAATCAGTCTTCTGCTAAATATTTTCTCCTCTCTCAGAAGGCATTTAATTTCCCCACACCTACAGTTTTATTTTCCAGCTACTCATACTACCAAAACCTATCACTCTTGCCTTGTTGTTTATACTGAGTGTAGTAGCAGTTTACACTGATTACCTGACACAGTATAATTTTAATTTCTGTGTACTGTTTGAGCAAGCTTTACAGTGTGAAAGGAAAGCCAACAATACAGTCAGGATGAATAAAACCATTTTGGGTTATGTAATGTGCATTCATGCTACTATTATGCAACAGAATTATTACTTGTGGCATCCTTAAATCCATTTTGAGTTCTGCAGTGTTGCCTGCTGTCTCATACAGGATATTATTTGTTTCTACTGAGTGAGCAGAAAGTGATGATGAGCTCCACTATAAAATTAAATTACATTCCTGGAAGGGGAAAAAAACAGTGCAATACTTTTACAGGAAAAGTATCACAGTAGTCAAAAGTATTGACTACCAGCAACGTAGGTAGTGGTGAAAAAATGGTCTTACATTTCTGAATGGTCAAAATACAATTTTTTCATGGTCACCTATAATTTTCATAGAATGGTGTGGCACTTGCCACATTAAATCTGTCTGACTGTGTTAGTGGTAATATCAGTCATCCCTTCTCTTTGCTATACTTGGCATTTATTAAAAAATCACAGCATATTTTGGTTTAGTATTTTTCATAAAAGAAGCATGGCAAATGGCTTCACTGACCAATGTTTCACAAACAAAATTTATATAATAGCTTTCCTCTAATATTTCCTAGGGTAGACGTAGACTTGTTGTCATCTTTAACATCCGGGCAGCTTATAAATATGAGGATAATGGAGAATTTTTAACTGCTGTGTGGTGGAGATGTCATTGAGCTGATATCATAGCAGTATTAAGTGGCATCAAAATTCAGTTGTAC
Source organism: Tringa tobata (assembly GCA_033628505.1). Taxonomy (NCBI): domain Eukaryota; kingdom Metazoa; phylum Chordata; class Aves; order Charadriiformes; family Scolopacidae; genus Tringa; species Tringa tobata. Next base: position 2,475,597 of record JAHREE010000332.1, on the reverse strand, counting down.
TGGAAATAATCCTGTGATGTCTAGCCTTGTGTCAAAATAATCAAGGGTCATATAACAATAAAATATAGAATTAGGGAGATGGGAGAAGATGCAATATTAAAATTGCAGTTATGCAGTAATTGAGGCATAAGCATTGAGGTGGATGAGATCAGGAGATGAGGCTTGGGACAGGGTTACATACAGACTCAAAGGACAAGGCTTACGTTTTCAAGGTAGACCGAGTTATTTATGGGCTAGGGCAATGACTTTAGCAGCTGTATTTTTTTGTAATTTTGTATTTTTGGAGGATATTGATGTGGATGACATGAGGATAAAGGTCCAATGTTGTAGGCCTTTGAAATATAGATTAGTTTAAAACAGGAGAAAGTACTCTGTGTAGAGGCCACAGTGTCATCACATGTCGTTGAATCAGGTAACTTGATTTGTACTACCTTATAGCGTTTGCCTTGTATGAAGTTCTTTAACTGGGAAGTTGACATGGCCTTAACCATTTGTGCCACATTTTCAGAGTTTAGTTAGCTCTTCTGTAGGAGATTTACATACTAAGTGAATTCCATTATGTGCGTTCAGCCTAGCTGCTTACAATGTGTATCAGCATGTTGTGTCATTTAACAAAAATATCACAATGATTTCTGCCAGTGTTTTTTTTTTTTTTTCCAAGGTATTTGTTCATACCTGGGTTTGTACTGCTTCTTGCTTGCTGTGCCCTTAGTTGTTGGCTCATGACAGCATTCTGCGATTGCTTGGTAACAGTGAAAAAGCTAAGGCTAGGTGAAGGTCTCTTCTGTTGAACACTCTGGTGTCTCGAACGTATATGAAGATGTAGACTGACTGGTATTGCATGACACTGGCAGGTGACTCCCCCAAAGATGGGAAGATGGGTGAGGAGGAGCTAGGGAGAAGTTTTCCTTTCAATAAAAGACAGTTTATTTTCAAGCTCCCGGTAGACCTTACAAAGAAACTGAGCTGAGATCTGGCATTTTGAGCTGAATGCATGGATTTGTCAGGTTTTCAGATGCTATTTTTAGCTTCTGCTGTCTGCTTGTTGCAACAAAACTGGGTTGGTTTGGTGGTCTTCTACATCTGCTATATGGACTCAGTGTAGAAATGCTACTGCTTAGTTTTATAGGTTACTCGTCATCTACAGACTCAGAAGTACTTCATAGAGGAGGTCAATGGTAATCTGCCTTTCCATAGTTGGAAAAACTGTGGCACACAGAGGTCTTCCTTATGACGCTACCCAGGGCTAATAGTACCATGGCTTGAATTTCAAGAGTGCTAATATTCTTTTGAGCTACCTTTGAGGACCTCCCAGGAAGGACACTTCTTCTTGGACTGTGATCTGAAGAGCCAAACTCCCTACCATCTGCAGTTAGCATGTTTTGCTTTGTGCAGCTAACATTTTTGAAATTAAAATGGCTTTCAGAAATCCTGACTATAGATTACAGTGATAGGTATACACTTGAGGAGTGTATACCTATACCTTGAGAGCAACTCAAGCTCACAGTACAGCAAATCTTCTATTTACAAACAGAACGCAAGTCTGGATCGTGGTTATCTGAAGACACAGCATAACCAAGCAGGACGTTTCTACTGTTCAGCACTCCAGAAGTTAATATCACCCATATTTAGAAAACATGAGACAAAGCAGAATAACAGGGGAATACGCATTTGGCTACTGCTGAGTTTAGCTAAAATTACTGGCCACCATTTGCAAGGAGTGCAACTATTTTCTCTGCTCATCTACAGTCAGATCACTGAAAACTATTTCAAAGTCATGTGAAATATTTGCGCTCTCTGCCATGTTTTATACCATTTTCCCCACTCATTACCCATTCTTTTCTCCTTTATGGTTCCTAGTACGTAACTCGGCCCAGGAACTATAAGCAGGTGTTGGCATCTACACATTTCCAGGACAGACTGGAAGCAGTGAGAGTGTGGGGAGGGAGGAAGAGAAGTTAAGGCAAGGGTTGTTAGCAGAAACAGTAATTACTATTTGCTGTTTCTGGGGCACAGGGGAACTGTCCCAGCTGCCTATTTCCCTCTCTCAGGGACCCTCTATAATCCATACCTGTAAAACCTTTTATTAGTTTTGACAGTTAATCACTGACTGTTTTATGCAAGTCCAAAGACTCTATGTAAGAGTTCTTCCCTCATGGAGACACTATGTAACACTTCCTTCATCTATGGAAGTCAAAATATTTTACAAAATGGGCTGATTTTAGTGCCAAAATGGGCAATAAAACTTATTTCCTTGCCTTCATTCCGGTGCCTTGCTCACTTAGGTGTCTATTAACTTGGGTACTTAACTGCTTGGTTTGGTGATTAGGCATTTTGGTGTTCTATGCACTGAAGAGAGGAACAATGCTGGGTTTTACAGAAGTAATTATCCTCATACAAAAGGACTTTGGAAAGATATTTAATATGGGACACATTTGTTTGCTGGGTCAGAAGAGTATTTCTAGTAAATGTCAATTGATGACAACTATTCCTCAACACTATAAGATGCACATGACTAAGAGTCTTACCTGACTTACTGGTTTCTTGCTTTTCTATTTTAAATTAGGAACTAAGCGTCAATGTCCAGTCAAAACCACCACAAAGAATATTTATACATACTGACGTATTATGAAAATACTATGTCCCTGGCATGATTACAAGACAATAAGATTGTGGTGAACTGCAGAACTGTGAAACGCGTCAAACAAAAATGAAAATGGTTTAAGTAATCTGATGTTTCAGGTTCAGTTAACTCAATGAAGATTTTACGTCAGATAAAAGAATAGGGTGGGAGGGCTTGTCTTGATTTTGTTAAAAGTCCTTCTAGCAAGAGAGGTGAGAGTCAGGATGAGAAGGAACTTTTTGTAGGTAGGAAGCAATGAGAAGGTAGGTGCATGAATCACACAAGAATAGCTGGAGATGATGTTTTGGAGCAATTTTTGTTCTCTTTAAAAAGCTTGTATGCTGCACAGTGAACCTCTCAGACGACTTGACTCTCACTGAATAATGTGGCTACGTTCCTTTGCTGCACAGATGCTTCTAAGAAGTGGGCCAAATTTGGAGGAGGAATTTATATGTTCCCATGGCTGGATAAGTTCCACCATTTGTAAGAGTGCCATTTTTATGTAGACTTCTTTGAAGATTCAATTTCTTAATGCACTTGCTTAAACTCCTTTAGATGCATGTAGCAAGAGGTGATGTGTAAATTAGGCTTCTTTATTTTTGCTTTGATTCATTTAGAGCTAGCCCCACATAGTTCACTGATACCCAAATGAGTCTAAATTAGCATAACTTCAGAAGGTGTGAGAATGCACAGCTCAGCACCATGGTATGCATGATGTTTCTTATTTTCCCCAAAGTGGTTTTAAGTAGCTGCAAGGTGCCTGAGTGAAAGGGTTCTAACTGAGCAACAGCATTTGTGTAAGAGGGTTTTTTTTTTTTTTTCCCTTCGTCTTTTTTTTTTTACCCCTAAATCTGAACCACAGCTTTTGTTCCTGTTTGCCAGCTCTTCAGACAGATACCAGCCAGGCTGTGAGCTCTAAGAATACGAGAAAACGAGAATGCCTTTTGTATAATGATCATGGAATTAACTGGTCCTGGAAACTCTGGGTTGCTGCCAAGAAAGTTTATTTATGTGGTAAGAAAGGAAAGGAAAAGGGTGGAGCTTTGGAAATCCAGGAATACCCCTAGCTGGCGGATCATAGGAAAGAGCTAGTAAAGGTTTTTTGGCTTCCGAGTTAGGTGCAGTCAACACCTGATTTCCAGCAGCATCCAAAATGAGGAAATGGGGGTTAGAGAAGTGGAGGGAGCTCTGTGGAGAGCTCCGTATTAATTTTATTTCCAAGTGCATTGCGCAATAAAAGCAGCCTCTCTCGTGAAGGCAGGAATTTACGCTGCCTGGAGTCTGCAGGCTGCGAAAGACCTGGCCACCCAAATCCTGCATTTCAAGGCACGGTTTCCTAGAGGGGAAATTCTGCTTCAAATTCAGACTCTTATATCATGCAAGCTATTTTCTAGGCTGACAGTTGTGTAGAGTGGAGGACGAGGACAGAGAGGAGAGTGGCGGGATGCAAGGCTCTTAAATACTGCCAGCATTGTAGAACTGATTGGAAGAGGATGGATGTGTATAGCTGGGAGCCTACCCTAACGAGACTTGAAATACTTGTGATTTCATTTGATAAGCTTACTCTGGTTACTGCTCTTTCTGGTGTGCCCTGTTACACGGTATTGTTAGTGCAAAATTAGCACTTTTCGCAGGGTTGTTTTGTTGGTTTGTTTTAATGGTCATGTGGTGCAGACAGGGGAATCGGCACAATGTGTGTAAGTTTGAGTCAGTTCAGCATGATCATCAGCTGCTGTGGATTTTATCTGTCAATACACGTACAGGACAATCTTGTTTTCTTCCTTTTAAGAGTAGCAGGCTCAATTATAAAGTTCATTAAGATTTTTGTTGGAAGGAAACACAATATCAAATAAGTTGTTAATATCTTTGCAGTTGTTCTTTACAAAAATACTCAACTGAAGTGAGTAGGAGTCTTACATAGCACCCTGAAGACATATTATTAAGTTCTGTGTGGTTTTTGCCAGGGAATAAGGTTGTTCTTCAAGCAGCTTTTCTGTTTCATCTGAATTGCTGCTTTCTTTAAGTGATGTGTGACTCCATGTTAAATGAAGGATACCTTAGGTTTTTCTTCTCGCAGACTGGTGTTATGGATTCTTGTATTTTTGGAGCTTTTGAAGCTTAATCATTCCATGATTTGATTATTTTTTTTCCCCCTTCCCTCCACCCCTGCCAAGGATGACTGTAGATATTAAAGGATTTTGCTGGAGAGCCTGTGTGTAAGGCAGCAGTATAAAAAAAATTAAGGGCAAAAAACATCTCGTTCCTACTATCAGAATGTTAAAGCTGATTCACATTTATACAAACAGTGAAATGAAACAGCCATTCTCGATTAGAGTACCTTATTTTTATTGAACTTCTAACTTACCGCACTTTAGGCAGTTTTTTATTCCAGCATAGTGTGTCCATCCAGTAAGTTAATAAAAATAGCTAGAGTGGAAAAATCCCCATCTGGAAAAACTGTAAGTTTAAAGGAAAGTCAAAAGCACTTAAAAATCTGTCAAAATTGATAAAAATGGAGTTTAAGAGACTCTAGCTGGTTAGGTGCTCTTGAAAATTATTTTGCAGAATTTCTAAACAAAACGAGTCTTTACTAAAAGTGGTAATGTTTTAAATGACTAAGCCTGAAGACTATTTGATACATCATTTAATTATTGTTCATCCCAGTTGTTTTCTTTCAGTATTCTTTTTCCTGTCTGCCTAATGAAAAACAATCATGTTGATTTCATTCCACAATTCTCCCTTTCAGAATCTCAACAGATAATATTTGCATTGGAAAAAAACCTACAGACCAGTGTTTTTTTGGGTAAAAGTGATTGTTTCCAGTGATGTTTCTGAAATAATGACATTTTGTATGTCTCTGGGTAGCAGCCTATTTTTGTACTGTTCAGAATTTGAACTATTTTTTTTTACCTTGGGTCTCTACTCCCTCTTGCTAAAATGTATCATTAATTTAGGAGATGGTGGATTATAATTAATTTATAATCCCAGTAAAGGTTAACAGGTAGCATCCGTACCCTTGGCCCACGAGACTGGGGATCCAGATCTGTATTTTGGCTGTCAAACTGAGTAAAATACGTGGCAACTCTGGGGCACGTGCAGGTTTTGCTTTATTTTCTTGCCATCGGTAGACAAAATGGCAAGAGATCAGCGTATCTCGGCCAGTTCTTGCAGAGAAGGACTGATGGGAACTGGAGATTATGGTATTGAATGGTATTGATATGGCACAAGATAAGATGTCTTGCCAGGTTCATAAAGGAGCGTTGCTTTTACAAACCTAGTAACACGCTGTTCTGGTAAGAAGCTGCTTGTAACTTAGGCCCCGCTTACTCAAGCCCTGTGTTGGTAGCTGTTGCAGAGAGAAGATGTTTGGATATTATGCTGATACTCATATCTTTTCCTCATCCTGCAATTGTGTGTGTGGCTATCTTGCACTTTCACAATGCCTTGGTGAGTCAGTGAGATTGTGTGTGGATTCAGGAGCCAGCTTGTACGGGACAAGGTCAGGACCTTAATTGTAACCAGCTTGGAATTGAATTATAGCTGCTTCAGTACTGGGCTGGTTTTGGAGTCAGTTTGTGTTTGAAGGAACTTTTTGGCTTGGATGTGTTTTAGTGCGCGTTGAGCTCTCCTGTTTCAGCAAGAACTGCGTATGTGGGTACTGTTTTGTGCTGTATAGCTGTAAGATGATCGCCTTAAAAGAGAGTGGGCCCCTCTGAAGGTACAGCATTGCAGGGGATTACTAAAGATGTTAAACTAGATCAGTACCCACACAACCTTAAAAAATAAGGACTTGCAAGAGTATACCTCAGTTTGACCTTCCTATGTTTGCTTTTGAAAGATGTTGTCTGTCTTGTAGGAAGCTATTTGCTCGTCAGTTGCACTTGCAGGTTATTAAGGCTATAATCTGTTACCTCAAAAATCAAAGTTAGACTGTTTAAAAAACATTAAAAAAAATAGACTATAAAATGGCATATCTGTTTGTTTAGTTTTAGTCTTGTAGAGGACCAAGAAAATCTTACTGAAGCCCTGACATGTTGGGTTCTAGCATCTTTGTTAGACACGTTGAAGGAGAAAAATGGAAGGAGCTGGAGAGCCTTTTTTGTTGTTTTGATGCACAAAACAATGCAAAACTTCTGGTGGCTTTAATTGGTACCACATAACAGTAATCATCATGTGCCACTGTCAGAACTTGCAAAAAGCTTTAGGAACGTCTTTTAATAGCAGTAGATACAGTATTCCTCTGAGCAGATGACACAAAAGCAAACATGAAAACTCTTTTGCCTTTGGGTAGCCTGGTTATGTCAGTGAGGAGATGGCCTCTTGATTAAATCCAGACCGAGCAGTTTCCTGTTAGCATGCTAACTCAGCCCACAATGTCTTATTCTGAAAGTCTGTTATTGAGCTCGTCTGCCAAGTCCTTTTTCCTTTTAAACTTACAGGCAGGATTGCTAAAATAATACAAATAAAAACAGTCCCTAAAAGTCTCTTAAAACGATTTCTAGCAGCTTAGTGTTTTGCTGACAAACTCAGTTTTAGATTTTCGGGATTTGGGGTTGTTTTTTGTTTTGCTTTGGTTTTTTTTTTTATTTGGCTTTTTTTTTTTTTTAACATTCTCCCAACGTGATGTCTTGGGGAAGTTGCAGTGTTGCAATTAATGGAAAATTTTGTGCGTGTATCAATCTTGGAAGTGGATTCTGCCCTTGTTTGGGTCACAGTCACATCAGTGAATGAGAGGTTTTTAAACACACTGAGTAGAATATGGCTGTAAGTCAATACATCATGAGTGGGACAATCTGCTGGATAGAAAATTAATAAATACAGTAGTGCAGACTTTCTTCCCTATTTGAAAGCGGTTGTATTGTGTAACTAGTTATTTTCAAAACTATGTTTTAATAGTAAGATGAAAAGTCAGCAGGAAAGTTTAATATTTCTTCCAAGCAAGTTTTGCTTAGGGAAAATTTGAATGGAGGAGATGTATGTTGTTGCTGCTATATTCTTTTTGTGTTTCTGTAATGATGGTGTCATATATAATTATATATACCTTTAAGCCAGGTATATAACAGATTTAAAACAGCCATAGGATCCGTGGAAGAAAATTTTGCAAGTTACTCAGGTGTAATTTCCTTCATTGCCTGCGGGATTGCATTGGGATAACAGTGGGTTTCGTACTGTGCATTACCATGTCTATTTATAAAAGCTATTAATGGGTTCATGACACAAGCCCAAGTTACCCAGTCTGTAGTTTCACAGTCTGTTTGACCAGATGTAAACCTGCAGTGCTTCTAGAAATTGTCTGACACAAGTTTGGGTGCAAACTGTTTCTGCAGCCGTGGGGTGAACTCGTCTGGGTTGAACCTGACCCCACCTAATGAAATAAAGGGTATTTATCCAGTTTTGGCTGGACCACTCTCCCAGCCCAGTTCGCTGTAGCAGGTGGTCAGAAGAGACCCTCTGGGAATTGCTTCTTTCAATAGCTTAAATTCAGTATGGAATGGTGCCGTTCTGCAGTTGAGATGTGGCTGCCAAGTTTCCTAGGACCTCTGCTTACCTACTGTGTCTATACTCTTCGCAGTTTGTTGACAGGTCCTCGTGTCTTTATCCTACAAGATGCTTCTGGCTCTTCCGGGGCTTCCTACAGACACAGAGGTGCTTTTCTGCCAAAAAGCCTGTGCCTGGGCCCAGTTCTTGTTAAAAAGTCCAGAACATTGTGGGGTACTGCAATTATTCCTATTTTTTCTTTCGCTGTGTGGTTTTTGGTATTTATCAGAGTTGCTGGCGACTTTAAGTCATTAACATGCTGTCTTCATGTCCTCAGTCTAGTACCAAGGTGTTGTGTTAACACTGGAATATTGTTAGCCTTATTGTTTCTAACTCATACCTTAGTAGGCAGTTTCTGGAGCAAAACTTCTGTCCAAATGGCTGTGTGCCTGGTGGTGGTTCCTTGGGACAAAATTGAAATGTGTTGTCAAGGAACCATGACAAAACACAAGATATGGATTGTAGTGCATTGTGTGATTCGGTATTCAAAACCCAGAAGAGCTGTTAAATTATAAAAAAATCACTGTAAGGCTAGGAAATCTGACTTGATATACTGTTATTACCTGGTATCATGACACAACAGAAGCCATTACCCAGGAGAGGAGGGTTGTGATTCAGAAGAGAAGCATCACAGCAGTCTCAGTCGCAAGCTTGCTGTGAGTAAGTGAGGAGGAAACCTGCAGTGGAGTAATGCCGCAATGAAAATGGGTTGATCTCCTTAGTTTTTATCCTGAGATTGCAGAATTGATGATACAAAGACTAAGCTAGCTTGTTATGTGTTCATGCCCAGTACAAGTTTATTTCCTGTACTATTTGTCTACTGGTATATTTAACCTAATAAAAGAGTAAAGATTTTTTTTTGTTCACAGTCTTGAAACATTTCATGTTGGCCTGATTTTCCTCTGCATAATCTCATTAATCATAGCTAGACACAAGGTTTGCCTTAAACAAAAGATATTTCATTTATTCAGATGACCTTCCAATAGTTTATTTATATAAATCATAGTGATGTCTGGGGATTTTTGACAGGATTTTTCTTTGCATTTATGGTTGTAGACACTCAAACAGGCTCAAGCCATTTCTTTGTCTCAAGGAAAATGACAGTTTGTTACTGGCGTTTTATTTGTGCTGGTGATATGTGATGACAGTGATTATGCATGTCATGTAATTGTGATCAAGGTAAAAGAGCAGGTGTGTGACAGCACATTTTCCTCAAGCTGGGGATGCAGCATGTCAGTCAGTTTGGTCCCCGTTGAACAGCAGCAATGGAAGGGGGATCATACGCTTCCCCTTGCTGCTGCTGTATAGTTCAGTGGTCTGAATGTTCCTTCCCACAGACAGCCATCTCAAAAGGTAGAGAGAAATAAAAAATATTTTTATTGCACATATTTAACAAATAAGTATTTAAATTGGTCATAAAAATAATTTTCTGAATTATCCTCTAAATAGGGGCAGAATTTAAGAGAACGTATCTAGTTATTTCAGACTTAAAGCAGTCTGTAAGCATTAAAACCAAATGCACTTTAAAAACAAGCGCACACACACCCCAACACCAAACCCTAATTTTGTTGACAAATATTGTGCCAAACGGAAACTGTAAGAGAAAATTATGATGGCATGTTTGCAAGATGACTTTGACACCCTCCTTGCAAAAGTATCATGAAATATTTCGCATTCAAATGTATTCATGACCTTAGGTTCTATGTGGCAACTCCAAGTTGGTATTTTCATCAAGGGAATCACAAGGGCTGATGCTAAAGTTGTGGTCAGTTTTCATGTTTATTCAGAAGTTAAGTGGGACACTGAATTAGCACTGTTGTTCCCTCTAGTAATATTCTTTGTGGGGTAATGGATTTTCTTTTAGATAATAATATATGATGGGATCGTAAGATAACTTGATAGCAGTCAGACTATATTTGTGGAGCGTATCAGAGAAATATCTTAAAGTTGAACTTACTAAAAAGCTCTGTTAGTTGATGCAGCATTTGCTGTTTGGCAAATTGACAAAGTTGTTTAGTAAATAAAGGTGGACTATTCCTGTGAAAAGATGGAATTTAATCCGTGTTTAACCTTGAAAGCTGTGTCAGGGATCTGGCTTCTGTCTGATTTTTGTGCTTTGTTTTTGTTTCTACTTTGTAGGCTGAGGGGGACCAGTTACCTCCAGAACATACAGTCAGCCAGTATGAAACATGCAAGATCAGGACAATTAAAGCAGGAACTCTGGAAAAACTTGTGGAGAACCTTCTGACAGCTTTTGGGGATAACGATTTTACCTACATCAGTATCTTCCTCTCAACGTACAGGGCCTTTGCTTCTACTAAGGCAGTACTGGAACTTCTCCTTGACAGGTAAGAATCCGTATGTAATGGAGACTGAGCCAACATTTCCATGATAGGGAGATGTTATCAGGATTTTCTTCCATTACTTTTAGCGGACATAGACTTAATAACGGAATGAACAGATGTCAAGAATACTGCAAAATTCAGAATTTCAGCATAAACAGAAAATGTGTAAATGCATGCTGTCCACATCTCAACTCTCATTAAAGCATAGTCACCAGCTAGGGAAAGTGTGCCGTGTCTGACTGCTAAGGAGCCAAACTGGGACCAGCACAAGAAATTTAATACAGCTTTTCTCCAAAAAACCCAGAATGCATGGGCGGCAAAGTCATAACTAGAATAGATTCCTACATTTTGTTGGACTCTGGTGTTTCCAGACCAAACTCTCCTGTTTGGGGGCTGCTGATTTGAAACAGGGATTGTACAAACATAAGAAAGAATTCACTATCCCCGTCTAGTACTTCACATGAACATAAATCCATAAATTTTTGCAGACAGCACAAGAACCGCTTAATGTTATAAGGTTAGCTTTTATGGTAAGACTTAAATCATGTCTGCTTTATCAGTATAAACGCTTAGAACACGCAACATTAGTTTTTTCTAAATTCTAATTAAGACATGACTGGGTCAGAGGTGATCTTATTTTGAGAGTATCACATATATTGCATTTTCAAAATCAAGTGACAGAATCATAGGACAGTTAGTGTTGGCAAGGATCTTAAAGATTATCTAGTTCCAACCCCCCTGCCATGGACAGGGACACCTTCCACTAGACCAGGTTACTTAAAGCCCCATCCAACGTGGCCTCGAACACTGCCAGGGATGTACAGAGTTATTCTGGCATGTAGTAATTAGAACAGAGGAGTAGCATAAGAACTCTTAGGTTTTGGCTCTTCTACTAGGTAGATAAGGAGCAAGGCATGGATACGTTATCTGTGCTTTTCTTTTGTATCTGAAAAGGAGTATAATACTACTTGTATTGTAGGAATGTTATGTGGCTCAATTAATAGCAATGTCGAAATGCCTAACTGCCAGGCCTGCTGTGATTGTAATAGCTGCGGTTGCTCAAGTGCAGTAACTTCACAGCCAGGTAAGAAGTCAGATGAGGAAAGAGCAGCCATCCCGGGGAGCAGACTGTACAGTTAGATTTACTCTGTGAGCGTTACATCTCAGTCCATACCAATTCTGACATGGAACATGAGGAACAATAAAAATTGACAGGGCATATATACAAGAATATAAAAATGTTGAGGAATTCCTTCTTTTGAATGGGTAATTCTTTCTGTACCCTCAGTTTTGTATTCTGTCTTTTGGACATACATGTCTTTGAAGACTAAAATGTGAAAGGACACCAAGTTTGTGTGGATTTTAGTAACTTTCGGAGCTGGCTTGCCCAATGGCAGTGTGTGATGAGAATGTCTTGCTTCCTAAGCATGTGAATTGCCGGCCAGGCACAAATTTATAGGAGAAACCAATAGTGGTGTGCATATACATTGTCACTTTCAGTCAATAATGCTTCATGTAAGATTTTTTTTTTTTACTTTTTATAAAGATACATTTTTAACAGAAAAAGTTGGAATAAATAAAATAGTAACCTTTGCAAGGATGCTTTGGCCAAAATGACTATTTTAAATATCATTCCTCTAACAGTGCAGGTTTTGTTGCTCTGTGTTGCTAGGTTGCTAGACTGCTCTTTTGAGGTTCTTATGTATTAATGGATTTGTATTTGGGGAAATTTTCTTTCTGTAATCAATGAGAACTTGTGAGGAGCTCAAATAATATGAATGTCAGTCAAAGGCAGCTGTAAACCCGCTGATACACAGCTCATTTTTCAATTAAAGGCTTCTGTCTGAAGTACGTGCATATATAGCCCATTAAAATGCACAGAAAGCATCTTTATGTGTTCCCTACCCAGTTAAACATAGTTTTGCCTTTTAGTAGTTTCCATTCTTATTTCTCTCTTACTTGAGGTACTTCAGTAATGCAAATAAATATCCCACCTGAGACTGTGACCTCATTTTACAAATCACTGTACAAACGTGCCTAGTATTGTTTGCAACAGCCCCACCCTGAAGACCCTCTACTGTCAAGAGATGACAAAGAAAAGCAGTGAGAGGAATAGATTGTGGTGCAGGTGGTTAGGAGGAGTGTACTGGGGCAGAGAGAGTAAGGGTTTAACTTACAGTGATGATTCAGCCTGGGTTTTCATGCATCCTTATTTTTACACATCCATATTTGGTTGGTTTTTGCTGTCCTCAGCAAAAGACTGTTATGCAAAGAGCAATTAATATATTGTGCTTATTTAATTTGTATAATTATAAAAGACCCGTGTGTCTGACAGGCAAGTTTAGGATCTACTGCCAAATCTGTTAAGCTGGGTGATCACTAAAGTGATCGTTTTGGAGAAAAGTTCTTGGCACTGGGAGGCTGCCTTGGGTCCTTGATGGTGGGCTGGCTTTGGTTGGTGCAAAACCCCTGGGCAGGACTAGGAAAGGGGTCTTGAAGCTGTTGGGCTGTTTAGTCTTCCTGCGGGCTGGAAGTGTCTGGATCTTTTCCTCTGGGTCATCTTACCTGGCTGGATTCAATGGGTGCTCCAAGTGGTTCTGCTCAAGGAGCCAAGCTGTGGGTGCTGCTAGAGGTCTGGATGAACTGAGGCATGGAAAGGCATGTTCATCTGCAGTGCCCCTGCTCATTCTTCCCCCCCTTTGCCACTTAATAGGGGACATCACTCTCCAGAATTGCGAATTCAGCCCTTCAGTGCCTACTGAAATAATTAAATCTCTCTGCAATTAAGGATTGAAGCATTTTAAACTTGGGGTTGGGGCCAAAGGGGTAATCCATTGAAACAGCAGTCCATCTTACAGTCAGTTAGCCTTGTTCTGGTTTTGATTGTTTTGTGGTGTTTCATCACTAGCCATTAAAATGTTCAAACTCTGCTAGGCTGCACTGTTACAAGGATGATAAAAAAGTCTTTTGGGAATCTTGCTTTTGCACTGAAGTTTGTAGAGTCCTCTAGATAAACAGTTCTGATTTCTTCCCATATTTTCCCGTAGTGAAATTAATCATAGCAACCTAGGAATAAAAATGTACAGAATTAGGGAAACATTGAAGTTATAAAATCAGATACTCAAAGATCAGGAATTTAAGAGGGGGAAGAACTCAATACCTTTATGAAGTTCATCATCATGGGCTTTAGTTTCTACTTCTATATTGTTTTCTGTAATGTAGGTCTTAATGATAGGATTTTAAAAACAGCCTGAAGAAAGTAATTACTCATTCTGGGCCAGACTTGTGCACTGCTGGGTCCTTCTGGTCTTGGAGAGACCGAGTTCCTGTCCCGTTGGTTTTTGATAATGTGCTGGCTCGGTAGAAGCTCTGCTTTAAGGGCAGGCTTTTAGGGTAGGAAAGGAGAATAAAAGTTCAGATACTGCACTTTTGCTTCAAACAAATGGCCTAAATAATATTTATAGCAAGGTGTCAGGTAAGTTTGGGTAGTCAGGTTGTTTAGTGCAGTAGCAGATCAGGAGCATGCATGACTCTAAGGAAGTTGGCCCTGTCCTCCTCCTCTGATGCTGATTTAAAAGGGTGAAGATGACAGAATACCACAAGAAAGCACAGGAGAAAACTCTCCATAGAATAGAACTTGCTTTTCTGAGCCCCATTCTGATCTCACTGGCTTATGCACTCCTCAGAGCAAGTTATAACGTCTCCTTCAGAGGAAGGGCACGTAAGCTGCCTGACCTTGTCGTCGTTATCCCCAGCCTTTTATAATAAATGATAGAATCCACAGGAAATCTTAGGAGGTCACCACTTCCTTCTCCTCTCACAAATTTTAGGAGTGTAGTGTTTAAGAATCCATGGATGTTTCTCTTGGCTTTTTGAATACCATGGATAATCTAGAATTTTATGGCTTGGGACAAAAAATAGATTAAATTTAAGCTATAAAAGTTAGAATGATTTACATGCAGCTGTGGCATATGGACTTATGAGGAAAAGCAGACATTATAAGGAAAAATAAAAGAGAAATGGATAGTAATTTAATTTAACCAGCTTAGTTTTCATCTCTACCTTAGTGTAGAATAAGTAGCAAAGAGTCTGCATTTTTTCAACTTTCTTGTTAAAGATGCTTGTTAATAATAACAGTATGGAGACTGAAGTGGGTGTCGGTGCCTAATCTGTGTTTTATAAGTACTTGTGTTTTGTTTTCCAGTGAAGTAAAAAAGTAATGAAAAGGGCAATCTCTTAAAAAAAGCAAGTAACATTTTGACATCAGTTGTCAATTTTAGTTTCACATGAAGAGCTTGAGCCCTGTTTCTTATTCTTGGTGATAAAGCAGAATTGTGGAGTAAGGGAACAACCATGAATGGCAATGCTGAGCTTTTGTTGTTTGGTCCAAGGGAGAACACTGATGTGGCCAGATCAAAAAAGTCCCTTCCATCTTTTTTACAGGTGAGCAGCTCCTCGAGATAGAGGACAGAGTAGGAGGGAACAGCATCTCATCTCCCAGTTCCAGGACAGATTTTTTTGTAGGGAAGTACACATTGATAAGCTTCCTCCAAAATGTGTATGTGTGGAAGCTGGATTGCCCTCAAGTCTAGTGCATTCAGTTTGTGTTGGATTTGCTGTGGATACACCCCTCACTGTGAATGCTGCAGAATTGTCTGATGTATGCGTTAGAAATGCACAAATTCAGATTAGACGAAGAGAGTCCTAGGAGCCTTGGAAAAATATCCTTGGAAATCTGGATGTGTTGTACCCTAAGCGTGTGGGATATCTGTTGTTCATTTGATGTGGTCTGCAGAATGTCCTATCCAAATGGTGCAAGCGTTAACTGAATCTGGGATATGAAATGTTTATTCTGCTCAAAAAAGGTGAGATGCTCTTCTCTGAGTGACAGAGGCAGATAAAAAAGTAGATGCTGTACTTCAGAGAAACTGAAGTATTAGGGCAGAAAAAAACTGAACTTTTAAAAGGTTTGAATATTTCAGAATGTGTGCTTTTGTTAAATCAATTCGTTCTGCAGTGAAGTTTTGTGAAATCTTCTGGGTAAAACCATTTTCCCTGCTTGGGCCTTCCTTTATTAAAATAAGCTGTGATCTGCCCTGTGAGCGTGTGAGGCTCTGCAGCCATCAGTAGCTTCTAGGAGGCCTTTCTGGGCTGCACACTCTTAATTTTCATTTCCTGCATGGCTGTGGAGGAGTTGGTAGTTTTCTTTCTCCCAGTGTGGTAGGATGGACTAAAGGGATACGCATGTTGCTTACCCTGCCTTTACTCCTCTTCAAATGACATCGGAAAGTGGGAGGAAGTCCTCCCAAAACCAAACACACATAACTTTGGTTGTGTCACAGCAGGAATCGCACAGTTGCACGGTGCTAGTCCTTGTGGTATTTTTGACTCCCACAGTCTGGGCTGGTAGTGTCATCACAAAAATGCACAAACCAACAGGGCAGAGAGGAACATTTCTAAAGGCGGCTTCTGCCCTACGGTACATGCAGCGCACTGAGTGGAGTCACACAAAGTATCGAACAAGGCATATGAAAAGGTATAAATTGTTAATGTACAATTTAGAATATTTTTAAGACTGATGCAGTTCCCCATGTTTCAGTGAGAAGATACTTGCTGGATTTTTAGTGCTATGTTATTTATTGTAATGGACTTTAAATTGGGCCCTTTGATAACGTCTGTCTTAAGTAAGAATTCAGAGAAGTGCTATTTGCTCTCTGAGTAACTTTTAACACTTCGTGGAGATTGTGAATAATTGTTCGATTTGATTTTTGGGGTGGTTTTTTTTTTTCTTTTTTTTTTTTTTCCTGCAGGGCTTCAAATTAAGCTTTTGCTTTTTATTTAATTTGGGACTGGAACGCTATTCATTCTTTTGGCTGAATTCAGCCTTTAAAGGTTTTCTTTCAACATAGAGTAGAAGTCAAACTAAACAAAATCTTGGGCATAAACCAGTATGTTGAAAAGTAAGGGGGATGACTTGTATTTTC
Organism: Tringa tobata; assembly: GCA_033628505.1. Classification (NCBI taxonomy): domain Eukaryota; kingdom Metazoa; phylum Chordata; class Aves; order Charadriiformes; family Scolopacidae; genus Tringa; species Tringa tobata. The sequence goes on along the minus strand of JAHREE010000332.1, from coordinate 2,459,107 downwards.
AAAGCTATTTAAGAGTAATTGGACATCCGCATCCCTTTAGTATTCATGGAAGTTTGGCATCTAAATGCAGCAGACAGCTTTGAAAACCTGCCAAGGGCTTTAACACTATACATTCTGATATTTTCTCTTTGTTTGGTAGAAGTGGGTAGGGAGATTTAAAAGAAAAAAATCTTGTTGGCATTTTGATGTGAAAAACCTCCATGGAAATTCCTGGAGAGAGGAAAAGGAAACCAGCACCTCCTGCCCCTGGGTGTGGGGATACAGCACGATGCCTCTGCAGAGTTACTTCAGTGTCTCCGCTGTCACTGGTTGTACTGTGGAATTAAAAAAGATGTTTAGCTGTCCAGATGAAAGCAGAACCGGGCCAAGTTCCTCTCTTACATCTTTTATTTTGTCCTGGTACTTGTGTTCCTTGTAACAGCGCTTAGAAGTGGGGCCACACTGTGCTTGATTGACACAGTCGCACACGAAGTAGAAACTGGACCCTATCTCAAGGGGTTTACAGAGAAAAGAATGGATTCTGTTTGATGGGAGAGTCAGAGCTGGATAGCAAGTTTTACATTTTCAGTTTGTTTTTTCTGCTGGAGGATGGCTCAATAGAGGGTAAATGGAGATGAGAATAAAGGCAGAGAGGAGATATTGAAAGAATTGGGTCCTTTGTAGCAGACTACACTTATAAAGACAGTGGCTTTATATAGCATTTGGCTCTTGTTGCTGTAGCATCTATTCTTTATTCTTTCCTCTGTTGCTTTCCTGTATACCATGTGGTTTGTCTACTCAACTGAAGAAGCAACTTCATGTCTATGATTCTAGTTGTGTATAGTTCAAAGCACCTTACAATTCTTACAGAGTATCTGTGCTTCCAGTCACTTCTTTTGATGCTTATAAGCCTGATTTAGGGCTTTCTTTGGGGTTTTTGCAGAGAACTACCTTTCCTTACTATTTCCAAGTCATTCAAAGAGTATTTTCCTTCTCCTTCTTCCCTATCATTCTTAATAGAGACGCAGGGGTGCATTTTCTACTCTATTTTTCAGTATTTAAATATTCAGTACTACCCATTACATTCTGGTCTCATTTGCTTAGTCAGTCCCTTTGAGTGGAGTCTATAATTTTCGTAATGCCAAGCAAGGCTGAAAAGTTCCGTGGGCTACAGGATCCTTTTGTTTCTCATGTCTCTTTTTGTATGCAAAGCATTCATACAAGGCTGGGTAGTGAATGGCTCTTTGTCCAGGAGCTGGTGAGAACAGAGCAGTGGAAGTCTGCAGAAATGCTGTTCTTTACATCAGATGTATCATTAACTCCTCCTAACCCGTATTTAATGACCTGTTGTTCATGCAGAGCTCTTGCATTGAGAGATAGACAGAGGTTTACAGCTGGCAATATAACAAAGCATTATATACTTCTCCAGTCTTGTACAGAAAATTGCCTGTTCTTTATTAGTGTGTTATGGATTAATATTATAAAAAACAGCATGTGTCTCTCAAGTGGGATTTAAATGCAAATGCCTATGTTCTGCAAATACATATTTTATATTTCATACAATACTAGGACAGTGACACTGAGTCATCTCAATTAATTTTGCTTTAAGAATTAATGGAAAGTTTTGAAAAAATGAATATAAAAAGGTAATTGTTATTAAAAAACTGAAGATTTCTTTGCATATTTCTCCCAGCAGGGGGAAAAATGTCTTTTGTCTATTGGCTGAGATATATTTTAGTCATCTTACCTAGCAGATGGCAGTGGACAGTTAAATTCTCTCCCTTTAGCAACAGGAGCAGCCATCATAGTGTGTAATGAACATTACATCAGCACCATGTCTTCATTTGGTCCTGGGCAATCTCCACTGAGAAGGCATCAGCATATCTCTCTAAATATCCCCCTTATGCTCTTTTTGTATCTTCTTGGTAAGATGTTACCCAGGATTATAATATTTGAAAATGCAGGCCAATCTTCAGGTCTGCAAGAAAAATGTTGAAACGAATAGAGTTAAATCTAATAAAAAATAGGTTAAACTTTACGCTTCAGCCTAGCAAGTTGTTGGAAGTATTGTTCTTAAGGCTCCTCTGATGTTTTCCATCCTTGCAGTAAAGTGGTGGGAAGTATCTCAAATAGTTAATAGATTCACTTTGAATTGCAAACACTAATAATGAGTGTTTAGGATATGACTGAGAGCTGACAAAGGCCAGGTAGGTTTAAGTGGTGAATTTTGGGTATAGCCGAGAGTCGGAAAGAAGGTACCTGTTCAATTTTACCACTTCAGTAGTTCTGATCCCAAAAGAAAAAAACACAGGCAGGGTTTGAAATTGCTTGGGATAATACAGGAGAAAGCACCGAGGCCACTGATGCACCAACAAATCTCAGAACAAGATTGACAGCCATTCTTGCAACGGTTTGTCTGTGAATGCTCCTTTGTGATTCACTGTGACCACCAAGGGACTGAGGTGTTATTCAGCATATTTTGGACTGGATTCTTACACCATTGTCAGTTTAGCTAAGTGTATTTTTTCCTTTACATGTTTGGATTAGCTCTGTGAAATTGTATTGGCAAAATGGGTTATCCTGTATGTACTTCTTAAGGACCCTTTCTATTTTAAGAAGTTCTTATAACCTAATATCTTACAGGACCAGCAGGACTGTTTCAGGATAACCAAGAAGAGTTTGGGCCCTTTAAACATAAATTTGCAAGTTTTTATGCATGTGTTATGCCTGGTTTTTCTGGACAGATAAAATGCTGAGATTTCCAAAGTCTTCACCGCTGATGTGGGAACTTGGGTTGAATGAGAGACAGTGTATTGGTCAGACTAAGCTACTGGGGTCAAGCAGTTGTGATTTTGTTCTCAGCTTTGTCACAGATATGCAGTAACAACTAGAGCAAATAATTTTTTTGTTATGTCTACCTGCAATGTACTTGGAGATGCAAGAACTGGTTTTAAATGAGCTGGTTTAGATAAAGCAAGTGGTCTTGGTACAACACTCTCAAGGCTAAATAAGCCTGAGCTGACCTCCTTACTGCTGTGGCTACGCTGCTCCCATCAGAGGGATTACTTGTTTGCCTTTGTTAGTTTGGGTTCACTTTGCAGTGCGCTGGAATGTAGGCAAAGCTTCTCCCTCTGCCTCAGTTTCCCCATCCACAGTGGACTTGTCCAATGTGAAGTCCTTGTCATAAGATTGTTGAAACTTGAGTTCTTATTTTAAAATGTTGTGTAAATCTGAGATTGTGAGCCATGGTAGGGCAGAATATATTGATATTCTGATATGAGGGTAGTGGATCATGGTGCTAAAACGTGTTATTTACAGTCTAGCAGAGCTGCTGGTGACAGCGAGCTTGAATTCAGTTACATTACTTGACTTTCTGTACGGATCTGGGATTCTTACATATGAAGCCTTAGACTGATACTTCAGAAGAACAAAAAACTGCCTCTTATTTTTATCCTTTGAAATATTTTGGATGAATTTGTTACCATTCTGACATGAACCTTCTGGACAGAAACCGACAGCCCGCTATATTTTGTCTATCTGATGTTAGTAGGACGTTGTAGCACAAACACTTAAAGATGCACTTGTTCTCCTTACTATTCAGATTAATTGCAGGTGCCTGACACAATTAGTTGAGAACAGAATGTGTAATGTGCCTTATTCTGGACTGTGAGTAATTGTCCGCCTTCATTAAAGCTGCCTGTAAGGAACCATGAAATTCTTGATGGAGCTGTATGTGTGAAACAATAGGCACTCCCATTGAAAATGAAGTCCATAATCCTGCCTTCAAGGCACATGCACTGCCTGTGTAGGTAAGGGATTTTGCTTTGTGCTGTTGGAGTTGTGCCCATGGTTTGCTTTTTCCCAGTGGCTTTTTCCCAGTGCCATGGGCCATTCCCACTCATGACAACTGTGTCAGTAGTTTTGGCACAAGTGGGTACTTGCCACCTAGAAAACTTTGTGTGAAATCACGCTTGGGGTTAGAAGGAATGGCAAATACTAGAGAAACAGAAGCTGTATTGGACACAGCGGTTGTGTAACTGCCTTGTTGCACACTGGAATATTGCTCTGGGAAAGGATGGAGTGAAAATGGGCAGAGAGGGCCTTGGAGCTGTGAGCAAAGAAACTGGTTTTGGTTGATTCCTCCTGTATGCGAGCTGCTTCATATAAATGTAACAAATTAGGTTCAGAGATACTGGCTGTTTCTAGGGTTTTTTTCATGCTAAATGAAATAATCTTCAAGTTCCTTAATTTTGCCCAGTTGTTAGATTCTATGTTTGTAGTTTGAGCTAGAAACACTTTCTAGTTATTTATGATAATTGTATATGAATTATGGTATTTGGGATTTTACTTTTATTCAGTAGAGGTTGCTCTGAACACCTGTCTCATTTTTCAGGTATGGAAACCTGGAGACCTCAACCTGTGAAGATGGAAGCCAGAATTCCTCTGAATCCAAAACAGTCCTCAAGAGGTAAGTGTGGTTTTGCACTGTTACAGTGAGTGCCAGTCAGGATTTGGTACTGGGGGAGGATGTGGGCAGCATAGCTGTTGTTCCCTTTGAAAATTCACAGCACTGTTTGCTTGCTTAAACAAGCTGGTGTAAAGGCCAACTATCAATTGGGTGTCTCATAACACACCCAATAATACAACCCAGAGATCTTTCTGTCAGGGAAATTGTCTCAGAATTAAACATGAGATGAGCACATTTAGGCCAACTTTTTGTTCATTAAACAAACAAGAAGTGCTTGTTTCCCTTGCTTTATCTATAGCAGTAAATGATTATTACTTGTGACTGATTTTATTGTGCATTACAACAGTGTCTGCAGACCAAAGCTGAGGTTGGTTCAGGCAACATGTGTATGCATGTATCTTTTCCATTAGTGCCCCTATTATTCACAGTGTTGCTTTTAGAGTGAAATTTAAATTCTGAAGTCATCCTAATTTGCAAGAAAAACAGCAAAGTTGTTTTGAAGTGTAGTTTAAATGAGGGGGGGAAAGTGGTTTGGTTATCCTCCTAGCATTATGAGAAACTGCATTTTATCTTTAGAGACTGGGTGTAAAATGTGCCTTAGGTCATCAGCATTTGTACTTTGACATCTGTATGATCTGTGGTTTGCATGCATCGTGGCACTAAAAAGTAGCTGCATCGTTATATTTTATTACAGTATGTGGTGGTGCTTGATTCTTGTCAGCATTACTGAAGTTTTTCTTTCTATGTATTTATCTCAGCTTCCGTTAGTTAAGAAAACCTTAATTATTTTTTTTTCTCATTGGACTGATTTTTCAAGGTGTAATTGAAGAAGCAGCATTTAGTTTCCTTTTGTTTTGAGGTGGAATAAAGATGTTGAATTTTTCTATCATAAGATACACAGTCCAATCAAGACCGAGAAATACACTGCAGTATTTTCCCTCCTGAGATGCAGGGAGACTGTTGATTCAAATCGCATTCTATTCTACAATATTGGGCCTGCCCTTCCCACTGCTTGCCTCCATGCTTTTCTGATGGCCTGTGTGTTGGGATAGGGGTGTTTCAAGTCTGGCTTAAAATGGTTCAAATATCCCCAGTCCAGAAATGTTCCATTAACATACTGAACACCTTCCTGTCCTCCACTGTCTGAATGGAGTGGTTGGACAGCGGGGTTGCTTTGTCTTCTGTCATCCATGCAGAAACAGTTTTGTTTAACCACCAGAGATAAATTGGTAAAAGCTCCTTGGCTGTGAGGGTTTCAATAGCTGTCTCTGAAAACACAATGAATTATGCTTGCTTGACTGCAGAAGAAATGTAGAGCTTAATTAATGTCTGTAAAAGATACAGGATTCTCAAAGACTTTAGTTAGAAACAAAATGTTATTGCATGTTAACTTTAATTTTTTTAGCACTTAGCAAGGACAGAAAGCTACAAGCTCTGATAATTTGGGCTGTTCCTCTTGCCCCATGAGACTCCAAATGGGAGCTCAGTTCTCTGATTCTTTCCTGGCTTATGTAACAGAGAGCTATCAATGTTTTTCTCCCACTTTGCCATGAGAACTTATCAAAGAGCAACTGCTAGTTAAAACTTGATCACAAGCACCAAGAAGGCAGTATTATGTAGTGGATAGAGGCAATAATAGGCAGCCGGGAGGTTCCCACACTTCCATCCAAAATGAGCTTTAGGATCTCTTCCAACTTTGGGCAAACCATTTGACCTCCCCCTATCTCAGTCAGTCCAGCCATAAAATATGAACTAAAGCAGTACCCTTCCAGTAAAATAGATGAAGTATTTATATTGGGAACGAGAAAGGTAATTTCACCAGTATAAATCATGTTAGGATTAATCCCCCAACTGCCTTTTCATGGACCCAAAGGAGCTTGATTACAAGATGGAGAGACAAGGGGTGAAAGTAGTCTTGATGTTAGTGTTACTCAGGCTTTGGGCAAAATGCATCAATTTTTTGTTACACCTGGAGGTGACCATGCAAGTTAAATAACGTTTAGTAGAAGCGTATTTGTTTTAATATTTTTTTTTTTTAGGAATTGTCTTCCTACCAACATACACATACTTTATCATATACCCCCTGCCGAGTTGCTTCCTGCTGCATCCATGCTGTCTTCCCTCTTGGCATGCAATTGTCATGTAATGCCTCTGCACAGCCAGGGACTGACAAATGGATGGAGTCTGTTGTTTGTTGTCCTATTTCTGTGGTAACACAACTTCTGATGAGTTTATCTGACATAATTTTCATTAATATAGGCTGCACAGCTGATTTTGATCCTTTGGCCCTTGTAAAATTCCATTTATGACTGAATTTGATACCTGTTACCCAACTACTTATTTATAGAAAGCTCAACAATGAAGTTGTCAACAAAGTAATTTGTCAGGTATAGATGTTTTAAAGATCCTGTATAAATGTTAATTCACTTTCCTGCCTTAAAAATTTCCATTGCTCTCGGTTGTTCTGGCTACTTGTCTCTTAGATATAATTAGTGGTATCTGGAAAAGAGGTTGGCTTTGTAGTCCTGTTGTGAAACACGTAGTTCTGGTAGTTCGGGTTTTCTCTTGTCTGGGATAATTCCAATATAATTGCATTTACCCTCTTTTCTCATAGAACAAAAACATGATATGATTGTGCTCTCAGTTTTATGTGACTTGGAGAAATAAGAGGAAGAAGGAGTAGAGGTGTGCCATTAACTCTGTATTTCTCAGGGGAAAAATATCTCATGGGGAAGCCTGTGGGCTATTGCCAGAGATACTCTGTATTCGTCAGACTCCTGTTGTGACCGTTCAGATGCCTTAGAAATCCATGTAGGGCCTTAGAAATCCATTCAGGTCATTAGAAATGGGGGTGCAATTTAAGCATCTCCACTGGTTTGACACCAAAAAAAAGCTACAGAAGTTACAAACAACTGCAAGAGAAGAATGTATGGCTCTTTATGCGTCTCATGGAGCTTTAAAGAAGAGAGGATTTTTTGCAAAATATTAGGCACTATGGGAGGAATATTATGTTGAATGTGGTATACCGTGAGCCGACAGCTTACTATGTTGGAATTCTCTTTGGTTTTTGTACTTGTAGTATAGAGTCGTGACATGATTTGAGAAGGAAAATGCCTGGTGTATATAAATATATACATGTACTTTTATTACTATTCTTGCATACCACCCGGTGTTCATGTAACTCAGAACCTGCAAGTCCTACACTAGGGCTTGAGCGCACTTAAGTCACAGCTTCATTTGAGAGACCTGTGGGAGCTATAAACCTGTCCTTGTGTTTCCAAATTCTGGGTCTGAGCCAACAGTTACTTCTCACGCTTGTTGCAGTGACATATAGTTGTTACTGACCCAAGATCACTTAAGCTATGTTCGGAAACATGCCTTCTAAGGATCCCTTCTGCCAAGGGGATTTTCTCTTGGTCACTTAAACACAATTCCTATCATTTTTGGGCTGCTGGAGTGGTCAAAAAATCATTATTTTTAACAGGGATTCAACTTAATTATATCTAACACAAAACGTCTCTTGGGCTTTTTATTATTATTGTCCTTTTCTATAAAACTGCGTTCAGTAATACACAAATTAAACAAAGGTACGGTAATTTTGTAACTTCAAAAATACAGATTCAGTTTGGAGCTCTGAACACTGTCAAAAGATTTGTGAGCTTAAAAAAAAAGAATGCTATGCATGACTATAAGCTTTAGCTTTGGGTTGGGTTTTTTTGATATCAGGATCCACCTTAGCTTTTCATGTTCAGTAGCTTGTTTTCTCACTACTTTCAGTCGGTCAGAAAGTTCATGATCACAAGTAACAGAAGAATAAAGTCCAGCAAAGGTCAGATATTCCAGTCAAATGTCTGAGTTCGATGGACTTCAGCCTGTGTTCCCAGAAATATGATGCCATACCTCTCTTAATTGTCTGATAAGAGAGTTGTAAGGAGTAACTTACTTGACCCTCTATCTCCTCTTACAAGCGATTCTTTTTGCTCTTCCTTGCATTATATAAACAAGATTGTCTGGTGCTGTTCCTCAGTTCTGCATGTTTTTGTGTCAAACTGTGACAGAGTTGCCTCTTCATCTTGGTTAGGTCATCATTGTGTTTGGAGTTCTCTGTGTTTGCTACAATTTTTTTAGCTTAAGATTTCTGTTGACTTTCAAAAAGAAAAGAGTAGATATAACACACCAAGATGTGACAATTCAGAATAAAACCATACATACATTAAAGACAAATAAAAATTATCAGCATGATGAATAGCATTAAGAATTAGAGTCCATATGATAGTACACATGACATGAACTGTAGACAATTTTTACTATAATTCACTTTTGCTCTTAAGTGAGGTTTTATAGTTTAAGTGGGTGGTTTGGAACACGTTACCTGACAAAAAGCAAATGAGGAAAGAAAGTAGAGAAAAAGAAATTAAGTACTTTCTCTTGCTCATGTCTGATTTGAAGACTATAGAGACCATATCAGCCAGCAGTCACGGGAAACTTAAATGAGATGGTCACGTTCAAGCACCTTTACATATTTTGAGAAAGGGATCAGCAAGCCAAGCAACTGATGCTGTTTGGGGCCTTCAGGCCTCCTAAAATGGTTATGCGTGTTGCCTACAAGATAGTTAGAAACAATGCTTTTGGTGATATGACCTGATCACTGTGATCTCTATTCAGAGCAGGAGAGTTCCTCAGTTAACTTTTAACTTGCTGTTAAAAGGTTGAGCTTTCTATACAGAATGATCTGTGAAATAACTTGTGCCCTATTTCTCTTCCCCTACTGAAAGATGGCATTAATTCTGATCTCTGGGCAATCCAGTGCTGGCAGACAACTATACCCAAACCACAGACTATGAAATTTAAAGAGGTGATGTATTAAAGGAGCAGAATACTTCTTTCCCTGAAGATAGGCATTAAAGACCTGGCTGGAGCTGGTGGAGGGCAGAGAAAGAACCACAAAGTCTTCGAAGTATAAAATATAATAGCTGCTTATACCATTTGGAAATCAATAGCTTCACTGGATACTGAGATGCCCCTGAGTAATGTGAGGGTCCAAAACAGTGCTGAGGCCATGTCACTGAGATGACTCGCTAGGCATGCGAGACCTGGAGAGCTGATGCAGCACATCATGCTTCATGGATAAAAGGTGCTGAGCTTGTGGCTGTGAGTTTTAAAGATATCTGTCTGTGAAGTTCCCAGAAGTGATTCATTCCTGTTCAGCACACATGTGAAAAATGTCCAGCCTGGTGGATCAAGCTTGCCTGCAATGTTTGTGTTCAGGGAAGACTAGTTTAATGTTAACTGCATCTAATTGCTTGAAGACCTCACTCAAAAATGTAGTAGTATGAACCTGAGATTACCTGTGGGAGAGGTTTTTCAAGAAGCAGACAATGTTGCCGTATTAGTCAATGAACTTGGGCCACAACTGTTTGTTTGCTTTCCAGAGGTCTAATATTGGTGTGTTTTCTTTAAAGATACCCTTCCGGCGTGTTGGTAAATATAATGGGGAGAGGAGAAAGTGTGCTGTCTCCCCCTGTACTCTGGTGTTCGTAGCTGGTAAGACTCCACAACCAGGGCAAAGGTGATGAAAAGGAAATCCTGTGCCGTAAACAGTGAGCCGTGTTCTGATCCATTCATTTATATCTCTCCTTCTGATGAAATCAAAGAAAGTTTAAGGGCTTTTATAAATCCCGGTCTAGGTTATATTTCTCAAGGATAGTAAAGAGAAAGCAGTAGAACTGGAAAACTGGTCACCTGGTTGCATTATGGTGTTTCAATGGGGATTTTAACTATCCTTTTTTTCTTTTTGCCGCTTACATTGTATACTTGGCATCCCCAGTGCTGTAAAAGGGAGGATTCTTACTGGAGTTGGACCATCTGAATGAGAAGCAGAAACAGTTTACACAGTACAAAAAAGTAAAATAGCTTTAAGCCGTCAGACTCTCCTCTTCTGCAGTCCCAAGCACTGTCATGGATTAGTCCTGAGGCTTTTAAATCCTAAATGAGCTTGAGTAACAGTAAAAGTCTTTTCAAATCTCCTTTTGGAGTATAAGGTTGGGGTTTCTATCTGCTACTGGCTTTGGTTTGCTGATTTGGAGTAAACTGGTGGTGCTCTCCCTCAGATGAATGACAGGCCACAAAAATGAATCAAAATACTTGAGGCTTTTTTTGTTGTCTTGCTCCTAGTTGCATCTACTTTATTATAAAAATGTGGAATTTATTTGTTATTAAAACTTGGAATGTGGTGTGATTGAAAACTGCAGACAGAGCTACTCAAAGCTAAACTGAAATTTCCTAATTTTATTCCACAGCAGTTGGGTAAAACAGTTCACATGAAGAAAATTAAGGAACTATTCAGTTACCACATTACATGTCTTGCATGTTTACCCATCGTCTTCTGCATTAAAATAGCAAATACTCTATGTATTTGTAATGTAATGCTGCAGCATTTGGAGTTTCTCATAGTGATAAACAAACATTGTTCCATGACTTCTTGTGCATTTAGACCTTCCCAACAGAAAACTTGTCTTTGTTTCCTACTGATGTTAACAGTCTGTCTGTAAAACAGTACGAACAGTTACAGTACTGCAGAAATAAAACTGGTCCTGAAAATTGTACTACAGGAGAACAGGCACCAAAGGAATGTGAGACAAATGGAGGAAAATTGGCTGGAAGTTTCTGGTGCCTGGGAAATCCATGGTGGGAAGCAGTTAAGATGCATTTGGGAGAGCAACAATCAGCATTCATTCCAGTAAAGCCAATTAAGCTAAAATAACAGCAGAAACCAATGTGGTTACATGAGAAGCAGAGTCAAACATAGGGCAGTATAAGCAATGGAAGAGTGGGAGAGTTATGAAAACAACTAGAACCAAGCAAAAAAGAATAATTAGAAGAGCAAAGAAAAATATTGATTGGCATCTCAATTAAAACAGAGAACAACTAGAAGAGCTATTCCCTTAGCGATTTTACATGCACCCCAGCAAAAGCCTCCCCCCTGTGCTATTCAACCAGTTCTTTCCAAATTAAAAGAAGACCAGATCATTTACTGGAAGTCATCAACACATTATTTATAAATGGACTGGGTGTGAGAAGCTACCCTTACATCAGCCTTTGCTTGCAGTTTACATACGTTCGAAGCTGAGATTTAACTGCTCATGTTGTTGTTTAACAAGCACAACTGAGAAAATACAGCTGGCTGAATTTAGTCTGCATGTGTGAGCCTGAAAGCTATTGCATGGACAGTGGAAGAGAGGGAATACCTCACTGTAAAAATTATTCCACTGATGGTCTTAAGTATGTGTTTGGCAAATTACAGATAGCTTTGTGCATGTTCCTGTCTAATTTCTTAAGAAATCAGTCATTTAATCTCTTTTTGCAACTGAGGTTCTCCTTATTCTTCTTAATTGTTGAGATTCCCTTCTACTCATACTTTAGAAATAATTGTGGTAAGAAAGAAAATGCTGCTTTGCTTTTTTGGCAAGAAACGATCTCTTTACTTCGTATGCAGACCTATTCAGGACCAGTGTTATAGCTGTCTTCCCAGATGAGAAAAGACTACACAGAATTCCCATGTAACCTATTGAATAACTTGTGGCAATGTGGTATGAAGGCCTCATTTTCCACCTCCTCTGTGCCCTGCTAGCTCATCTTAGGCATAGATGTTAGTCTTGGAGCTGCTGCAGCCTCATCATGATTTGGGGTAGCTTGTGGGCAAATGTGAGTGGATGAGTAGTTTGTGTTCTTAGTTTGTAAATGACAGAATCAGAAACGCTGCTTCTGCCTAACCACAGATAGATTTTGGAGACTGAAACCTTCAGAGATGGGATTCAAGCAAAGCTGGTATGGAAGTCAGAAGAATTTCTGATAGGTGTGAAACTTGAAAGTGTTGCTGAACAGATCCCAGAGTTTGTAGTTGGCAGGACAGGAGTTAAACATTAAAAACCTTTTTCGTATAGGCAGGAAAGGAAAAATTTATAGCTCATAATCAACCCATGAAAAATGTAGTCTGTGATGTTTCTTTCCTGTCAGAGATCTTGGAAGGCTCCCATTCCTATCTGTCTGTGGGTCTATTGAGTACAGGGAGTTTCTTCTCAAGGGCAGCAAATGTAAAGCTACTGCAAGATATGGGCAATTCTCCAGCCTGTTTTCAGAAAGCTTTCCTCCCTGACACACCAATTAAACAGTCAGGCGATAGGAGGTCACTAGGGCACAGTGTACCTTTTTTTTCCTCTTTCTTCTTTCCTCTCTTGACTGAAATGAAATTTTTGCTGGCAAAAAACAGTGTCTGTAATGGCTGTGAACTCTTCACCCTGCTCTGCGAGACTGGGTCTGTCTAAAGATCTGTTTATTCTTCAGCTTATGAAAGTGGCCATCAACCAAGCCTCTGGAAACTGAGC
>JAHREE010000332.1:2428753-2441474 GCA_033628505.1 Tringa tobata | reverse complement strand
GCCCTTAACAACAATCTTTAACTTTTCGTCAGCCTTGAATTGGTCAGGCAGTTGGACAAGATGATGGTTGTAGGTCCCTTCCAACTGAAATACTCTATTTTATCCTATTATCTTAATTGCCTTATTTATCATTATTTGATTTCCTTAATTTAATTGGAGACTCTCAATATAGCTTAAATGTATTTGATTCTTTATTAGTTTGCATTTTGGGGCTATAACTGGATCCACTGGTAGGAGTGCAAATCAGGAGCAACTTCACTGAAGTCCCTGGCAGAATCTGAGTGACATCTTACTAAGTTTCCATGCATAAAAAGAATAAATTAAATTCCTTGCTCAAAAAATCTTCATATTGCCTTCACGTGGAGCATGAATGTCTCAGTGGTTTTATTGTTATATTAGATACAGATATATATGATTTCATCAATACATGCTGTATACAACCACTGTGTTCTCTATGTATTTGCTCTTAGTGCAATAGCATCGATCTTACGAGCCTGGCTTGATCAGTGCTCTGAGGATTTCAGAGAGCTGCCTGACTTCCCATGTTTGCTGAAACTGCTGGATTACATGAAGACAAATATGCCTGGCTCTGACCTAGAAAAGAGGGCGCAGAACCTCTTGGAACAATTCCAGAACCAAGAAGTGGAAAACGACAGTAAGTTACCTTTCCCTTCTGTTGTTTTTTCTCCCAGACTGTATGGTACTACAGGGATTTATGTGCATTACATTTCATCAACTCTCATGCTAACTGACAATATCGTGAGACGCGTGAGTGACTTTATTCTTGTTTGGTTTTTTTGTTTGTTTGTTTTTGTATTAAAATAATAATCTCTGTATGAGGCTGCAGGTTCTGTGCAGGGTGAAATAGTTGTACAGTGTAGGTGCCTATGCCTGTTCATTCTGGGCTGGATTGGGAACTCCAACACTTCTCTAACATTTAGCCAAAGCTTTGAGATTGCTGCAGCAATTTAAGTGGTTAATTGTCAGCACACTTCCCATGTGATTGAATTAAACCACATAGCTGCTCTTTAGCTGGTCTTCTCGCTTCACCCTTACCCCTCCAAGAAAAGCCCAAACCAACAAAAAGCAAAATAACAGAGCTGCAAAAAAAATACAGCTTGAGTCACAAGCCGTGTTGTCACAAAGCTTTTCTTCCTAGTTACCATCATGTCAAAGGAAGTGTCTGTGGCTGTTTTTTCCTATTTGAGTGGCTGGCTGCTGGTATCCAAGGACAGAGGAAAAACTTACGTTATTGGGGGTCACAATCTACTGAAACAATAGTGAACTGTAGTAACACAAATATGCTGTGTGCAGCGTCAAGCCTGACACATACCCTTATCCTGGTCAGAGAGCTTCCTGTGGTATAAGCTGAAAAGTCATTGGAGCTCACGTAGTATGTGAATGAGAATCAACTTCCAGCTTTGGTAGAGGGGTGAGAGGGAATAATTAATCTAATAAAGGATAAAGAAAATGACAGGAAAAAGACCCCAACATTTAATCCCATAAAAATCATGTCTGCTGGATGTTCCAGAAATACCATATTAATGAGTAACACTGTGAAATGCCAAATTAACTCTCGTTAACACATACATAAAAAGGAGCACACACAGAGCCCAGACGTTTTCCTTATTGAACACAGGTAAGTGAACAGGATCGCTACTATGTGCCTATTGATGTCCTTTCCTGGGTTTGGTTCCCACGAGTCAAACAAAGAAAGCTCATGTTTGGGTTCATCTGTTGTTCAAAGTGAGCAGAAGTTCCCAGCAGCCCTGTTTCTGCATTTGTTTCCTTAAGTAGTAGTTGAAAACATTCTTTTCTGAGTTATAGATGGGTCAGTTTGAATAATGTTTTCAAAATTGTGGCAGAATAGAGGCTGTTAGTTAGAATAAAATAAGAGGATGAGAAAGCAATTAACTTGCAGGATCTGCAGAGAAGAGTTTTAGAGTTGCCACTTTATCTGAGCTCCATCTTCGTTTGTTTCGGAGACTTCTCTCAAAACTCTTAATGTGTTGTCTGCAATCAAGACTTGCTGATAATTATTGTTCTAAAGCATTCATATCGTGTACTCAGTTTACAAATTTGGGTCCTGATACTAGAGTTTGATTTGTGTAATCAGACCTCCATTCAGTGCTGCCATCAGCCATGCCAGTAGATTAGATTGCAGTATCAGATACATAGATAAAAGCTGTTCCCCGGCCTCTGTGCTTGCAGCTTGAGCAATACAAAGCAAGGTGAGTCAGAGAGTGCAAATTCAGAAGGGGCTTGTGTTTGCTCTCAGTGAAGTCAAGACAGCAGCTGGGCTTTGAGAGGGCTAAATGGATCAGAACGATTTGAAGATGACGAGATACTTGAGTACAAGAGGATTCCAGCTTCTTGGGGAGTTAGGGAGAAGACTGTTTACACATTTAGGAAGGTGAGAGAGAAAGGAGAAAAAGAGGCATGAAAAAAGAAAAGGAAAACCTTGCATTGCGCTCCAGGACCTGGTTGTAAGGGTGCTGCAAGGTTTTGAGTAGGGTTGTAACTCAGTGATGAGGATTTTCAGTTGAATTTCAAGAGTTGAAAGGAAAATGAGGAGTTTCCATAGCCAAAAAGAGAGACACAAAAGTGTGACTCTTGTAACAGTTCAGTAGATTTTCATTTAATTATGGGGATTGTTACGAAACAGCCACAGAAAAATAAGGCCTGAACAGAGATCTCCATTTATCATGTTTAGCTCTATCAATAAATTGTGAGATTGGAATGCACAGTTGGAAATGTGGATACAGCCTGTAGTTATAATTTTTTACGTAAAGACTAGCGGTTTACATTGACAATTAGGTTTTGCTAATTAATAAGAAAGGAAAAATGAAGTATTTCGAAAAACAATGATGAAGTATCACTTTATCTGCTCTTGTTGCTTTAATGTCTGTTCTGCTTTAATTGGATATGAAATATTGCATAACTACTCTGAAATGCACTGCTTGTTTTTGTTAATGAAATCTCACTACTAGTAAACTCAGTACTTTCGTTGATAGTCTTCAACAAGTCCGGGTTTTTTTTCCTCTTTCTTCTTTTGGAGTTACTGTTGCCTTACAGTAAAAGGGATTAGGAAGAGGATTTATTTTCAGGGATTTTCTGTTTGACTTCCTCCTGTACCATGGGAAACAAGGGCATATTTCTTTGTGTTCTAACGTGGCTTTGTTCCCAACCTGTGGGAGCCAAAAGGCGACATGGGAACATCTGTGAAATCCCTTCCCTTCTGCACTGGATCAGGTCCCACGGTGAGGACAGCTCTCCTGTCTCACCTCTTCACTGCTGCCCAGTGAAAATTTAGAAGCAGCATTCAGCTGAATGCTGCAGGTCCTCACTGTATTCGCTTTACCGGGGAAAAATTCCCAGAAAGGAAAGGTGAGGGATGCTGGATCAATATAGTCCGTGTAGCCCTGTGAAGGCACAAATGGTGCCAAGAAAATCTGATATATCCTTTTATTTCCACATGTGGGAGATGAAATCTGGATATAAGAACATTCCTGATGTAATATTTTGGGGATGTAATTGCAGTCTCATCCCTTTGCATTTTGGTTTCTTGTGGTTTTTTTTCACATTGTAAAATGCATAAATACTGAAAAGTAGATCAACAAAACTCTGCAATGTTAATAAGGAATTTTTGTTGGCGGTGGTGGTGGTATTTATTATTTCAGACCAATGGTTAGCAAATGGGTTAACCCACTTCTAAGCTAAGAGACCCTGAACAGCTCAATTCTCTCTCTCTTCCACCTTCTCTTTGCCAATTTAATCTCCTGCTCATCATCTTTCTCACCAAAATATGCAGCACAGTGGGGCCATTTGGGCGTTCTGCTAAAATATATACAGTGATGTTTTAACATAAATAAACATCTGCTTTGATTCACCATTTGCTGTATAAATTTACTGTTGTGTTTTCCATCCTGGACAGATGCATTCAATAACACTTCCCCCGGTAACCTGTCTGATGAAGAGGAACTGGAGATCACTCCAGAAGAATTCTCTTTTTTCCAAGAAGACCTTGTGGCAGAACAGTTGACATACATGGATGCGGTATGGAGAGTATATGTACTTCTTGAAATGCTAAGGGAAATAGTGCTGGGCTTCTAAAATTTTAAATTTTTTTTAAAGTTATGTCAATGTAAGTACAGTGTTCCAGAATAGGTCTGTTGTTGGGACACAGAACACAGCTCTGCTTGGTTATGCAAACTTGTTTCATTCATTGGGCTTTTTCCTTCAGTCATTCTGAAGGTTTGGGTTTTTTTAAAGTGTTAATGTATACTGTGTAGTCTTTTTTGTTTGTAAAGTTTAGTATTTGACACCTGAGAAATAGCACATTTTGACTTCATTCCTGCCTGACCTAAAGACGTATAGGTACTCCGAACTGTAGAGCTCTAATTTAGTTTGTCTGTATCAGTCTCCTTCAAAATATCACTATATAAAAAATTTCCCCTTAGTTATGCAACTGTTATAAAGGTGTTTCTTATTCTCCCAGCTGAGAGTTGGTTTTGGGCATCAAGCCTATAAAGAGTATGCCAAAGTGTATATTTTAAACTAAGAAAAACAGGTATTTACTTTGTAATACTGTATTAGAATTAGATCCAATTTGTACTGAAAACATGCATTTCTTCTTGTGGACAATAGAGATCTAGGAGAATTCTGCTGATTTACACACCTCTGCTTCACTCTAGGAACTTTTCAAGAAAGTTGTGCCCTACCACTGTTTGGGATGCATCTGGTCTCGAAGGGATAAGAAAGAAAACGAGCACCTGGTACCTACCATCAGAGCCACCATCTCTCAGTTCAATGCAGTCACCAAGTGTGTTGTCAGCACTATCCTGATGAACAAAGAACTCAAAACACAGCAAAGAGCCAAGATCATTGAGAAGTGGATTCATATTGCACATGTAAATATTGCACCTTATTCTAGACTGTTTAATGTTTCTTGTGTGGGTACCTTGGAGCGAGGAAGTTGGGAGGAGAGAAAGGGGTTGTATGTGTTGGTCCCAGGCCAGCGAACATCTTAGCTTGAATTCTTTCTATTTTTGACTTTCTTTGTAATAGCAGATGAAGTATTGCCCTTCCTCTCCTTGGTTCCTTCCCCACCATGGAAACAGGGTTGATGCTTGTCTTCTCACAGGGTTGGGAGTGCTCAATAATGGGTGAGGTAAATACTGTGTCTTGCAGATGGGGAATGCCATATACTTGATAATGTGTTATTTATGGTAAGATAGGTATACAGTCAGACAGTTCACTTTCCTAAGAAGAAAATACTGCTCATACCAGTAAAATAAGTTGAAGTGATGGTTGCTATCATCCAAAGGCTAGACTTGTTTTCAGAGGAAAGTTTAACAAGAATGGAGTAGGTCTGGCAGGAGACACAGTCAAAATAAGCTTCGCGCTTACCTGCCTTTGGCCATTCACATTCAGTCAATGAGCATCACGCTCCCTCTCCTGCATCTATGAACACCATGAGAGCTGAAATCAGCCATGGTGGAAGACAGCACAACTGTTCATGTTTTCATACATTTATATATATATATTTGTTTGTACGTATGAAAGGAAAGTAAATGCAAGGTTTTAACTAAGTGCAGACAAAGCTAATTTACTTCTAGGAAGCAGTAGCCTCTTCAACTTGGGAAAAATGAAACTGTTGTTTCTACTCTTTTGTTTTGAAAAATTCTTGAGGCTGAAAAGTCATTTGCCTACTGAGTTATTCACAGTTTATATTAGGTACACAAAACACCAGGGAGCAAGAGGTGCAAGCCGTGACAAGAAAATATAAGTAGAGTTACAATATGGTACTAGTCCCCTCATCTTCTGACCTTTCTGATGTATTATTGTCTCACATGCTTAACGCATTTTTACTCTTTGCTTCAATTCCTTTGTTGTGTAGCAGACTAGGTGTTTCTTAATCTTTGCGTTAAAGGGTTTTGCATGCCTTCTTTACATAACTCTAGTTTGCTAATTTCTTAGATTTTATCTTTAATATTTTACCGCAATCTTTTTAAGTCCCCTTCGGAGCGCTGGGCAGCTGGCACTAAACTAGATCTCTCTTTTGAAGAGAACTTTAAAGCACTTTCATATGGATGTGTGTTGACTTTTGTTTTAAGAATCACATGGGTTTTTTCTGAGCTATACAAAATAAGCAGTCATAAAAAGCTCAAGCCAAACAGAGGCTTTCCAACCTTGACAATGCACTTCTATGCTTCCAGAGGCAGCATTGTTAGTCCTGGCACCTAAGCTCCAGCAACTGCATGGTTCAGGAAACTGGTATGGGGAAGTAGTCTTTCACCTCTCTTTTGGCACTTAGGTCGACTGGTTTTTGTTATCATCTGATGGCTGCTTTATAGCCCATGTGAACGGACTAGGAAGTTTGATGCCTATTTTCTGTCTGCAGGTCTTTAAGTTGCAGAGGTTACCACCTAAAGGGGCCCTTGTAGGGCAGACTGGTCTGCAGTTTGGGCGAGAAAGTATGAAGCAGCTTCCTGCTCACTGTGGGTCAGCAGGAAGGCCCGGGGAAGCCAGTACAGGCACCACGTTCTTCATACTTGTTCTTCGGATGGAGAATTTTGTTCTCCACCTCTGTTGATTCAGTGCTTCTCCCTTACTTAATTCATACACATAATTAAATACTTCAGTCTTAGCTAAGCACATGAAAAATGCATGTGCACGCTCTACAAAATAATTGCACATGTAGAACAGCTAGTTGCATATATACTTAGCTGCCCACTTCTGAAGAAAGTTGCTTGCTTTGTGCATGCAAATGAGTGTTTTGAATAGTTAGAGGCCTGAATTAGAAAACAATCCACTCATTAAAGTGCAGTTATTCACTGACAGCTAACTCTGTAACTTAGCAGCATGGAATTCCATGTTTGTTATCTGTTTGTGACTTTTGGATCCACTGTCTTGGTTTACAAGATAAACCAAATACTTTTTCTAACTGCCAGCCCTCACTGCTCCACCTATATCTGAGGTTCCTGAGCAGAAGCAGCCAATTTCACTCACACAATATTTTCTTTAAAAATAAAAAGTAAAAATGAAATTATTAATAACCTGTTATGTTTAATTTTTCTTAATCAAAGTTGCTTCTGCACAGGATTCTTTCTGGTTTTCCCCTTGTGAAGGACACAGCATGAAACAAAGTTATCCAAAGCAGTCTTAAAAATTCTTTTTATATACAAATGAAAGTTTGCTAAAGTTTAGTCTGCAGTCAGTTAAATCATTGAGAACACAAAATCCAATACTGAATTTCTAATGTGCTTTAAATTATGCAATGTGCAATTAAGCCAAGATCGTTCCAAACTGGATCTTCCAGTCCAAGCTCCTATTGTATTTGAAAAAAAAAATATGCTAAGAACTTGTGCCTCTAAATCTGTGTTCTCCCCAGCCTGAATTTCAAGTTGAACATAAAGAAAGAAGGTTCTCCTTCTCAAATGTGCCAGTCTCTGAAGAGAAGCTGTTATGTGGCTTCTTTGTCCTCGAACCACACAAAAATAACTTTCAGGTCTTGCATGTCCTATCACGTGATCTTGAACTTGGCCTTTATCTAGCCTAACTGCCAAACTGCTTCAAGTGCTGTCCACCCAGTCAGTCTTCTTAAGCCACACTTCATTAAACTAGCCTCCTAAGTTGCACAAAGATTTATTTATTTATTTATTTATTAGGCAAATAAATGTGCCTTAGTTGTTCAGTCTCACTGTAGTTACCTTAATGCAACTCATGAACAGAGTTGCTGATACATTAAGGTTTCACTTTCATTTATGCTAAGGTTACTTTACATTTGTTCAGTCCTACAAAGGAAATAAATTATTTCTGTTTTCACTGTAAGGGTCCTTTACATAATCAGCACTATTAGTGTAATAATCAGCCCCACAAAACTTTGCAGAAGCGGAACTGTAGTGTGAATATGTTCTCATCTAGATGCAACAGTCAATTGGCATGTGTTTTGTCTGCTTAATTTGCATGCAAAGACACCTGTTTGTGAGGGCTTGTATTTGCAAGAGTTTCTGAGGTCTGTGGTGCGGATTTGGTTCAGATTTACCCGAGTTCCTTGGAGAGTCACAGGCCAGACTTTCCATCTGCCCCTCCTTGATTTCATCTGTTTTACCAGGAATCTTTGCTATTTATTTTTTTTTGAGGATTAAGTTTTTCAGTGTCCTTTTCCATCAAAGTTTTTGCCACAGAGAAGCTGCGTAAGACATGTCTATGAACCAGTCTCTGTTAGAATTTGACCCTAACTCTGGAAAAGCGAGGAAGCTTTTTCTCTTTAACAGTGTGCACATACTTGAATAACAGGTTATTCCTTTGCATGTGTTTATTTATAATTGACGCTTAGATGATTGAGGGTTTACATTTTAAATACCACATACAAAGAGGCAAAGCCTGGTTTTTACCCTAAAGGGTAAAAGGGATTAGTACTGTAAAGAGTTTTAAAGAAGTGCAACACTTGTGCTCTTTAGCCTGGCTTCATGGACTCAGTTCCACTTTTATTTTTACTAGGAGAACTGGAAGCTGTAACACTGCAACATCACCAGAAATACATGAAAGTGAAGAAAACAAGATATAAGTGCCAAAGCCCATAAAGTGTTTGGTGGCTGGAGGGGGGAGTGATATTTTTGATGCTCATTATTTGTACAGCTGCCTGCTTAGCAGTGAGAAATGTGTAGCAAGCAGGACACCGGTCAAACAGAAGAGCGCTAACCTATTCGTAATGCTGGCATTTAATGCTCCTGTGTTTCTAACCGCTCCTTTCACAGGAATGTAGGATCCTGAAGAATTTCTCCTCCTTGAGGGCTATCATTTCAGCACTGCAGTCCAACTCCATCTATCGGCTAAAGAAGACCTGGGCGTGCGTTCCAAAGTAAGCTTCCCCCTCCACTTCTGTGGCTAGCCTCATACAAAGCCAAAAAGCTCAGTGCTCTTTCTTTTCATCTTGTTCTCAGTTGTCCTATTCGGCTCCTTCATGGACATCTGTTCTCTTAGAAGAACCTCTTATTCCTGTGAGGCTCAGACCTCTTTTTTGGCTCCAACTGCTGTGAGCTCCTGTTTCCTATCAAGGGGACAACCTGCCCTCAGGGATACTGGGTCTCTTCTGTCCTTTATAGCATACTGGATCTCCCACAACCTATTTTGAAAAACCATGGGACTAGCTACTCACTCAGCTTGTGCACGCTGCTCTCGGAACGTCAACAAAAAGGCACTGTGATACCTGTTTGTTGTCTTCTCTCCCGTGAAATTGGAGGAGGTCCAGGTTGCTACAGACCCTCATTTACCCTCTCATGGTCCTGACATTTTCTTAAAATATATCCCCAAAGTACAAAATCCAAATCTGTATCGAAGACAGTATTTCTTACAGGGCAATACCTATTTGTGCAACTGGCATATTTACTGCATGGCAAACAGACACCAGAAATCTCTGTGTAGGAAAGATGGTGTTCTGCTTGTTCAGTTTGGGAAGAATGGATTTCTTTCTTTTGCATTTGATAAACAGAGAAAAATGTCCCTCTGCTATGCAGTATACTTCTGCATTTACCCTAGAGGGAGGTGGGTCTTTCCTTCCGCTGCCCTGTGTTCCTGTTCCTGATCAAAATATTGCCATCTTGTGTTTATAGTGTTGGGTAACAGAAAGGGACTGTACGCTTAAATCCTTCTAGTTTCCAGAGTGCGTGAAACAGGGCAAAAGTAAAATACTTAGGATACCTCTCACAGCTATTGTTTTGTCCCTTTGTACCAATTTATCCACTTTTTTACAAAAATCTCATACCTTGGACTGTGATTGAAAAGCCTGCTCGGGGTCAGTGCCATTTCTCTGTGATGCTGTCAAATAAAGCCTGACTTTACTGGGAACGCCAGAAGATCCCGGGAAGGTTCCTAGTAGATGTGCAGCATCTCATTCGATGCATTTTGGTGGTGTTTTTATATGCCCAACTATTAATGATTCATGAGAAAAAATAGTTATTTTTTTTAGAGTGCTTACTCTAAAAGAGTGCTTACTCTACTAGATTTAGAGTGCTTACTAATAACTTAAATTATTTAATCTTTTTCTGTACAGGGATGTAATGCTGATGTTCGAAGAGTTGTCTGATATCTTCTCTGACCATGACAATTATTTGACAAGTAGGGAGCTACTAATGAAGGTGAGAATTAGCTTGAGTTGCAAGGCTTGTGATCTCAATCAAAGCTGAAATTATTCCTTTTTCTAATCAGCTGCCAAAGCTTGTCTCTCCCTGAACCCTACTGCATGCAGTGCTTCAGGGAAGATAGGTCTGTAAAACCTGTGCTTTTCTGCTGGGATGAGAGGTAATTTTGCTGCTCCTGAAAGAACCTGCGCTAGCATTAGCCCATTGAGCTCAGATTCCACTTATACAGCAGGCTGCAGCAGCACAGATTTTGGGTGGACTCATTCAGGAACCCTTGGAGCCCCTCAAGTTGAATGTCACGCTGCTGTAATTCCCTTGGGCATGGTGATGTCTAGCTTAACAATAGCTGAAGAACAGCACTGGAGCCACAACCGAGTGAAAAGGTGCCGCACGGTGTAATTTTACTGAGATGAGTTACAAATTAGGACTTTGATTTTACACTGTTCTGTCAGAGAGATGAGCAGATAGCTTATGCACCCTCTGAGCACCTAGAAAGGCTCAGGTTTGCACCAATGAGTGCAGGGAAACTCCAAACGAGATTCTCAACTGGGCTGTGCCGCTGTAGTGCTTTTGACTTCACTGGAACAATGCCACTCAGCTTCAGCTGAGGAATTAAACTAAGATGTTTATCCAACTATCCCGTACCTTTCTTGGAACTAGAAAACAGGGCCGGGAATTTTGAAGGAACAGGCTTCCTGCTCTGTGTGTGGCCAGATGGACAACAAAGCAGGCTCTGTCTGAAACAGTTTGACTTGTGTGCTCTCCTGGGTGCACCCCAACAAGCTCAGTAGCTTGAAAGGAGTGAGGAAGAATAGCAGGGGAAGGTTATATTCTGTAGAAACTAAGGAATGTTTCTGGCAGTTTTTTCTGTTTACATAAAATTTTCTCTAAACTGGCTAACTAGTTTACTTTTTGGCAATTCCATCCAGTCAATCGGGCATTTGTACCTTACCACCTTGCCTTGGTATCTGAAATGCTGTGTTTTGCTCAGGAATGATGGGTGAACACATTCAAACCTGTCAGTCTGCTTTGTTTATCATCATTTATAAACATCTGTAGCTAAATTTTAAAGCAGGTGAGACAATAATAAGCATAGAGGGGAATATGTGTGTTCGGAACAACTTATTTAACTAAATATTAAAAAGACAAAACAACAATTCAGTCTCACCCCAGACCTCCTGGCTCCCAGCAAATCACACTCTCCAGCTGCCGTAAGTAGATTTGCAGAACATTTTGAAAGCAGTGAAAGGAGAAAAATTTCACGGAATACCTAGAACCTGTCTCCTCCTTCTTGTCTTGGACCGTTTTGTAATGATTTGATGATTAATGTCTGCTAAATCCTTAAAGTCATTGTTTTCTTTCACTATAAACAGTCTCTCTGGGGATGACACATTTGACCCTTGCCTATCCATCGAGCAAATTTAAGTGTAGAGCAGACAAAATGCCATATGAAACAGGTTGTCTGGCATGGAGAGGGATCACTGTTCTCTCCTCCCCGAACAAGGGCACCGCTGGGAGCTGCAGTTTCAGCTTCTGTGCCTGCCTGCCGGCTGCTGTCAGAGAATCTTGAGTTTACATTTCAGTATCTCCAAGACATTGAGACAACACTCCTTTTTCATTTGCTCCTGTTTTTCAGCCAAGGAAGGAAATACAGTTTGAGTGATCTATTCATTAACTGTGGCTGAGAGAAGTAAATATTGTAATGAGGATCTTTACAAATGCAGGCTGTTGTTTTGCGCCTCTTAAAAAGACTGATAATGATTCATGCCTTGTCTATCCAACCACTGGAAAAAATAACACTAACTCAAGCATCCCACATGGATCCAGGGAAATAAAGGCTAGAGATCTGTTGTGAAATAGCTCATCCATTCATAGGAAAGCTTGAATTGTGGAGATGAAAATCTATTACTTCCATTTCCTGCGTGGTTTTGGATTAGTCAGTAAGCCACAGAGCGTAGTCCTGGATTTCTATGTTGTGGTATAAGAAAAACAACAAAGCATTACATAAGATAGAGATGTTTACTTGTAGCAGTCCTGATTAGGAAATTAAACAGAAATCCTGGGGTCAAGAGTGTCAGAGTTCAGGGAAGCATCTGGACACCTGAAATATTTCTAAGCTTCTCTGATTTAAACTCTCAGGAGATTTTCAACAGCACTTACCTTCAGCCCAAGTAGAACTGTTTTGCAGAACAATTCCCTCATGGTCACCTTGTGAGACTTTGTCCAGAATTCCCAATCATTGTACGAGTCCCAGAAAATTAGCATGTGTACATATACATGCATGTACCTGCACAGCAAATACTTTTGCCTGTTTAAATATATTTGCAGTTATTTTACACAAAACGTAGTTGTCAGCTTCCCACTTCTCCATGATTTGCTTTCTAATTCCCTAACAGGAAGGAACATCCAAATTTGCGAATCTGGACAGCAGTGTGAAAGAAAATCAGAAAAGGACTCAGAGACGACTGCAACTTCAAAAAGATATGGTATGTCTCAGGTCCTTTTCCTACCCTTTTTGTATTGGTAACATGATTAGACCTATTTTGTCAATTACATAAGAAACAAAATCTAGAAAG
>JAHREE010000332.1:2402109-2428353 GCA_033628505.1 Tringa tobata | reverse complement strand
AATTCCCAATCATTGTACGAGTCCCAGAAAATTAGCATGTGTACATATACATGCATGTACCTGCACAGCAAATACTTTTGCCTGTTTAAATATATTTGCAGTTATTTTACACAAAACATAGTTGTCAGCTTCCCACTTCTCCATGATTTGCTTTCTAATTCCCTAACAGGAAGGAACATCCAAATTTGCGAATCTGGACAGCAGTGTGAAAGAAAATCAGAAAAGGACTCAGAGACGACTGCAACTTCAAAAAGATATGGTATGTCTCAGGTCCTTTTCCTACCCTTTTTGTATTGGTAACATGATTAGACCTATTTTGTCAATTACATAAGAAACAAAATCTAGAAAGTTATTTAGCGAAGTGAGTGTGCAGTAGGTAACGCTCTTGAACGTGCCCTCTGCCAAGCAAAACCATCACAGCAATGCCATTGATTGATACAAAGCAAGTGAACCGAAAGGTTTACACTGAATATGCAGTCACAAGGTCTGTCCCTGTAAATATATGCCCAAAGCTGCATTTCCCTTATGCTATGGATCTCAGTAAGCCAGTAATGCTCTGCGCGTGTATATATAATGTGTGGGATTGTGTGTGTGTATATATATGCACGTGCATATACGTGTATATATAAACAGTTACAAAGTGGGGTTAGTGCTGCACCCAGCTGAAGCTGTATGGCCTGTGCTGAGCTGCCAAGCTCTGACAGCCGTGGGTGTTAGTGCAGTTGGGCTGTCTGTGTGCTCCAGGATCACCCGCCCCCGTACTGAAATGCTGGAGGACATGGATATGCAAAGCATGAGCGTAGCCAGTGCCTTCAGTGATCTGATGCTGGGAATGCTCCGAGATTTCAGGATTCAGTGAACGTACGAAGGAGCCATGTTATGTTTCCTGGCACCAATCTTCCCTTGTCCCCTGCTAGGGATAGCTGGCTGTATAGGCTGGTTGCTCCCGTCTCCACTTGGATTTACTTCACATCCCAACAAGCTGTTTCGGATGGATACTGAGCCAAGGGTTTGGCCTTAGTTTCAAGTCTTCCAGAAAGTTACTAAACCTGTCACATAAAAGGGTTGATGAATATAAATGTCATATAAATGATTGATGAATATAAACATGTGTCCTACAAGAAAGAATTCCATTACCTACTTTTGCTACCCCTTTAGAGAGAAATAGAGGGAAAGCCACACAACTTTCAGGTAGTAAAATACATAATGTAAATACTGGAATTCTTGTGATAAAGAAAATTAGCTCTGACCAGAGCAGAAATCTCGTTTGCTTTTAAACAAAGCTCATGAAGCTTCTGACATACCAGCTTGAAAATTGCACAGACTTCTACAGAGATTGCTTTGTAAAATATGTCCGGTTTCTAGTCTGCTGGTGAAAATAGCTTTTGTCTCAAAGTTGGCAAAGATTTAAAAGGATAGGCGGGGAGAAATCTGGGGTAGGGAGGCAAAAGTGCTGAATATGATTTTTTGTTTGACTGGAAAAAATACAGATCCTTTCAGATGGTAGAAACAGCCTGAACTCTACAACTGCTAGCAACCCAGAAAGCTTAAAATCTGAGTAATTACTATTAAAATGCAGTGAATGGTTGGGAAAGATGGTAGCTTCTTAGAGGAAAAAAACCTGTGACTTGATTTGACTTGACTGTTGCAAGAGGTAACAACATCATTAAGTAAAAATCCACCGGAATGAAGCAGAGATAGAAACTGCTTACACAGGCCAGGAGCGGTCCCCAGCTCCTTCTCTCGTAGCAGGTAACCAAGGGACCCTGTCCCTGGTGCCCAAGGCTTCTTCCACAGCAGGTGGACCGGGTCCTGGTGACCCATTGTTAGAAACTGGTGTATGGTGGCAATAATGTAATATAAAACCACATGGCAATATCTGTGTGAGCATCCTGCTCTCATTACAATTTGATACAAATTCTAGATTAGATACTGAGGATGATGTAATGAAAGAAAATGTAATTTCTAAGACCACTGTTTGGTTAAGCAGACTATTTTTATTTCTTTCATTTTCGTACATAGGAGCATTTTAGTATTCTAATTATTACCATTTTTCAGTCAATTAATCCAACATTGCTCTTATAATTTGCAGGGAGTAATGCAAGGCACAGTACCTTATCTTGGTACCTTCCTCACTGATCTCATCATGCTTGACACAGCCCTTCAGGACTATATTGAGGTAATTTGGGGCAATTTTTTGAATCCTAAATGTCTTCCTGGCCTTCCCGGTACTGACTGTGTCTGTTCATGTATCTTCTACTGGGTTCTTGTGCAGTTCTTAAGAACAGAGGAATCTGTTTTCAGAAAAAAAAGGAAGCAATATATTGTCTTATTAGCAACAAGAATCTTGTGTGAACTTGAGTGCAGTTATCTCAAGGAACAAGCTTAGCATTGCATTTTGCCTTGTCTTCTTAGGTTAGAAAACGTGAAGAAAGTAGGCTTCCCGTTATTCTGTTTTATTTTTCTGAAAACAACATTTTAGGTGTAAGGATTTCTGTGAATAATTGGTAAATATACACAGGATCATGAACACAGCTCTCCAGACTGATGACTGAAGTTGCTTCAGTATTGACTCTGAGCTCTAAAGTGATTAAAGACTTGGTTTCTTCATTTCTCTTTAACTGAACAAGCAGGGGGAACCAATCTAGAATAGGAAGGGGAAAAGGACTGCAAGAGAGTCTGGTTGTTTAACAGAGACTGAGGGTGGGGCCAATTTTCAAAAGTGTTTCAAAGGTTTTTAAACACCTTTGAAAATTGACCCCGTTGCTGTAGACACTTGAGGAGCCATGCTGCAGGTGCTTAGTCTTCATGGTGCTAGTGGTGGTATTTATAATAAGAATGGGCAAATACACTTCTTCCTGCTGGTAATGCTTGCTGGTTTATATGGTTTTTCTGTTTTGCAAAACTGCACGAAATCAGGCCTTTGTAAAGTTCCTACACATCCCTTTTCTTTTTGGCAGTTTCCCTTCTGTCCATGCTTTGCATTCAGTGTTTCTGAAACTTGCTGGGAACATTGCTCAACTCACAGCACAGGCAAAAGCCGAGTTTGTTTCTTGCGTGCAAAATCCCACTAGCATTCTTCAGACCTGATCTTGACACAGCTTTATGAGCATTCTTGTACTGGGCTTTTCTTCTTGGGCAGATTGCCATTTAGGCCATGGGGACAGATATCCTTTGGAGACTCGGATATATGAGTCCTGTGGTTTATACCAGATCTGGAGACAGGTATTTTTGGAAGGTCCTTACTCAGGGCAGGTCTGTGCTTTACATTAGCCTTGCTACTTCATCCTGTTTGTCATTAAATTCAACTGAGCATGTGCTCTTCTACTCTGATCCCTTCTTCTTTCTTCCAACAGGGTGGCCTGATAAATTTTGAGAAGAGGCGAAAGGTAAGTTGAATGTTATGTGATTTTTTTACCTTACTTACGTCCTCTTCTAGAGCATTTTCTTGGCGAGGCCTGTTGTCTTTGCTCAAGCACATACAACAGCTGCTAATTTTAATGCAAGTTTGTGAGGAAAGAATAGATCCCTGAAATGCTGTGAGCCTCCGACAAAGTGTAAGGAGCAGTGTCGGAAAAGAACCTACTTTTCAGACGTGTATGATAGGGGTAGAGGAGCCATGGAATTTACATCTCGGGCATGCACATTCCCTCCATTTGGTGTCCATGGGAATATGTTACATGTGTATGTCCTTTATGTTGAGAGTGAATCAGACCTGGTGGTGGGAGATCTTTGCTTTCCAGA
This sequence comes from Tringa tobata, assembly GCA_033628505.1. NCBI lineage: Eukaryota > Metazoa > Chordata > Aves > Charadriiformes > Scolopacidae > Tringa > Tringa tobata. The sequence continues at coordinate 2,424,609 of JAHREE010000332.1, read as the reverse complement.
AGATACAGTTTATAAACGTCGTCCTTCTGCTGCAGTAAGCTGTTTGTAGGTAAAAGGCTGCAGAGAGCAAACTAGGTACACGGCACCGAGAAATAAATGCGACCAGTTTTTCCTTTCAGGCTGATCCCTGCTGGTCAGAGATAAGTAATGTTATGTAAAGGTACTAGTGTCACATCTGTCTGTCTGAAGTTGTGCCAAATCTCTGTTCTGGGGTCTGGAAGCAGACTTGGATTTGGCTGTGACGGAGCCATTTCCTTCCCTTAACCGCTCCCAGCTCTATAAACCACTTCTTGGACTTGCCTTGTATGTAGAACTGCACAGCTCAAGATTCTAATGATGACATACACGAGCTTCTCCATGGTCATCGTTTAGCTTCATAGAAACCAGTGGCAAAGCCGCCCTCTGAACCATGCCGAGTACTCAGCTCCATTCCTGCATCCTGATTTAGAGACTGCTCTACCACAAGGGGGTTTAAAGAATTACTTTGGCAAAGTGTGTATGCGAGTGGCATTACAGAAGAGCAGCGCATTCTAGTCACACGTACCAAGTGTAGCATTTTACATTCCTCTGGTGCAAGCGTGAGTGCACAAAGTGCAAAGCTGGGGAAGATCTGACTCTCTGCTTTCTTCGGAGCCACTCCTAATTATTACCTTTGTTTGCTGCCTGAGAACCACCTAAGTGCACAGCACGGTTCTTCTCTCAGAGCTGGTCTAGCCAGCAAGGGGATAAGCAGGGTAAGGAAACCTGAAGAACTTGTGACCCTTTGCTACCCTTGTTCCTAGAGGAACAACCAGCAGTGCTGCCGTTTGGTGGGTTTGCACTTGCATTGCACTTTGATTGTACTTGGGAAAAGCTCTGTGGTGAAGTATGATTCCTTGTGTTTGTCTTCTAATTTGTGTGCATCTCATAGAATGTTCACATTTCAATGCACATTACAGGTGCTGGGAAAAAAAAAAAAAAAAGACTTCGTTGTTTGAAAAACTGGTTCTTGAAATAGTCTGTTACTCATCTGAAACTGAACTTCAGGTCAAACAAAGTTTGTCCTGGATCTGTTGTTACACGTGTTTAGCATATGCATGAGTTTGTTTGGCTTTATCATGTTTTCTAATTAGAATTCCTATTTGATTACTTTTTTTTTAGGAATTTGAAGTAATTGCCCAAATTAAGCTCTTGCAATCTGCATGTAACAGCTACTGCATGACACCAGACCAAAAATTCATCCAGTGGTTCAGGAGACAGCAGCATTTAACTGAGGAGGAGAGGTAGGTTCTCAGTCCAGCTGGCAAAGCAGCCTTTCCTTACCCCACACCCCCCTGCAGGTAGGTTATGTCAGCCTTTAGCTACAGGAAAACTTACATACACTGCTGCTCGAGGAGAGTGGAAATACATCTGCCTTCTGCGAAACAGCTGTTGAAAACCTGTTGAACAGTTAGCAGGGCTTAGTTCTGAGATTGGAAATCAGGCTTCCGGCTTTGAAATATGATAGTCTGCTGTGTCTGGGGTGTCTGTATGGCCAGACACGTTGCTCAGAAGAGGATCCTGAGGGATGTCAAGATGCAGTCACTGAGCATTTGGCCGGTGGATGCGGGCAGCAGGTAGCCAAGGCAACGCAGAACATGCTGAGCGCTCACCAGATGAATGTCTCCTGGGTGTTTGGGGTGGGTTTTGCAGCCTTGTACAGTTCTGTGCTACTGCACATGCTGCTAGACCAACCCAAGACAATTTATTTATAGCATTTTAGTATCTCCACTAGGTATTTAGGTCCCACTCTGCTGCACTAAGAGTGTAAGCACAGATACTGAGTTGTAGTTAAAAAAAAAAAAAAAAGCTTATCCAAGATTCACATTGGGTAGTTTCTTGATATTTTTTTAAATAAAACTATGAATGTAATCCAAAAAAACACTAGTTTTTAAAACTATTCTAAAGAAGTGAAATATTCCCTTCACCATGGCAAAATATGGACAGAGCTGTCTTCCTCTTTGTGTAGTTGCAGTCTTCTGTGAAGTGGGAATAACTGAAGTTTTCTCAAATGTCTTGAATATTGCTACTTTGATATACGTAACTAATAGTATTGTCTGTAAAAATTAACCCAGTGGTCTCTGTTCTTTAGTTACAGCCTTTCACGTGAGGTGGAAGCAGCTGCTGACACCAGCACCACATCACCAAAATCTCGGAAAAGCATGGTGAAGAGGATCAGCCTGTGAGTACGATGGGGCAATGGACACTGGTGTGTTAATCTGAACCTGAATAAACCAAACAAGCCGTACTCATTTCACCAGCTGAAAAATCTGGCTGGGGATCCAGACCACTGCATTACTTTAAGGAGACACCATCAGCTAGAAATGCATACTTCTGTCTGAAGCTGTCCCTTTCTATTGTTATAAGCAGTCATAAGAATTATTAATGATGAAGAGATTAGAAACAAACAAGCCTTCCTAAGCTGTCAGAAAAAGGAACAATTTTAGCACTGGGTTATAAATTCAATATCTATTGTGTAATAACTTCCCTGAATGCAGTAGCAAAACAGAGTAAATGAGGATAAAGTCTGGCCTATTATTAGACTAATTTACTATACACATGCAAAAATTCCTTGCAGGTTTTTAATATGAAAGTTAAGGTTAACAGAAAGGCATTTGATAATGGAAACAATCTGCCTAACTGTCTTCAAGTTAGAGAAGGGAAAAAAAGTCATGGGGACATGGTTCAATTTACGTCTAATACCGCAAAGATTCAAACAGGAGGTGGGTGGAGAACAGGGACACGCAGCTAAGCACACAGAGGAAACAATACACTAGCAGGAATTCAAGGAAAGCTGCAGGGAATGAAAGCAGAGATCAAGGACCAAAGTGAAAATATCTTAAAGGTGAGAAATTTGAACCTGATGCACGAGGAGATATGAAAGAACTCCCACATACCAGTGGCATGATCAAGATGAGGGAGGAAATGATGAATTTAACAGCAGTAACAGATTTAACTCTCCTTTCCTGCTTGATTCTTGCACTTAGTTTCCTCGGCGTAGCCATCAGCCATTCACCTCATGTCAGCGCTACTGCAGGTTAGGGTCTGAAAGAATGGATGTTTTCATCCAATAAAATCAAGCAAAAAAAATAATTTGTGCAGCTGTTCGGAAAGTGTTTCGATCAGTCCACCCGAGTTGGTGGTGATACACTGTAAAAATGTGAGCTTTGAAGATGACAATGCCTGAACTCTCGGTGGCCTCTCATTTGTGTCTCCCTTGGCATGTGCCTAAGAATTGTTGCTGTGGAGCACAGGCTTTGTTCCCTCATTCCTGACTGCGTTTCAGTGCTGCAGTATTGGAATTTACCAAAACTGAGTTTGTTTGTGCTATGCAGTCTTTGTCTAAAGTTTTGTTTCGACTGCACTCTGAATGTATTTTGCAAATTAATACTGTAGAAAAGACTGGCATAATTCATCCTGGAAACAATGAGTGACACCTCTCTAAATTGTTTTAAATCATTACCTGCATGCTGACACGGCATCTAATTCACCTTGCCTCTCTACCTTATATATTATAAAAGTTTGTTTCCTTTGACACTCCTTTAAATTTACTTGACCTGCATTTAGGAATGAGTCTCGGAGAGGAAGAGCCTATAATTTACACTTTCTTGTGATCTCCTCATTGTGTACATGTCTGGTTGGACTCTTAGAGAGAAACAGGTACCTGTGGCACTCCTGTTGAGGGAAAGAATTTGCAGTGGGAATGAATTCACCTTTTGAAAGACCTTTTCCCGGTGTATGGCCAAGCATTACCTTTCATGTACTGTTTCACTTCTGGTGACCGAGTAGATCTTGAGCTGCCTTGTGTGAGAGGGACCAGGGTGTGACAGCAGTGTGCAGGAGCACACAAGGTGGAGCCAGCTGCCATGCCTCTAACTTGCCCCTCTTCCCTTGGATTGCAAACACATCAGGTTCACAATCCATCGTTTCCAGGCAAGTGAGTCTGAAAATTTAACTGACTGAAGAGGAGTTTCGTTTGTGCTAGTGGGGCATTAGTTCTGCTTTTGGCCTTGCAGCTGGTGGGTGTGCTGTGTCAAGAAGGTATTGTGTTAGTGTGTAACAAACTCTCTTGACAAACCATATACACAACATAGGGGAAATGAAAACAATAGGCCACTCAAGATAGGAAAACAAAACAATTCGTAAGATGTTTGAACCAAGTGACAGCTTTGCTCAGCCCAGCTCTGTTCTGTTTTCACTTACTGGCTGTTATGCTTTCTTTTCTATACTAGATTGTTTTTAGGCTCTGAGGTGATCACCCAGAGCACACCCATCAAAGAGCAACCCAAATCTACTCCAAGTGGGAGCTCTGGTGAAAGCACGGATTCGGCCAGTGTTTCGTCATGTGAGTTTAATCACTCGGAATCTGAAGACGTCTGCATCAGTCCTGTTGGCACTCCTGATGAGGCTCAGAAAAAGGTAAGGTCCTGGGCCCTGTTGCCAGCCTGTGAGAGACGGTCAACACTGCAGACAGGTCCTAGATGCTTGCCCAAGTCTGTTGGTCTTGACTAGAGGATTGCTTTCAGTGGGATGGAGAGACTCTAGAAATAAGTGCGTAGAAACGGAAGCAATCCAGTCAGAATTTTTGCACAATTCCTTCTGTGTTGCTGAGATACAAGGCAGACTGAAGCTTTCCTTCCCTGAAACCAGATTTTCTTCTGATGCCTGGCAGCATTTTTGGTTTAGGGGAGGCCCTGGAGAAACATGAGGTTAATTTTCCTTTCAGTCCCTCATCGTGCTTTTTGAGAAAGATGGGGGCAGGCTGGTGGCATTTCTGCCTTTGAGCCTGTGGGAAGTTGGGGTGAGGAGCCTGAGCATCACACTTGCTCATGGCATATGGCAGCCTGACGTTAGCAGTGACTTGGACAAGAGGATTTCTAAGCTCCCTCCCAAACAAAACCAAATGAAGACGGAGATGGGATCAGGTGAAGAGGAGTAAGATTAACAGCTAGGCATTTCCTCCTACGAATGTCTCAACGTTGGTAGGTTATTCTGCTGTTAGCAGCCTGCTGCCACGGCCATGGTGCTCAGTCAGCTGTAGCTGGAAAAGGAAGTTTGACTCGAGCAGCCATGTGCTCACCGAGGAAAGCCCAACTGCAGTAAAGCTTTGCCTGTACTCTGGGAAAGATGTTATCTGGGTGGAAAGCTTGTGTGCATTAGTGACAGCCTAATCCTGGGGAAGGCAGAGCAGCTGCAGTCGGCCAAGTGATAGGCAGGTAAGGTCAGGGCTCGCCAGCCCTGTGGGTTTGACCTCCCGTGAGCTCCCTGCTGCCAAGATGAAGACCTTGCCTTGGCTCAGTTTAATTCCACTGGGGAAGTCGGTGTGCGGTGCTGCTGCACCTCTTCCTGCACGCCAGCTCACTCCCAGCACACACAGCCGGTGTTTTACACAACCCAGTGTGTCAGGAATCCCTTGTTTTGCAGAGAAGGCACAGCTCTACACCCCACGGCACAATGAGCCTAAGGCTGAAGCCGTGAGTGTTCCTGGCGTGTGCCGATACCCTTCAGAGAGACAGGCTGTACAGGCAGGAAACCAGCAAAAGGGATCTGATGGTGGGAATCCACGGGGATGTCTTTCCTACAGACTCTTCCCTTTTGAACTGAATTGTGTTAACTGTATTGTTGAAGCCCTTTTTAGGGATGTTTTGTTGAAGTGTCATATTGGGGTTTAGCTTATGGATATTTAAAATGAAATTGTACTAAATGTTCTTAAACCAAATGAAGCACAAAGTCCCAGACACTGTCATCCATAAGTTGTTTAAACCGGTCAAACCTGGAGCAGTTGTTATGGTGGTTTTGGTAAGCAAGTTGGAAAGGGAAGATCCTCCCAGCAGTTTTTGAGCAAGGCAGGTGAAGAGAAAGGGCAGTTTCCATTGAGGAAAGAATATTCACGGAGAAGCTGCAGACAGGCAGGTGTACACGTATTTTGACTCGTGTAAAGGCTCCGTCCTTGAACAGGAGCAGCGGTGCCGTGATGCCTTCTGCTCTTTCCTGGCCTGTCCCAGTCCCCAGCTGGTTGCTCACAACGGGAAGAATCCAGTTCCTTGTATCTGCTGCCACCTCCCGGCCTGCTCTTACTGAGAGGCAAAAGCAGGCAGTGTGGTGTCAAGCACACCAAATCAGAAATAAGTTGTGAAATTAATCAAGTGAAGCTCACTTTTTCCGGAGGCAAGGACAGAGTGCAGATCATGGAGGTTTTGTCTGTGCCTTCTGCTTTCTCAAGCTCTTCCTCCAGAATGACACACAGAGACATACAAAATGTCTGGTTTTTGACAATGTTTTTTTTTCTTTCTGTTGTGTAGCTCTCTGAATCCTCCTTCTCCTCCTGTTCCTCCACCATTTCCACGGATACGTCTTCCTCGGCGGTGTCATCTATAGTCTCAACCCCTTCTTTACTGTACTCCTCATCGGACACGGGCTCTGTCCCCACGACACCTATTACCTCAAAAGTACTGCCTCTTGTTTACAACCAGCAGAACATGGATATGTGCATCATCCGGATCAGCGTAGAAGACAACAACGGCAACATGTACAAGAGCATCCTGGTGAGTGGTGTGGAACAGCAAAATGCTGGTAGGGTTGGGGATGTTTTCATCCAGGGCGATTTAAGCAAATGGTACCTTTAGTTTTGGAATCACCTACTCACTGAGCCAATTAATCAAACCTGGCTTGAAAGGGAAAGTGACAACTGTTACAATTGAAAATATGTGGAGCATGGTATGAATGCGAGGTTTGAAAAATAGCATCTCTGTGGAAGTTTCTGGTCTTGAAATTAAAACTTGTCATTTAGCAAAAAGTTCGAAGTGAAGCATTCTGATCAAGTGCGGGCTTTCCTGCTCCTGCCCTTCTGTTAGCTGTAGCTGCTTCTTCTCTAGCTCTGAATTCATGTGTGAGTTTGGAGACAAGGTGCCACAGGACAAATTTTGTGCGGAGAAGCTTTCCCCAGGAACTGGTTTCTGGAAACGGGGAGGTGTAGGTAGGAAGCTTCTCTCTGTGGCAAAGGTTGCCAGAGCAGGAGCAGTCAGGGTTCAGGCGTTTCCCTTGACGCTGGTTCCAGGGATGGAGTCTGGCCGAGGGAGCCCAGGGCCTGTGCTGGCCCGTGGGCAGTGTGACTGGCCCGTGGGCAGTGTGACTGGCCCGTGCAGTCTCTGCAGACACCTGATGGAGACTTAGCTGCTGAGCAAACACTTGGGATCCTTCAGGGCCTGGAGGGAACAAACACACAAGGGGGGTAGTTCTTAGCACGTTTAGCTACCTTATGACTTTCATGGTCTGACCTCCCCAAATTACAAAGAGCCGTTCCCCGAGGGCCTCACAAATTCGGCTACTGGGGAGACAACTCTTCCTTTTGACTGCATAAGGCTCTGGAGGGAGCCCTGGGTCTGCTCTGGATGCGCAGCACTTCCACAGCAGACAGTACACCCAGTTACGAGGCCAAAAGGATGTCAAAGAAAGGATTTAACACAGAAGTCTGCAGATGAATTGGTGTCTGCAAACAACAGATGGGACTTTTAGGGCCAGTGAGAACGTCTCATCTCTCAACGTGCTTGCTCAGGAGAGCAGACACTGTGACTTACTGCTGTCTCTTTCTAGTACAGTATCTGTTGTCTTGAACTAAAAAAACCCACCACCCCCAAACGTCACAAATACCATGTCTTAGTATCTAGCAGTACCTATTTCCTCATTACGGTCCCATTGTATTTTTTCAGTTCTCTGAACCCTTTTCCAAGACCAAGTGGTCTGCAGAAAGGCAGATTTGGCTAATTATTAAACCATTATATAGAGTAAATAAGCAGAATCTCTTATTGCAACTCTGTCTTTCCAGGTAACTAACCAAGACAAAACTCCTGCTGTCATCCAGAAAGCTATGCTGAAGCACAACCTGGACTCTGACTCAGTGGAGGATTATGAGCTTGTACAGATCATCTCTGAGGACAAAGGTAGGGAAAAGACGGGTTGATGTGGTGCTGGGAGATACGGTTTAGTGATGGTGTTGCTTTTTGTTTGTTGTGGGTGTTTATTTTTTGTCAGAATTAGGTTGACGGTTGGACAAGATGATCTTTAAGGTCCGCTCCAACCTAGAAGATTCTGTGATTCTGTCATTCTGTGAAGCAGAACGCTGCTGCTGCTTAAGAAGTTCTGCTGGATTTTGAGGGAGAGAGTAAAATGTGATGTTAGAAATGCCATGGGTGTGTTGTCACAGCTGCCAGTGACAACACCCTCCCCTTGACTTTGCTTCTGCTACGTGCAACACTGCAAATTAACACTTGCTCTGGTCCCTCTTTTGCAGAGCTGGTGATCCCCAACAACGCCAATGTGTTCTACGGCATGAACAGCCACGTGAACTTCGATTTCATCCTGCGGAAAAAAGCTTCAGTCAACGGGCAGGAGAAACCCAGGAGCCGTTGCATTCTGACACTGCCCAGAACTGCCAAACGGGGGTGCTGGAGCAACAGGCCCAGCAAAATTGCACTGTGAGGGAGAGAAGGACGCGGGGAGGAGAACCTTTGCCACCATCCAGTATTACAGAATCACAGCAGATGAATGTGTCAGTATTCAACTCCAAACATACACGAGGCTGAAATGCAAAGTGAACATCTGATAGACCTACAGCCAGAGATGCGTCTCCTCCCTCGCAGCTGGATATGGACTGACAGACACGGATTTACGGGACACTACGGACTGGAATTTTTATTTTCTTTTTTTTTTGTTTTGCACATTTGCCTAGGAAGGTGAGAGCCCCGCTTAGAGGGGAAAACGGGACTGGAACATTTGTCTTAAGAACACCACACAAGCCAACTCTTTTGTGAGAAAACATTTTCCTTTGTGCCAGTATTACACAGAAGAAGAGAAATCTGAATTTATTTTTATAAAACTGGAGAAGAAAAGTCTCAATACCATTTTGCCTGAACCAAGGAGGAGGTCCCAGCCAGCCTCCAGCTGACTGACGGGAGCACTGGTTTGCAGAAGGTGTGGGTGAGCTGAGCACCACGAGCAGCTGCTGCCTCCAGAAGGCATCTGCATTCACAAAAAAGCAGGGTGGGTACGTCCCCAAAATGCTCATCGCTGGAGACAGCAGAAACTGCAAGTGTGTGTATTGCTTTCGCACAGCCGGCAAACTTCTATTTGCACTTGTTCCACGCCAGAAATTTACCTATTTTTGGACTTTTTTTCCAAAGAACTTTAAGAGAATGGACTGCACTTGCTTTTGGATGAATGTCATGTTTATGTCATGAACAAACACTACTTGTCTGGATTTTGGTCTTGTCTTAACGCCACTCCAGGGTGGTTTTCCTTTTACTTCGCTAACCCAGTGAACAGAAATCCATGCCTTTTGCGTGTACTCTGAAATGACTGATGACTCTGAAATGACCTCTTTGTAATGTGCAATCACTCTTCAAGAGCAAAACTCTTAACTTGCGTTTTCGTTCATGAGGGGCAACTACAGGACCCTGTAGTGGGTATTAAGAATAAAAGCCACGTTTTAAACATTACCCCAACCAACGAGAGATTTTATATACTTGTAGCATTATTATGCGTAATCTACAAGCACCTCCCTTGTTCTTTATATACATCTATTGAATGAATTTCCTGACATGGTACATCAGCTGGACTAAAGAATTTAATCATTTGTTCTCTGTGGAACTTTGAAGAACAGACTCCTTGAGTCTCTTCCCAGAAGACAGGCTTCCTTGAAAGGATAGAGCTTTTATTTTAAAAAGCCATAAACGAGACATTGGATTGTAAGCAGCCCTTACTAAAAAGGCTGTCTCTGAGACAGATACATCAGTATTAAACTCAAATACTGAATTTCCCACATCTGGGCCTTCCCTTCCTTCCCTCCCCCCCCGGTTCTGTAGCACTAATTTCCAAAACTGGGCTCAGATTACATTAATGATCAGTTTGATAAACTGATGATGCAAACAATGTTGGGTTGTACTGTGTTTTACACTACACGAAGATTTATCACCTCTGTTTACAAGAAGCACCATTGCAGGTCTGATGAGTTTAAGAACTCCAATTGTATGTTTGTTGGGAGGGTAAAGACAGCGAGTTTCTAACTGAGCCTTAACCTTTGCCCAGCGTTAGGGCAAGATCGCAACAGAAGTTCAGCTTCCTTTGTATTTCAGTGTCAGCACGTGTTGATGTCTGTACAGTTTCCTTTGCTGAAGTACAGTTTTGCTCACTCAGAGGTTGTGTGTCTGTATGAAGCTGAAAGTTGAATGTTCTTGATTTTAAAATTACACCCTCCAAAATGTTATCTATGAAAAAGATGTTTTTAATTGCTTACCTGTTATCTTTATACAATAAGTAAATAAACTTTTTTTTCCACTAATATTTGCCTGGAGTTAATCTATTTTCTTGTCTTAGACTTTATTACTGAATGGCAATTGTGGGTTTGTTGTTTCTTCTTACACCTCACCACTTCCCTCACTGTCACTCTCTTCAACTTCATCACTTTTATTAACTGTTCTCAACTTCTTCAGCTACAACACTTCATCTTCCCTGCCCTCCAGAGAACTTGAAACAGCACATTTTAGCTCTATCCCCTCTAGCTGTAACCCTTCTGTGTTGTTTGATTCTTCAACATGACACCCATTAAGAGTTTTGTACTGTTTGTAACAACATCACCATTACTGTTATGCTTTTTTTTGTTTTTATGAGGATGGCCTCTGTGTTTCTTGAGCAGTGTGGTTGGAAGGGCTGTCCAAGTGAACCAGTTACTCACCAACATGATGCCCTGAGCAGCAGCAGCTGATCACAAGCCGTATGTTCCAGGCGTGCAACGAGCTAAATGTAAATGTCAGCAAAGCAAAAGCCACCCCAGTGCCCCAGCCATGCACCAACCCACTACTGCTACGGAAAGTTTTGTGCTACTTTTTGAGCTTCCAGTTTAATGATTTATCTTGTAACTAACCAAGTAACTTAGATTACACACAAATTTTACAACTGCTTCTTCATGAAATCGTTCTCTTTCGTCACTGAATGATTTCTACAGCAAGCTAATACAAAAAGGAAAAAAAAAAAAAAGGGTTGTTTCCATCTTTTTCCATCTTCTCCCCATTGTCTCTATCATGTCATGTCTTCCCCTGGCCTCAACTATTAGTAGCTTGTTGTGTTCCCCCCCACACACACACAATACAAATGTTTGGAGTTTATATCACAGCTGCTGCCTCTGCCTTTTAGCACAGTCCCTCTTCCCCTTGGACCCCCTCCCACAGGTGACCTGCCATTTCACAAGTCCTGTCAGCTTTGGAGGAGATTGCAAAAAGTGCCAAAAGTCACAGTGGGAGTGCCTGGACTGGGACCGTTGCCTTTGTCACTAAATAGGCTCTCATTACAATACCAAAGGCAAAAGAAAGATTACCCTGAATTTAAGCTTCCACCTCCTTTTTTTTTTTTCCTACATAAACTACCTAGAGAGATAAAACACAACAACACAGCCTTACTCAGGATAAATACAATCTATTTGTGAATAGGAATTTCATATTGCCATACTAAGAACAGAACAGCACTTTTCCTTTCTTAAACAACAAGCAAAGACAAGAGGTTACAAGCAGTCTTATTGCAGAGAAGCATTTTTAGGGCCTGTCACCAACACCCTTCTTGTGAAAAAGCTGGGTTTTTTTTCAGCTGGCTGGGCTAGTTGTACTTTGTACAATCTATTCCTACCTTCCACTGGTTGGTCACCTCACTCGCTGGGCTGGGCACTGCTGGGTGGTTTTTCCATTGGCTGGGGGGCTCCTTACTTAGCTCAGATGGTCCACAGCAGAGCAAAAAAACCCTACGAAAAGGTGAAAAAAGGAGGAAAAATAAATGAGAAGGAAAAAAAAAAAAAAAAAGCCCTCTGTGGTTGATGAAGGACTCTGGCACATCCTCACTGACAGCGCAGTCCCTGCCCTGCACGCAGCAACCAGCCGTCTCGGCCACAGCCGAGGCTGGTTCAAGCTGCTGCTCCAACTTGCACCGAGTTTTGAAGTCTATTAGATGAGTCAAAATAAATAAATACATGGAAAGTGGAAAAATATCAAAAAAACACAGCAGTGTTTCAACTGGCTCCGACTTTTCCAAAACACAGTTAATTCTGAGCAGGGCAAAGCCTGGGCACTACCTGCCAAAGAACTGAAAACACAGACAGGGAAAAATAGCACTTGCCCCAGCAGGTAGAGCCACTGGCCATCGACCACAGCATGCATATGTAAATAAATGGAAAATTGTATACATATACAAACCCACACACCTGTGCATATAGGTAAAAGGACAGTCAGCTAGATTGAGGCCATATCTGCTCTGAAATAGACACATTCATTTAATTCTATTGCATTTTTATTCCTTATTTGTTTCCACCCCTCCCCTGAAACTGCCATCGAACCCCTTCTACCACTCACTTCCAGAGTCAAATAAAAGGGAAAACAGAGCTCCCGCTGACACGGATAAATTCCATGGTTGGGGGAAAGAGAGGCCTCTCATGGACAACGAGATGGGCCTCACACAGAACATGAGGGTGGAAGAGACATGCAAGGGTGATGTATATGAAGGCAGCAGTGATGTATATGAACACAGTGTAACCATAACAAGCCTTTACCTGGAGAGGCAGCCACGATATTAGATGAGAGAAATGACACCAGAGCAAAGGGACTCACTCACCCAGCGCTGGCTCATCCCTGCTGTTCTGCCGGATGCAGAGGCACACCAGTATCTGCAGTGACTCCTGACAATATGCTGGATGCTCACCAGTTCACAGGTGTCCTGCTTCTGAAGGCCGCACCGAGCTTCTTACCAGCACCTCCGGGATTGCCGCGCTCAGCAGTGATTCAAACAGCCCAGACTTGCCACCGGTAGAGCGAGACCTGAGGAGGAAGAGAGAGAGGTTCTCAGAGAGGAATGACCCAGGCTGTGTGTTGTGGCCCACGACAGACCTGTCCTGCATACTCACCACGTCACTTGGGCACCTGCTCCAGCTTGGACAGCAGAAGGAACGCAGCTTGCAGGCAGTAGCTGCAGAACAGGCACATTTATATGGCCAGTGACTCCATCGTAGAGTGACACAGCTGAAAAACTCTTGAGCTGGCCTTTCCCAGCCAGGGCTACTCTCACCCCATGAAAAATACACAACAGCTGCTCATCTTGCACCAGGTTCTATGTATTATCAGACCGGCTGACAGGTAAATAACATGTTTTCTTTAGCAGAAAGCACAACATCGATCAGTAATTATTAAAAACAAACAAAAAAAATTAAAAAAAACCCAACCAAACAAAAAAGCACCCACAAACCAAAACCAGCCACACATACTGAACTGCACAGCTCTGCCAGCAGGTGAGTCTCTAGATTGGGAGTCCAGGAGGGCATCCTCCCACCGCAACAGCAGCCTGCAAGCTGAGCTCTGGGCCAGCAACACCTAAGCAGTGTAGTCCATGATCACCCAGCCTCTGAGAAACATTTAAAAAAAAAAATAAAAATAAACACCATACTCTGCTGACATGTTAGCCAATGGCAAGTACATCAGAACTCATTCAAAAGAAAAAAACAAACCCAAGTTTGCTCCTCACGTGAAAAAATATCAAGACAAGTTGCCTTTCCGTCCTGTACCGTGCAATTCTATCAAGGCTGTCGAAAGCAGTAGAGTTGACAACACTAACAGTTCTGTAGGTTGTTTTGTTTTTACAAAGATGGTACAAGGAGTTCATAACCAAACTTCTAAAATTAAAAGTTCATAGAAGTCCTACACTTGGTTTTATGGCCTAATTAAACAGGCCTGCAAACAGGTCGTCAGGCTTTGTTTTCCTGAAGGAATAAATTGAGGCAGGGGGTGAAGCAGGACATGAGATGGACAAAACCCACCTGTGCTCCACAGCGCAGAGACAAATCGAACCAGCAGCCTCCACTTTCTCTCCTAGCTTCCAACATATCAGACAAGCCCAGACATTAGTTCTGGATTGGGAGGCCTGTTTAGATGGCATCTAGCAAGTTTTGAAGTTTGCAGAGGGGAAGCCAGCCCTAGTTTTTGATAGAAGTCTGAAGAGGGAGAAGACACTACAGAGGAGCACTGCTCCAGTGCACTGAACATTTTTGGAAACCATCCTGATTCTGACAGGGATCCCTTTGAAAAACAAAACCAAATAACCCAAACGCTTGCCTGCAGTTTCTCTCAGTGAAGAGGGTCATAAAAGCCTACAAACCTACAAGGAATAACAGTTACACAGCAGCCCAGTTACAGCTACCCAGGAAGGTATTAACACTTGCACACCTCCATATATTAATCTTTATAAATACAGTATTCTACAGGAGGAACTGTAGAAAGACGTCATTCAAGGTTGTTTTTTTTACAAAAGCTTGCAAGGGCTTTTGTTCAGATCTCTGCCTTTTTTTCTGCCAGTCTGGAACACTTGTTCTTTTTTCTCCTTCATCTCCCACCCAGTCCTAAGCAGCTTGGTTTGCTGTCAGGTCCAACCACTGTGCTTTGCCATTTGAAGCGGTGGGAAGGAGACCACATGAAGAGCTGCTCTACAACTTTCAAGGGTGAAAAGCTAAAGTGTGAGGCAGGTTCAGCTGTCAACAGAGTCCCTGGGGGAAGCGGGCAGTCATAGTTCATCCCTGGAGGACGGCGCATTGAGAGATGACTGGGAAGGCAGGGCATCCTTGTTCTGGGCATCGCTATGGATCTTGCCCTGCTGTCGGGATTTCCAGGAGTGTGTTCTGTCCCAGTCCGTTGACACGGTCTCGTTGTCCCAGATTGTAGAGGTCTCTGTGTCACTGAGGTAGCCTGGCTGCCCTGTGTAGTGGGTGGGGTAAACAAGCAGGGGTTCTGCTGAAAAGGCTTTCAAGTCTCTGGACTGATAGTACTCCATGTATTTTGCTCTAAAGAGAAGAGAAAAAGCACCAGTAACAAGCAAACATTCATCAGTGCCACTGCTTACACAAGTCAATCCACTGTGCAAACAGGTCCCACGGAGTGGAGATAGTTGCTGGGGTGGAGTCTGACTCTCCAGAGTCAAAACCACGTGCTTTACAACCACACACAGCCTATACAACCAAAGCTTCCATTACCAGAGATAGCCACGTGTCTCACAACCAAAAAACACGAGGAGCAGCCCTGTTCCCCACTGGGTAGGCTGCAGAAGTGAGACACACCAACACGATCTGGCTTCAGATCATTCCATGCCCAGCCCATGTCAGCCCAAGCAATGAAGGCATCCTACTTACACAGGGTGCTTGTTGTACATGACAGGCAGAAATTCATCTACAGGCAGCATCTTGCTGAAAGGCTCAGCTCCGATGAGTTTCTGAGCCCCTTGGAAAGAGATTGCATACCCCAGCGTCCAGTAGGAGTAATCGGCTTCCACCAGGTTCATGACATTGGGAACTGCTTTCTCAGGCTCCTGCACCTGCATCCTTTTCCGGCCAATATAGCTTAAAGGGTGAAAAGACCATGAAAATTGGAACCAAAGTGAATCTGCAGCAGTTAGGACCACAAGAGTGTTCATGTCAACCAGGGAAGGGCAAAAGGTCAAGCCAGTAAGTAATCCCTGAGCAGGCACACAGATAGATTTCTTTCCCGCACCACTCCCCAACATCCATTTCTTAACCCAGGAGGTGGTATAGATGTGAAAGACTTCATAAGGGAGCTAAGTTGACATCGGACTGAGCCATGTCAGTTCCTTTGTCACAGCAGCATCTCCAGACACTGTTGAGATCAACCAGCGCTGCCCACAAAGGACAGTAATGGTACCCAATGGGCATTTCAGCACCAGCCTGCCCCAGAAGGCAGATCTGTCCCGATGGGGAGAGCCACCAAGAAGTCTCTGCCACCTTTCCCTGCACTCCAGCATTGACGTGCACCTCTATCATGACACAGCAGGTGCTGCTGACCTCCCCTGTGTGCCCAGGAGCTCCCAGATGGCTGAGGGCCAGTTACTTACATAAGCTCCCAGTCTAGCTGGGCTTGTTCAATGTCATCCATCAGCTTCATAAGCTTCCTTTTAAACTGGTGTTCAAAGCGCACATCATCCTCAATAACAAGCGTCTTCTCCAGCTCTCTGTTTACCACCTGGAACAAGAGGGTTCAGAAGTGACCACAGTGGCACACACAGGCCACTCTCTGCACCCTGAAATTGTTGGGGTCATCCTGCCCTGGCACTGCCTTCCAGACCATGCCAGTAGGGAGGCTGGAGAACCAGTCCCAGATTCACAGCTCAGCTGGGAGAGACTGCAAGAGCCAGTGAGACTATCTGGCTTAAGATCATTCAGCAAGACCCAGCTCACCTCAACCCAAGCAATGAAGGCATCCTACTTATACAGGGCACTCGTTGTACATGATTGGCAGAAATTACTGAGCATCTGCAACCTAGAAAAACCCTCCATCTGATGTTACACCATCTAGAACCCATGAGCTATCATCTAGCATGACCACAGCAACCACCTCCTCAGAAGAATGATGCCAAAGCTGCTGTTCAAAAAAACTGCTTTGTTGGAAGTAGGTGTTCCTGAAGTCTGGGAAGGAGGACAATCTAGCATATCCAAAGTCTGGCCCTGATGATTTAGAGAACACACGTGTGAAGGCATCCTGTATGTAGGTTCCCGTGTTCTCATCTGACTGTTGGCAATTTAGAAGTCTCACACCCAAAAGCATAGCCTGACTTCCCAGTACTGAAGTCATTCCTGCTGGCTCTAGGCTGGTTGGATCAATGTCCTGCTCTGCTGAGAGCTGCTGCAACCAACACCTCTGAAGGCAGAGGGCTGCCTTTATTTGGGTAACTGCTGCCATTGCCCAGTCTTCTTTCAGTACCAAGTCCTTCTCCCCGCCTCCACCACACCTCACTTGAAATAATCCCTCCTGTTGATGTTGGGCCCTGTAACTCCAGCATCTCTGACCAGCACAGCCCAGACCCTCCCAAGAGTCACCCTCCAGGTGACCAGGGACAAGTGAAAGCTACAGTTTTTAGCGGGACGCCATTTTTAACACCATTTGTTCTTCAAAACCTTCTTGCCCTTCTCCTAAGCAAACTGTCTCCAAGCAAGCTGGCGGATGGTTTGCAAAAACAGTCATGAAAGTATCATGGTAATAATCACTCAGAGCTGCTGGAAATGGACAACAGAGAGGAAAAAGCTGAACACAGCGTTCAAGAAAACCCCTGTGCATGATCCCTTACAAACCAAGGAAAACAGTTCCATCCTACACTTCCAGAAACCTGTACTGTATTTGATGTTCTGCCCTGCGACTGGTTGGATGCCTTCCCATTGTGCTTGCCCACAGCACCTTCCTGCAGGAACCTCGAGGCACCCACAAACTCCTTACCTCCTTCCAGATGTAATAATGACTCAGGAAGCAGCCGATCTCTCCTCTGGTTAGTGGCCTGGAGGAATACGGGTCCCGGTAACCCGGGAGCATATCGATGCTGAGAGCTTTGAGCTGACTCGTGTTCAGTGCTCTGAGAAAGAGAGAATATCTGTCACCATTTTTTTTAAAAAAAAAAGTAAATTCAAGTCAGACACAAATGCAACATGGGAAATGCTGCTGATGTTCAAAGAAAAACCGTATATTGAGAAATTCTGCACTTGTTTTCACTCAAAAACCCAGAGAAAAACTAACTACTTGATTTACATTTCTAAATCAACTCGACAAACTCTGTCAGTGACTTCTTGTGGGACTATCAACTTGTCAAGTAATTGGCTTAGACTATTTTTCTAAGAGGTCTTGATGGGTACCCAAGTCTCGAAGACCACTAGATGGCATGTGGGGTTCCTATCTCCCTGAGGCCTTTTTGCAAATCCCAAACCAAAACTTTGTGCCTTGATTTCTCATTACAAAAGCATCTTAGCATGCCTCAGAGTAAGGTTGGAAAGGGCTGTGTCAGGGTTAAGACTGTAGCACAACAGCTTTTGTAGTGCTAGGATGGACAACCTTTCCAGGACATAATTGCTCTCAAACACTTTCAGGGCTGGCTCCTTTTAACTGTGTACAAGTGTTTCAGGTCACAGAAATTATTTTAACCTGATTTTCATCTTACTCTGAACCACACCATCCTGATTCTTCCATGGAGACTGACCAATTGCAAACGAAGAAAGAGCGAAACTGCCCCAAACAGACCGTTAGGTAAATAAAAGTGATATTCACC
The DNA here is from genome assembly GCA_033628505.1 of Tringa tobata. Lineage (NCBI taxonomy): Eukaryota > Metazoa > Chordata > Aves > Charadriiformes > Scolopacidae > Tringa > Tringa tobata. The sequence goes on along the minus strand of JAHREE010000332.1, from coordinate 2,406,474 downwards.
TCTCCCCTGAGTCCACCCTTCCCCACCAGAAGGGAGGTAGGGGCAACCAAGGAGACGGTGTTAAGCAGTGATGAACAACCCCCTCTTTGCAAACACCAGCAACCCCAGCCAAAACTCACTTTCCATCCACAGCCTCCACTATCTTGACTGCGATCTCCTGCTCATAGAGAGTCCGCAGCATCCGATCCCGCCTGTCTTTCCGACGCTTCAGGTTGATCATGAAAATCTGGGTGGAAGAGAAGGACATCAGCCTACCGGCGTGGGAGTGAGGAATAAAAGGGAGTCCTCATCAACTCTCCTCCAGCAGCCCCATTGGAAAAGCAAATCTTATGAAAACACAGTGTGCCTTTTCATTCCAGGTCGCTTAGCATTTGTCAAAAAATTGGAGTTGAAAGCTAAGGCTTGTTCTCTGTCTAGCAACTACTTTTTGTGGATGTTCACGGGGGAAACTTCCTCTTCAAGGTTGAATAAAGGTGTTAGGAGACCAGTTACAGCTAAGTCTATAATTTCCAAAGATACGGGACATTTTGACTTATACTAAACACAGAGCAACATCTCCAGCCTCAGTCCTAGGGGAACACCGACCCACCTGTTTCTCCACAATGCTGCCACCGCCTGTATTTAGGATAATCAGTAGGGCACAAGGACACAGCAAAGAGAGGCTTTCTGCAATTACTTCAGGCACTGAAAATCCACTGCTTCCCCTGCCAGAGCAGAGGAAGCACAGAGCCAAGCCTGGGAACAGACATGTCTGGGCAGGGCTCAGTCCAAGACTTGAGGAGACAGACTCTCTGGTGGAGAGCAGAGGACTGAAGGCCTCATTTTGCAGGTAAACTGCACAGGGTCAGGGATATTTTTCAGTCCCAGGCAGACAAGTACAAGTGTAGCCTTGTAGCCTGCGGAGCAAAACCTCATCCCAGTAAGAAGCGGATCAAATTCCAGGTCAGTACAAATGCAAAAATAATAAATTGGATAAATAAAGCACAGCCACAAAGGACAACATGGAAAAAACCTACACCAGCTGTGTCCTAAACACAGACGCTCAAACACACACAGCTAAATCAGGTTCAGACTTCACGAGTCACATAAACAGACGTAGCAGAATACACCAAGAAGACAAAGGCTTCCCTGATCACCACAACTCCCTCCATCACGGTGCCACCACCACCCTGGCAGCTGCATACACAGGGGTTTCTGGCTCCGTGATTAACACAGACACTGGTTAATTAAAGCAACAGCAGATCTATCTACAGCCTTCTCCCTTCCATGCCTGCTCTCTCTACAACACGAGGCAGAGTTGGGAGAGGAATTTCTGCAGGGTCTTGGAGCACTACAAGTGTCAGCAACCATCTTTCTAGTTCACTTTAACTTAAGGCCATAGCAGAAAAATGCAATGACCAAGCAGGGCAGGGGGAGAGCTGCCACGGTAAGGAGGCAGCACAAATGGTTTTCATCACTCCTGGACATACCCAGCCTGGGCTAGAACCCCCTGCAAGCCTGACTCCCCCAGCTGCTCTGGGCTCCCCAGTGTCTGTCTGAGGTGAGAGAAATTGTTCCTTTCTGTCAGTGGAAAGCAGGAGAGATTTCCCAAAAGACCATTTTTTGTCACAGAATGGAAGGACTGCCAAGCTGCTCTGCAGAGTCAGATATAGGGGAAACAGCACAAAAACTGGGGCGTTAAATAACCTGTTTCTCAGACTCACTTCTGCCATCTCCTCCTGGCTGGATTAAAACATCCACACCATCAAGACAGGAAGCCCAAACATTTGCTGGGCACTGCCCTTGCACACAAACCTGCACTTCTAATCAGGGGTCTTGTAGCAGGTACTAAGTGCCTGCAGACCTGACCAGTCCCGTTTCTTGACAGCAAATACCAGAGGGAAAGACCACTCCCTGAGCCCTTTCCCTTCCGCTTCCCTGAGCTTGGCAGAAATCCTCCCCAAATAATGATGGCTATTTTCTCCTTGCAAAAAGTTTAAGTCCAAAAGATGAGTGATTGGGAAAGATCTAGCTGTGAGAAAAGATAATTTACTCCAAGGGAAACATCTGGAAACTAAGCTATAGGGAGAACCCAGGTCCTCTAAGTGATAAATAGGAAGACAAGACAAGACAACGGCAGCAAAATAGGTTCCTTACTTCATCAAATCCCATCTTGTCAGGGTTCTTCGGAGGAAGAGAGACATACTGAGAGGGTTCAATGGGAGGACGATCAACTGAAAGAGAGGAGAGATCCCAAGCATCACCCTCATGTACAAGCTGCATTAATGTAGTGTACCTGCATGTGTTTACATCACCGGGCCTAAAAAGCCCCAGGGAGCTGGGAGATGAAGTCAGTGCAGGAGCAGGCGCAGCAGGAAGTATCCACGTTGCAAAGCAGAAGCCAGCAGCCATGTGCCAGGCAGATCTCATGACAAAAACAAGGTTCTGCAGCATCCCTTCCACATCAAAGATGCATTTTTGCCTTTAATACAGGGAAGTTAAAAGGTTTTGTGAATGGGGTTGACATGATCATGAAGCGATTACATGCCTAGGTAGAAAAGTGGTGGAAAATGGAAAACTGCATATCAAAACAGTATGACAGCAGTCACACTGGGAGGCAGAGTCCCAAGGGAAAAAGAGCTGGGCCACTGGAAGCAGAGCTCTACAAACATTAACTCAGGGGTGTCCATCATGGCAGGGCACAGCAACTTACTCATAGCCTCGATTAGTGTGTGCACAAAGTTCTCCGTTTCTTCTTGCAGCGTCTGGTGTGATTTCAGGGGCATGGGAAGGAAACCATAGTGCTCATGGTTGCAGATGAACATCTGTATTCCTGGGGATTACATTAAAACAGAAATAAAGAGTCAGGTCATTTATCACCAGATTTTGCTGCTCTGTTGCTACGTAGCCATAATCAAACTTATGCCAGGACCTCAGTCCCAAGAAGTTCTACTTCACAAGCAAACGATTCAAAAACAACACAGTGCCATTTTCTGTTTTATTTGGCTGCAAGCAAGTGGCCCCTTCTATGAAACCAATTTCTACTTGCTCCCTAACAGCAGGTATTTTTAACTGCAAACAGTTTTCTCCTAGGAGAGACAGAGAACCTCCCCCCTCTTAGACCCAAGAAAGGGTCTTTTTTGGCCTTTACCTTCACTCACTGAAAACAATCCTACAGTCGAGGGCAGAACTGGCCTCTAGCAAAAGCAGCGCCTGACACAGACAGCAGGACAACTGTGGATAACTGGGGAGTACCACAGAAGCCCCCAGCCCCAAAACTTCACCTGTGCTGCTCAGACCTGGCACCTCACTTGACAACCCCTTGAGACCCAGAGCCAGCAGCAGGAGCAGGTTTTCACCCTCTGAGTAAGCCCTCAAGCAACACAACGCCTGGCACAGGAGCCAAATGGGTTCCCACCTGCAGTTGTGGTGAAGGAGAGGCAGCAGCAGTCCCGGGGCCCTCTGGGCAAAGAGGGGTGCAGGTCTACCAGAGCAAGCAGCTTTATAGAAGGAAAAAATTCAAAAACAAACTCAGCATGGCTAGGGGTGATGGAAGCTTTTGTCTCAGCTTTCTTTGCAAGGCTTCTCTGTCAGGCCGCAATAAATATGGAATGACTCTTCCAGGGTAGAGGAGGCAAATCTGGTCCCCAGCTTCACTGGCACAGAGTTGGCCAAACGTGTGCCCAGGCAGTTCAGCTCCCCTAGGACTGCAGAGGATGAAGCTGCAAGACCCAAGGCATTGGTGTAGCTGCAGGGTCTATTAGTAGGCTATCAAGGGATTCACTCTGGGTTTTACTGTCAAGTACCCTCCTACTTCTGCCAACTTCTGCTAAAAAAATAAAGACATTTTCACCTGTGTTGGCAAAAGACTTTGAGGAATATATAGGGTAAACAACTTGGAAGTGCCTAGTCTACCACCTAACACGGTCCTTTCCTCTCCAGAACTGGTTTTTACAGTGCACTGAAGATTAGAGGAAAATCCTAAAGAGAGACATCAGCGAGCAGCAAAGATGCTTTCAAAAAGAGGTGATAACGTAACATCCTTCTACTCAAAAGTTTTTGCAATTGCTTGTTCAAGGAGCTGAATCTGAAGGTGGGAAACGAAGAGAAGATGCAAAGCCTCTCCTCGGAGCAGATGCCTTTGCAAGGGAGAGATCCACCCACTGCTGAGCTTCTTCACTGGGAATGTCCCAGCCAAGTCTGCTCGCTATCAGCTGTAACTGCAGCAGCACTGGCCTGATGTCACATCAGGCAACACAGTCAAAAGCTACATCCAGAGAAGCCAAGGCAAAATATTTCCGTTGTTTTTCATTGAGCTGTGGTAAGATCCTTTATTAATTAACCACAATCTGAAAGCTGCTAGAACTCATACAACTGGTCAAGCAG
>JAHREE010000332.1:2359938-2402007 GCA_033628505.1 Tringa tobata | reverse complement strand
TAGCAAAAGCAGCGCCTGACACAGACAGCAGGACAACTGTGGATAACTGGGGAGTACCACAGAAGCCCCCAGCCCCAAAACCCCACCTGTGCTGCTCAAACCTGGCACCTCACTTGACAACCCCTTGAGACCCAGAGCCAGCAGCAGGAGCAGGTTTTCACCCTCTGAGTAAGCCCTCAAGCAACACAACGCCTGGCACAGGAGCCAAATGGGTTCCCACCTGCAGTTGTGGTGAAGGAGAGGCAGCAGCAGTCCTGGGGCCCTCTGGGCAAAGAGGGGTGCAGGTCTACCAGAGCAAGCAGCTTTATAGAAGGAAAAAATTCAAAAACAAACTCAGTATGGCTGGGGGTGATGGAAGCTTTTGTCTCAGCTTTCTTTGCAAGGCTTCTCTGTCAGGCCGCAATAAATATGGAATGACTCTTCCAGGGTGGAGGAGGCAAATCTGGTCCCCAGCTTCACTGGCACAGAGTTGGCCAAACGTGTGCCCAGGCAGTTCAGCTCCCCTAGGACTGCAGAGGATGAAGCTGCAAGACCCAAGGCATTGGTGTAGCTGCAGGGTCTATTAGTAGGCTATCAAGGGATTCACTCTGGGTTTTACTGTCAAGTACCCTCCTACTTCTGCCAACTTCTGCTAAAAAAATAAAGACATTTTCACCTGTGTTGGCAAAAGACTTTGAGGAATATATAGGGTAAACAACTTGGAAGTGCCTAGTCTACCACCTAACACGGTCCTTTCCTCTCCAGAACTGGTTTTTACAGTGCACTGAAGATTAGAGGAAAATCCTAAAGAGAGACATCAGCGAGCAGCAAAGATGCTTTCAAAAAGAGGTGATAACGTAACATCCTTCTACTCAAAAGTTTTTGCAATTGCTTGTTCAAGGAGCTGAATCTGAAGGTGGGAAACAAAGAGAAGATACAAAGCCTCTCCTCAGAGCAGATGCCTTTGCAAGGGACAGACCCACCCACTGCTGAGCTTCTTCACTGGGAACGTCCCAGCCAAGTCTGCTCGCTATCAGCTGTAACTGCAGCAGCACTGGCCTGATGTCACATCAGGCAACACAGTCAAAAGCTACATCCAGAGAAGCCAAGGCAAAATATTTCCGTTGTTTTTCATTGAGCTGTGGTAAGATCCTTTATTAATTAACCGCAATCTGAAAGCTGCTAGAACTCATACAACTGGTCAAGCAGATTTAAAGAAAATGCAAACCTACAAGATTTTCTGCACACACACACCCCCCCCTTTTTTTTTTTTTAAATTAAACAAGCACAACCACCCCCCTGCTTCTAGGAAATAAACAAAAAGCAGACACTATCTGGTGTGTTGATGCTTTCATATATTAGTCCTCCTAATCCCTGGTATTTTTAGCAGAGCGGAATTGTCTGCATTAATGATTCCGGTGTTTCTACCATTTTAAGTTCTGCAAGTAAATTGCTGGCTACGCTACTTGCCAAAACACATTCAGCTGTCAGCTGCAATTTAGGTAAATGGCAGAATAAAAAATACTACCTGCTGACATTAATGGATTTGGCACTGATCTAATCAACTAATCTTATCTGGCTCACTGATCTCTGTTCTTATCTTCCGCTGGCTTAAACACAATTAATCTGCAAACATTCATGCCAGTATTTCTGCTCCTTCTGGGATAAAACCTAGTTTTAAATGGTAAAGCTAGCTTAAAACGGGGAGGGGGACTCTCACGCTCCAACTCTGTTTTTATAATAAAATAAACAACTGCCACAAAGGACAGAAAAGCTACAGGTTCTTGTATTATTATTAGCCTTTGTAAGGCAGCAACCAGGATTCACAGCCACGCTGTAAACTCATGGCCACGTAGTCAGGCAACCTAAATCTCCCTCACATCCCTGTGACCAGACCTTCCTGCTGGCTGGCTCTAGGTCTTCAGAGCCTCAGGCTGAAAGGAAGCTCAGGAGATCTGCCTGGCTAAATGCTATCTTGCAAGTACAAGGGGCTCTACGAAGTCCACTTTTGTGAACAAAACACCCCCAGTGAGTTTTGTTCTGAGTCAGTATTCCCATTACAGGCTACGTGGGACGTTCTCTTTGGAGCATCACAAAACAGTTGCTTCGAGCAGTAGATTTCACTGATGAAAATTGATGGTTTGATGTGACGCATTAAGTGCAGTACTTGGCCTGGACAAAAGCCAACATAATTTATGACTTCAGGGAAATAAGTGAAATTACTCCGAAGAGAAGTATACCTCAAAGTGCATACATTTTTCACATTTCTGAACTTGGATGTCGTCCTTTTATCCTGGGTGACAAAACTCAGCCCAGGACACAAGCCAACAATCTGTGCAGATCAGTGGGCCAGACTGCTGAAGCAAAGCCTTTCATGTCATGGGTCAGTCCTGGAAAAAGCTAAAGTGTTCTAGGATGGAAGGAAAAAATGATGGGTTTGAATCCCTGAAATATTTTTTAAGCAGCTGGAGCTAATGCAATGCAGTTACCAGACTAATTGGATGCTACATTTCTGGGAGAGCTGTCAGAGGCAACAAGTGGGGCAGCTAGATTTGAAGGAACCTACTTTGCCATCTAGACTTAAACCTCCATTCTCCTTTGGAGCCAGTGTACCAACATCCTGACTGAAAGTCAGGGCCCCAAAGGTGCCCTTGCAAGTTCACATCTCGCCTCCCCTATCTCCCTCTGCCACCCAAGGGCTCTAATTTCAGCTCCTCCTGCCTCTCCTCTACCATTCATTTCTCTCACTCGATGCCCCACATCCCCTCGTAGCTGAATTTTGAAAAGCCCTGCTTAGTATGTCAAGACAATACCGTCTTTTGCAGTGCTGCCAAGAGCCTCAAACCAGAAAGATCACTGAAAGGAAAGCTGCAAACAGCTGGCGGCTGACATGCTGGTCTGGAAATGGGGGTAAAGGCAGTGTTCTCAGCCTGTCTCTTCTCCAGAAGAGACTGTCGACAGCAAGCTATGCTTCTTCACTTTCTCTATGCCTGTCTGTCCTCCAAAAACAGCCCTTCCTTCTCACCTTAACTTTGTCTTTTTTGCAAACAGCTGCTGCACATGACTCAGTGGACCCACAAACAACTTCTCCCTACTAATTTACCTTGGTTAGCCAGCAAAACCAGTCATGAAGTTCTGAACAGAAGCGCATTCCGTTGGTGCTGCTGAGGTTTCATCAGTCCCTTTTTCCTTCATAAGGCCCCAAACTTTCCCCTTTTCAACACAGCAAGGGAAAGCACAATACAGATGGCCATTAAAAACATACTCTTCCCAGGAGCTCATTTCAGCTCTGACTCTGCCATATACAGGTCTGCCAGCCAAGACTTTGCTGAAGACACAATACCCACCAGATCCATTCTCCAAAAATAAATGGGACTCAACATCCTCACTACAAGCACAAGCAGCAGTAGCAGCATGCACTTAAGAAACCCTGATTTCTCTGGGACACATGGAGCTCTGTGCAAACACCAACAGCCATTCCAGACAAAGGAAGAGGACATTGAGGTTGTGACTTGGCCTGAAAGGACGCCTGTATTTCAGGCCTAACTGAAATCATTCCACTGCCTGGTAGAAGCTGATCCCAGTATCAGCTGGAGTGGTACACACTTTCTTTCCGCTGTGCCCCAAGGATCTCAAGGTGGTGCAGTGCTCAACTGGTTCTCCTGAAGCAGCAGTGATACAGTGCCAAGTAGGCAGAGATTTTACTGCTCACACACCAGCTCTGACCTGCTCTTGCATGAAAGAGATTTCCTCTTACAGCAGAGCCTTGTAAGTTGCATGGATTTTACTTCAAAAACAACAAAAAAACCCCACACAAAACAAAAACCTCCTAACTCTCAAACAACTCTTGCTGAGCTACCATGAAGTAAGGCCTCACCAGCATTGCACATAAGCAGCTTGGTTTTTGTTTTGCACAAGGGCTGCTACATCTAAAAAGAGTGTCTTGCCCTTGCCCCCTTCCTCATGGGAGTCTCTGCAAAGCGGTGACTTTAGATACCTTACCTACAGACTTCAGAATGCCTTCCACTCTTAAAGCATTCACCTGTGTCTTTCTGTGACACAAATCAAGGGTGGATGCCACAAATTTTGTCTCTGAAACACTGTCCCCGTTCCAGGAACAGCTCCCATGTCCTTTGAAGCTAGCTGTGATTCAAAACTGCATTGCCAGTCACTTTCTGCTGGTTATCCCTGACCAGATCCAAAAGAGGAAAGGGAGCAGGGTCTTAACCTACCACTGAAACCAACACGTGTCTTTTGGCCTGTGAACTCAAAGTAGAGATCTGCATGTCTCTACTAGTGAATCCTCCCCAGCAAAGGCTCCAGACATACCTGCTTGGCGACTGGAGAAGGCAAAGACCATGATATCATCAAAGCTCCAGGTGTAGTCCTGGTGGGGTGGGTAGAACATCAGTTTGGTGGAGGCCTCTTTCCTCAAGTCAATGAGGAACGTGGAGTGAATCATTGGAACAGCAAAACACCCTGTCCTCTTCCATTCCCGAATCAGAGGATAATCCAGGGTCCTTTTGTAATAGCCCTGCAAACACAAGGAAGGGGCTGCTTGTTACGAGAGATTTGTGTTTCATAGATACTCCCTAGCAGAAGCTTTTGCCCTTAGCCTTCCCCAGCAGAGATGGATCAGTGCCAAATTCTCTCATTTTGAAGTGTCCCCACTTTGGAAAGGGCTCGGTCAAGTATTTAGAAACAATCTCCATCCCAGCAGCTATTGGAAACCCAAGCCTTTCCATGGCAAAATTCCCTTGCAATAGAGCTTCAAACCTCAGACTTTTTGCCCTGGCTCTCCAGACTCTTAGGTCTGCCCCTAGAAGCTGTTGAGCACCTATTGCATCCTCCACGTTCGACAGGCACAAAGGACATTCAGTGCCTCACAGAATAGGATCTGCAAATTGTTTCTGACCATGACTTTAAAAAAAATCACTTACTTCACTGCAGCAAAGGCAACATCTCAGTTTCCATCAGCTGTGTAAGAATATCTGCTCCTCCACCCCAGGGCAAGCAGATTTACTACCCACTCCTGAAGAGTCTGTCTGGGGGAGGCACTTCAGTCAGCTCCTTCTCTGTAACTACAAGCTTTGCCAGCCTTCCAGCACTGTGGGTGCAACATCCATGTTGTACAGCTCACAGCTGGCTTTGCAGGTGCAGTATGTCTAAAGCTATTAGATTTGGAAATAAATACACTGAATCCCCCAAAAAGAAAGTCCTAAGGCACCAATTAGATATCTAGACACAGCTGATGGTTGAATCCTGAGCAGATTCCAGTCTTTACAGAAATGCTGAGTCACTAAAATAAGTTAAAGTTACTTTTAGGTTATATTTTCCATCCTAGCAACAGCTGAGCAAATCACTGCAGAACCACTTTACCCTGGTCCTGTGTAGATGCATGGTGTGATGCACTTGTCTGTTTATGCATCTGCCAATCGTCCCCTCAGATACCTTCTGACCATACTGTGAGGGCTAGATATCTCAGAGACAGCCTGATTTTCACGAAAAGGAGGGAGCGGGTAGAGATCTTACTAGGTCTTACTTCCCACTGAAGGAAGGGTTAAGACATTCAGCCTTTAACAGACATCCAAGAATGCCCACAGGTAAAAGATGCTGGAAACTAATCTTTCCTCCTCCAGCTGCTCACTACAGGATTTTGGGGCTTTTCACTCCTCATAAATCATGTGTAGTCAAGAAAGACTCCAACCTGTCGGTGCTGTTGCCACGTTCTCCTAAGGTTAGCTTCATGACAGCTAAATGTCAAGCTGTCTGGAGCTGGGTTTGACTTGCTGCTGCTCAGTGCCAGAGGCTGTGTTTCAGGGTGTTCTCCAGCTGTTGCTCCCTCCCTAAGTCCCCAGGGAGAGCAAGGCTGAGAGCACGAAGCTGTGCGACTGCGAGCACAGAAACAAGAAACAGCAACTAAGACAAAAGAAAAGAAAAACAAGTGGGAACTTTCTTGTTCATTTGAGCAGATTTTTTCACCAAATTCTGCAAGATGCATTTGCAGCTAGTTTTTTCCCCTCTCCTTTTCTCAGCTAACGCTGGTAATGATGGAAATTTACTACTGGAGAGGTAACACTAGGGGCCAGGGCTTAGACTGGTGCACACAGGCAGAGATCCACTTCAGGCTCTGGAGGAATGCTGATTTATATCACTGGAAAACCTGGCTGTCTCAGGACTTAGCCTTAAAAACTTAAAGGACAATACCTTCGCTATGAATTATATATCTCCATTTTAAAACAAAAACTGAAACAAGTGAACACACCCAAGCCTCCCACCCCCCTTTTCTTATCTATATATTTACTTCCCAAGAATCTGGAAAGTTGAGGACATTTTCCTGCTATTTTTACATAGCAAGAAATTGCATAGTTTGAACTGTGGAACTCCTTGCCATAAGATGGTGTGGGTGCCAAGAAAAAAAAGATTCAGATAGTGATTTCTGTAAAAGAAAAAAAATCAGCAAAAGCTTTACAGACAAAGACCTTCCTCAAGAAACCTAGAGAAGAAGATTGCCAGAGGACAGAAAAGTATTTTGGGGAGGTGTGATTCCCTTACTTGTTTCCCATGTTCTTACACTATTCCCTACACATCTGCTACAAACCACTGCTATCAGACAGATCTTTGGTCAGACCCAGCACAGCTGTTATGTTTTCACTCTGCCTGAGCCCTTGGTAACACTGGGAAGGAAGAATGATGTTTAACACCAGAGGAAGAGGTGAATGGAGTTTGCCCTTTGTCCAGCAATAACAATGATTAGTATCTTGTTAGCTCTCTGGAATAAAACAAGAGGATAGAGATGGGCAGGACCACGGAGCCTCTCTAAAATACTCATACTCACAAGCCCCAGTGAAGGCTTGAACACAATTGTCTGTGCAGCAGAGTAAGCTTCTCTTTACAAAGAAGGAAAGGCAAGAATCAGGGACAGAAGGAAAATGGAAATCCTGAAGCTTTCCAGGGCAAATGTGGGCAAAAGGGGAAAATTTTCAAGCGAACAAAAAACCTCTTCCTATTCCAGAATACATGCAGCTTAGGATCCTGCCTCCCCAAAGGATGACAAAACACATGCCAGCAGCAGATGAGAGAACAGGTCATAAAGCCGTTCTCATTATCGAGGAAAAAGCATTAACTACATTCCCCATTTGAGCTTGAATGTCTTGGAAAGCCCACCCAGAGCTTAGTCAAAGGAAAAGAGTGAAAAAAAGCAAAAAAATGACTGTGACAATAGATGTGCCCTTCTATATGTTTGAGTCTCGTACTAAAAGCCTTTTAAGGATAAGGTAGTAGTACTGGGTTTGGCTGGGATGCACTTAATCTTCTTCATAGCAGTCCATACGGTGCTGTGTTACAGACTGGGGACTAGACAGTGCTGATGTTCCAGCTGCTGCTGAACAGCACTCGTGCAGCATCAAGGCCTTCTCTGCTTCTCACTCTGCCCCCCACAGCAAGTAGGCGAAGGGTGGGCAAGAGTTTGGGAAGGAACACAGCTGGGACAGCTGACCCAAACTGGCCAAAGCAATTTTCCATACATCATGCTCAGCAATAACATTGGGGTGGAGTTTCTCCAAAGTAGCTGGTGTGTTGGGTTGGGTTGTTTGGGGTTTTTTCCTGCTTTTGCCCTTCCAATTTGCTCCCCCATCTTGCTGGGTGGGATCTTACCTACCAGCCACGGTCAACACACCACACTGATGCAGATCAACTTGTAGAGTGGTAGCTCAACCTCATTCTAGCTCTAAAAATAATGCCATTTCTACTAGACATCATCTTTGTATCTGATACTTTCTGCAGTATATGTGATTTCAGAAAGTAACATGAAACTGATTTATAGGCTCAGCACTTCTGTCCTTTACACACACGCACACACACTCCTGAAAAGGCAAATGGTGTTGCCCCACTGCATAAATCTTGTTCATATGTGAGAAAAATAACCTATAGACGATGGAGAGCTGTAGAGAGAAAAGCAAATTCCTCTCAGATTAGGGTCACTATACAGGAAAGCCAGTCTAAAATTATGTACCAAGAGTTTTAAGGCCATTACACAAACATAAGGAACCAACTCAAATAAATGCTGGTGTGTATATCCGTATTTTTTCTGTCATTAGTGGGACTGCACCAGTTCCCAGGACTTTTGGCTAAGCAAGCTCAGCTTCCTTCAGATTCAACTTTTTCAAGTGAGGAATCTCGGATACAAAAGCAAGTTTCAGCTATACGCCTGCATAACCAACACAGAACATATATTGCTTTGCTCATACCTACAGCTCAGTTAGAAAACAAAGCCTGAGAAACATTTATAGACTGCAATGTCCTCTTGACCCTTACTCCAATTCCCTATAAACCTACAGACCTTTCCCAAAGATACCCACCCAAGAATTGGGATGCCACCACCAAGACGGACTGCATGACACCACTATCCTCGCTACATGCTACCATCACCTCTGCATGCCTCAGAGCTACAGCAGCTTCTTTTCAGAAGAAGAACACTACAAAAGCAGATGGGAAAGCTCACAGGACAGAAACAATACCCACTGCTTCACAAAGGCAAGGCTGGAGGAGGCTTTGAAAATGTAGCTCACACAATCATGCAGCACCATTCATCAGTCACTTGCCTGAGGGGTGATGCCACACCAGAAGTTAGAGTAGAGAGAGCGAGACTCGAGCATTGGTGCCACCAATGTCTTGTTTTCTGCTATCATCAGGTTCAGGGTTTGTGGGTTGGTCAGTAAATTATCTGCATCAATAAACTAGAGAAGGAAGAGGGAAAGAAAAAGAAATTTGTTATTAGATGAAACTATATGCTTCTCCTGATACTTTATTGGGAACAAGGTAGCCAGAGGCACGAGGTATTGGCAAAAACCACAGAGCTGGTGGTTTTGATGCCACAGGACACATGGCTGCTACAGGCGAATGCCAGGGGGCCCACCCCTGCACCATAGCTATAGGATGGGAAAAGATGCAGAGCTTCCCTCTGACTCCACAGAACATCAGTCCAGCACAGGGGCCAGGGAGCTGTGAGGGAAAATAACATTGCTGAAAATTCAGGGCAGGTTTATTCTTTGAAGAGTATGAGAAAGAACTCTTAAAAACTGGCCTCACACCCTCACCTTGTTCAGAGGCTGGGAACGCCACTACTAACTGCTGCTGTAGTGACCAAAGGCACACATCTTGCCAAAACTGTTCTGCATAACTATTTCCCTTACATTTCATGAATAACAGGTGGGATTTCAATGTGGGGGACCCTTGCAGGTACCTACCCACCACTAGGACTATATTCAGTTCTGATGCCTGTGGAGAAAGCCTTGGGCTTCCCCAAGGACTTATCTCTCTAGCTGCAAAGATGCTTGCTCATCAGACCAAGTAATAACACAGCATCTCACTGCACAGAGCTTTGTCTTTAGATGGAAAAGAAACATTTTGGTAGCCCCAAGTATCAAAGTGACTGCCTGAAAGGCTTTTGCCTGAGGACAGTTAATAAATCAAACCTTATATTTACCAGGATGTAGTCTGACCACTTCTCTCGTGCAGCGCGCAGGGCAGCCTGTCGGAGTTTCATCACGTGAGTAAATCGGGAGCTTGGCCAATGTTTTGGCCCAATTTCTTCTGGGTAAGACCTAGGAAAGGAAAAATAAAGTACTGCAACCTCTGCCTGGGCCCTATTACACTGGTAAAAAAAAAAAAAAGAGAGAGAGTTCCCTTGCTGCCTTCTTTCCCAAAGAAAAACAGTGTTAGAGTCACCTCAGGTAACCCAGGAGAGGTTTTGAGGGTGAACGATTCCAAGTTTCGTGCTGGCATGTGTACACAGGGCACTGGAGAACAACCAGCACTGCAGCATTTCCTGCCGACCAAGCAGCCACAAGCAAAATAGCACTATCAAAACCAGGAGTTTCTTCTGCAGCAGCAGGCCCTCACCTGACGTAAGCAGAGGTTATCCCACCAAAATGAACTGAAGCTGAGTTACCTCATCTGACCCTCTGGTCAGTCATCTGTCCTCTGCTAGGCTTTAAGTTCAAGACTGTAAATAAAGCTTCCTTAAGCCCGGTAGAATCAACAAAACTGAGGATGTGAAGATGAAGGCAGTCTGGATACCCTCTGGGTCTGGATGTTATTTGTAACTGTTAACACATCCCAATAACAGCTCTTAAATCTACAAACACCCAACACAACCCCACAAGCCCAATCACGTGAGCGAAGTTATGCCCATGTCTCTATTTTCAGGATCAGGTCCAAAAGCAAATGCTTTGCTACAAGATGGAAGGAAACTTAGGGACAGATCCCTTTAGTGGAATAAAAATTCAGGACTTTGACACAGTGCCAGCATAAGCCAGTGAAGGAGTTAAGAATTTAAAAAACTTTTGTAAAAAGTTAAAAAAGCCACATTTGACAGGATTAAGAAAACTCAATTCCAATGAAAGAATTAAAAAAGTCAGTAAAATAAGCACTCCCTGTGGGTTTGTACCATGAATGCCCCACCACTGTACCGAGGACCTTGAAAGTAAAATCAAGCTTGAAGAAAGGGGAAACTGATGTACTTTCCCTGATGGATGAAATAGAAAACAGAACAAAGCAAGGAACAACTGATCTTAAAAAAAAAAACAAATAAATAAAATAAAGCAATAAACCCCCAACATTTCCTAACACCTTATTTCAAAACAAAGTCGTGCAAAAGCATAATATACTGAATTAAATCTAGTTCTCTGGCTCAGAACTTACTGAATACTTGATGTCTCGGACAGAACTTTCATAGACGTGACAGGAATGGGCTATGATGTCTCTGCTTCCTTGCAAATGAAGAATGACAGTTTTCATTCCCTGTAGCTTTTGATGTGATTTGTTTACTATGCAAAGAAAGCAGCTGCAGATGCTAAATAACTAAATGGAAACTAAAGTTCTGCGTGAGTTGCTTCACTGAAGTCAGAGACCTTTTTAGGGGCTCCATAAGAACACAATTTTAATGGAACAGACCCCACACAAAAAAATCCATATTTTAATTCTTGGTCATTTAGTACATCTCCTGATTTGAAAACAGAAAACCTAGAAAGTTTGACATATACACCAAACCACTTCAGTCAGCCCCTCACTGCAGTACTCACTGGGGATCTTCCATCGGCCTCCACTCCACATCGTGGTAGAGGTTCTGCACGTTCTTCAGCCACTCTCTAAGGATCGCTGTGGTGTTATCAACATTGTGGTCCGTGGCTGCCCTGGGAAAACAAGAGGATAAAGGAAGCCCGTTAACACACGATTTAGGCTCTTTGCCCTTCTCCAGCTGGTAAATGAGTCAAATGGAGGAAGAACCTATTTCTTACAGGTGCATCCCCTGGCAGAACTCAGGGCAGCTCTGTCGATGTGCAAGTTCTCTCTAAAGCACACAGCAGAGCCCCACTTTCCTGCAAAGACAGAGCACCCCTGTGCTTTCACACTACTCCCCTCTTTGCTGATCTCCTCCTGCCTCACAGGAATAACAGCAGCTTTTCCATCAAGTGGATACAGGACTGAACTCTTCTGTTCAGCTCATCTACTGGAAAAGACCAGACAGGCCATCTCAAGATGAATGGCCCAAGGTAAGCCAACTGCAAAGGTCCTATCCCTAGAAGCACCAGGACTTTGCTCTGCTCGCCATATCATCCTGCAACCCCACCATTTAAGCTGCACATCCTGGCTGGGAGCACCCATACACCACGCTGCCTCATCCTACAGCCCAGGGATCCCTCTGCAATTAGCAGAGCCCCTCACAACCGCTCCACGTATGCCTAAGCCAAGCACAATGGTGGTGGAGGACAGCAGGGATGCTCGACGCACAGCAGGATCAGCGTCACAGAATTGTCTCTGTTGGAAGGGACCTTTCAGATCATGGAGTCCAACCATCGTGATGATGAATTTTTACTCGGCCTGGATTAAATACGTTTGATTACGTACAAATACACATCTGTGGTCCATATCAGGCCTCCTTCGCCCCAGCCTGCTTTAGCCACCAAGCGGCGAGGCCGGGGCTCTGAGAGAGGCGGGCTGCTGTTTCCTGACGCAGAGGTTACAAGTTTGTGCAAACACAGCGAGGAGCTTTGTGCAGATGCTCTGCTCTGTGAAAACGCTGCAATAGCACTCGGTCTCAAACAGCGGGGCGGGAGAAACCCGCCTGCTTCCTCTATGGCCTCTGTCCTCCTCCCTGAAAGCAGCATCTGAAGGATGTTTTTTTCCCCCCCTCGGGGTTGAGTAGCATCGCTGCACAAAGGGGAACAGGAGGCAGAGATCCATGTCTCTGACAGTAATCACGCGGAAACGCTCCCAAAGGAGCCACAGGCCCATCTCTGCCTGGGATCCTCGAGCCTTTGGGTTACGAGGGGAGCGAGCCAAGTCACATTCCAGCTGCTCCTTTCCAGCAGGCGTTTCCCTGGGACCGGGGCTTTCGAACACCTGGCCGCTCACGTGGTCACAGCAGATCCCACAGCAAATTCCCTTAAGTCAAAGGGCCGCTTCGTTTTTCCCGGCCAGAAGGCAGGGAAGCCCAGCCCCATGGTAGGACACGGCTTTTGCAGCCACAGCTCTGCAAGCTCCGCTGAGAATCTGCAACCCCTTTATAGTGCTCTGGGAGTATCAACACTCCCAGAAGGTCCCATGGAGAGATAAGCAAAGATAGTGTGAAACACTGTTGAGAGATATTAGTTGTTTAGCTTAAATAAATAAATTTTAATTAGAATAAATCACTTTGGTTTATAACATGGTGTGATTAATGCTGTTTGCCTAGCTTCACTTAGCAGGAGCGGCTGGATTTGCTGAAACCTTTAGGCCACAATAGAGTTAATTTTCTTTGAATTTTCCTAGCAGCTGCTAGAGTGTTGTGTTTAGTCTCTTAGTATGAGGAAAATCTGGATAATGCACTGATGTTTTGGTATTTTTCTTTTCCCTAAGTCTGGGACTTTTCAGTTCCCCATGTTCTGCCAGTGAGTGCAGGTGCACAAGAAGCACAAACCAGAAGATAAGGAGACCATAACCATCAGCAGAGACGGCAAATCAACAAGATAAGAGACCAGTCAACAGCCTGCCTGGACACAGAAAAAGAATCTGAGAAGATACCAGAAGACCTCCGACCAAAGTGATCGCCGTTGGACTAAAAGACACACGAAGTGCATGAGGGGGGCAGGTTTATAAATAGCAAGGGCATAATTGCCCAGGAATTTATTTGTTTGAAGTCCCTTCTTTGGAGGCACCCAGCTAGTTGACCCTGCTACTGTACCTTTCATTTAAAAAAAAAAAAAAATTCGATAGAGGAACTCTGCTGCAGGAAACCTAGGGTCGAACCTGAAGGAGAGAGTGCACCCGAGGGTGAGATGGTGTATGTTTGAAGAGGCAGAAGGGGCACCCGTGGGCTCCCTAGAGTTGCCCACTGCAAGGGGACCCCATTGTGAACAGTTAAAGACTTGGGTGATGTGACTCCTTGAATGGTGTGTGGATGCTTGGGCAGTGGCTTCTCATTTGACAACATGTCCCTAAGGGGAAGGTGGTAGAAGTCCCTACCAAGCCCCCATCAACTACTATAATTTGCCTATTTTGTTCTCCAGCTTCAGAGACCCAAAATGCACTTCCCACAACATCCTCCACCCTACTTGAAGACAGAGATACCTGTAGTTAGGGGAGAGCACACAGAAGGGACAAAGAGGGTACACACCAAACCCCAGAGCTACTCCAAGCTATTTGAGGTAAATACCTCCACTCCAAGTCATCATATGATCCTCCAGATGAGAATCAGGGCATGAACCCTTTACTATTTCATGAAATCAGAAGACATCATTCCCATGGGGTTTAAATTAAAATAATTAAAATTAATTTGCTTTAAATTAAAAATAAATCAAGAATTCAGATTTTAAGTTTATTCATAAGCAGAAGGACACAATCACTTAAGGACGGGACATTTATTTCTTGAACTTTTGTTTATTAAAACAATAAATAATGAAAATTCAGCAAGTGAATAGAGGCCGGGTTCTTTGCTATTAACTGCTTTTCTATGACAGAGCAAGGATGGGTTTAGTCATAACTTTAGGGTTTGCTTTTGGCCAAGACTCTGGGTAAGACTGCACTGTAGGTCTAGTTTGCAAGAATGTTTAACTGGACTAAAACAGTCGTAGTGCCAACTTGGTAAGTTGACCAAGTCAAACTTGCTCCATGTATTTTATGGATTGCTGCTCACCCACTCAAGCCCTGCTTTAGCACACTTACTGGGGTGTCCCACAGCCACTGCCCATTTCAGTTGTCTTGTTCTGCTTTCTTCCCACACTCCAGCTGCACAGTCTGTGAACAACAGCTCCAAAATTCCTACAACACCAGAAAACTGCAAAAAGGGCTTTATGTTCATGGTCATCACTGGAGTTGCAGTGGCACTAAGAACCTCTTGCTATATATATGGGGTCACAACAACCCTGTGCAGCAATACAAGCTTGGGGCAGAGTGGCTGGAGGGCTGCCTGGCAGAAAAGGACATGGGGTATTGGTCAACTGTCAGCTGAATGTGAGCCAGCAGCACGCCTAGGTGACCAAGAAGGCCAACAGCATCCTGGCCTCCACCAGGAACAGCATGGCGAGTAGGACTCAGGAGGTGATTGTCCCCATGTACTGGGCACTGGTGAGGCCCCACCTCAAGTACTGTGTTCAGTTTTGGGCCCCTTACTACAAAAAAGACATTGAAGGGCTGGAGCGGGTTCAGAGAAGAGCAAAGAAGCTGGTGAGGGGTCTGGAGCACGAGTCTTATGAGGAGAGGCTGAGGGAGTTGGGGTTGTTCAGCCTGGAGAAAAGGAGGCTGAGGGGAGACCTTCTCGCTCTCTACAACTACCTGAAAGGAGGATGTATGGAGGCAGGGGTTGGTCTCTTCTGCCACGTCACAGGTAACAGGACAAGAGGACATGGCCTCAAGTTGTGCCAGGGGAGGTTCAGACTGGATATTAGGAAAAATTTTTTACACTGAAAGGATTATTAAGCATTGGAACGGGCTGCCCAGGGAAGTGGCTGAGGCACCATCCCTGGAGGCATTCAAAAAACGGGTTGATATAATGCTTAGTGACATGGTTTAGTGATGCTTTTTATCAGTTAGGTTGATGGTTGGACTAGATGATCTTGAAGGTCCCTTCCAACCTAGACAACTCTATGGACCATACTGCTATTAGACATCACACAAACCAAGCGAAGATGACGGTGATCATCCTGAAGAATGTCAGAGTCCCCCTTACACCATACTCATTGTCAGGTCCAGGCTAGTCTTAAGGAACTTGCAAACCCTAAAGTAAGCACACAACTCCCACAGAATCAGGTCTGTGTGCCCATTTCCCTCGGCAAGCCTCATCCCAATCCTTCTAACCTCACATAAGATCAATGGGGACATGTGGAGGAGTCTGAGAAAGGAAAGGGGAAGCTTCAGCTGTGTGCATGTCAAGTTAGTCTTGGTGTTATGCTGGCTGCTCCCTTTTTTCAGGCCAGGAGATTCTTCTCTGTTCAGCTTTGCACACACACAAGCCCAAAATGTATTAGTGGGGAAACTGTTTGCAAGGATGCACAATGGAAACCTTAAGTTCATAAATGAAACATGATTTCCTTGACAAAAAAAAAAAAAGTAAAAACAGAGTCATTCGACCTCTGAGAAATTTATTAGCATGGTAGAAGGCTGTTTCCTCAATTGCTCAGAGTTGCTTCATGAAGCCCACAAAGCCCAAAACTTTGACTAGCAGAAGAAACCTTAAAGTTGAAAGACAGTGGTTGACAGAGCTACTGAAGCTCTGCCCTCAGAAGCTAGCTGCCCTTCTTTGCTTTCCAGACAAGACAAAGGGGCTTGAAGGATGCTTTTCCTGTCATGCCTTTGTCTCCAGTTCCTTTAAGGTCAGACCACACAAGTTTTACTGTGTGGACACACCACCATCCTGAGAGAAGAACACAGCACACCAAAGACTACTACTACCTGATCTTGCCCTGTGCTAACAGCTGCCTAGGGAAAGAGTCTCCTAACAGTCAGTCAGACCCCCCTCCACATCTGTGGTTCTCCATCCTGCTCCTGGGTAGGGCAGCATGCCTACACAGTTCACCCCAGAAGGCCCCAACTGCTAATATCCCTCCAGATAAAAGTGAGACACGTGAATAGGAACCTGGAGGAATCTCTAGATTTACTCACAGGAAACTGCTAGAAGAAAGTGACATTTTACTGCCCAGGCTATATGTAGAAGGTTAAAGTCACATCACAGTAGACAGTTAAGAAGACATTGATGAGACAAAGCTCTGGCACAAAGAAAGGACTGCTGTCTCCAGGACTATCCACCCAGCAGCACTTCTAAGCCCAGAAGTTCTCAAAGGCAATAAAGTTTGTCACACCCTGGATGAAACATGCCCTATGACTAGCAATTTGGCAAACCTTTGTTTTTCCAGCTTTAAGCCTTAAAAAAACCCCAAAAAAACAAACCCAATCAAAAAAAAAATACCCGATCCAAGCCACTCCCAAAAGCAGTTGTCACTATTAGTTTCAAAACAATTCACATTTAAGATAAAAAAAAAATAAAAAATTAGCATTTACTGCTACTGTAATATCTGAACCAGTCCACTTATCCCCCCAGAAAAAAAACAAACAGGAGCTATGGGCTTCACAATACCACTCTATGGAAAAGCAGGAGGAAAAAAAAAAAGGCAAACCAACAGTCTGTGCCTATTTTTTTAAATGACAACCCCTGCATATGAAAAACAGGCAAATAAAAATGTGAGCAGGACTTCCCACTGGCAGCAAGAGCTCCTCAGGCCATGAAAGGCACATCAGGATATTCCCCATTATAAGCACTTCTGTAACAGATGGTTTACAGGACTTCAAGAAGCCAAGTACACACTTAAAACTTCAGTGCTCTAACTCAAATGGATGAGCCAGTTGGACCCTCTTCATTCTTAATATTTTTAATTTTTTTTCTTTTTCTTCAAGATGCTAAGGCCAACTCTGCTGCAGATCTCACCATCACCACTGGTGGTCTGTTGCCCATGGTACACATCTCCCCAGTTCTGGAAAACTGGCCATCCTTTCCCTGGGTGATGGCAGTCAGGAAGGGTTGAGACACACAGACAGATCAGACAACATCACACCGTGTCTGGTACAGTGAGACAAGGCCATGGGATGAGACTGTTCATGTGATAAACAGGGTAAGGGGGCATCACATGGAGGACACTGTGCTGGCAGCAACCATATGCTGGCTCCTCTTGGAAAAGGCCTACAGCAGGAGAGGTAAAGCAGAACCTCCAGTGCCTGCAGAAAAGCAATTTCAGTCTGCCCAAACTTCTCCTACAACAGCGCTAGTGAAGAGTGGCAGCACAGGCCAACGTGTCTTCTCTGCATGTCCTGCAAGTAGGTTTGATGGTGAGAGCACGTCAGATAAGAGATGTTATCATCTCTCACTTGCATGTCCTGGAAGCGTTTTTACTACAATCTCTGATCCTTACTGGTCCATGGAATGCACCTGGTACAGTGAGGAGAGTGGATCACCTCAACCCAGCTTCACTTAGCTCACCAAGAACATAGCTTAGGAGACACATGGCCCTTAGACAAAGGCAGTGCCTAGATTTTTGGGGGGTATTTTTTAAAAAGAGGTTGGTGAGCACAGTACTTGAGTCTATCAGTATTATTTTTGGCCTGGCACTAGGTTCAAATCACTTTGAGTGGATCAGCTTGAAACATTCGTGCAGTCAAGACTTAGCAGGAGCATAAGACGTGCTAAGTGCAAGGCCAGAGGAAGAAGAGTTGAGCTGGCTGGCAACGCAATTCTTAGTCATCATTTTCCAACATCTCATCATCTTCATGGTGCTCTGCTGGATTTGCTCACGCTTCTTAACATCTTTCTTCACCAAGGTGGTATTCCAGATGTAACAGAACAAGTGCCAAGCAAAAGAGGCATAACCCCTCACCTTGATCTTCTGGCTTAATTCTGTTCATGCTCCCCAGGACACAGTTGACCTTTGCTACCAGGGCACACCACTGGTTCATGTTCAGGTTGCTCTCCACCATAGGCCCACAAAACCCCTGAGGCCTTTTCAGCAGAGCTTTTTCCCAGCCTGCATCACTGCAAAGGTTTCTTCCTTGCCAGGTGCAGGACCTGATGAAGTTCAAGAGATTCCCTGCAAGCAGCTCTCAACTCAAAGCCAACACTCTGCCTGCAACTAGTAATGAACTGGGGGAGAAGACTTAAACAACAGGTTTCTCTCAAAAGGGGCAGGTTACATCATTAAAAAGGAGGAAACTTAATGTTATTTGAGCTGATTAACAAGGTCTACAATTTAATTTAAAGAAAGAAAAAAAAAAAGTCTTCTGCAAGACTTAAAGACTTACAACCTAGAGTCTGTGCAACACAACCAGGAAAGACTGGTGGAGTGACAAGGAAATAAAGATTTAAATTCCTGCCACTCTTTTCAGAAAAGAAAGTTTAATAGACCTTCAGATAGAGGAATGGACACTCCTATTCCAGTAACATGGCAGCTTTTTCCACCCAGATTTAAATCCATTTCCAATAAATAGAAGGTAAATTTTAGAAAAGTTGGAGTGAGAATGTTCATATAGGGGCTTATGTCGGCATAACTATAACCACTTCAATATTTGCTTTGGCTTTAACTAGTAGTCTTACCACGGACACAAGCCCTCATTTTCCTGCTCAGCAAAGTACCCCCTCCCAAAAAAACTCAATTACCCTGAATAGTGGAAAAGTAAGCGCAACATCAAGCACCTACTGTTTTAGTTAAGTAACACGTGAGTAGCAGCATACAAAGAAAACTACTACTTTTACAGACTGCTCATATTTTTAGCCTGATAATGTCTCCTCAAACAATGTTTGCAAGGGGGGGTTAATTTAGGCTTTGATGGTTATCCTCCTCTTTTCCTACCCCCAAAAAAAAGAAAGAAGTAAAATAAAGTCACCCTTTTTCCCTTCACATCCCAGCCTGCTCTCCCAAGCTATTTACAGTTTATTTACCTCAGGCACTGGGTCAGAGCAGAAAATTCTCACCTTCACCATCCGTATAGGAAAAGTACTACAGGACAAAATCAACACTGTGTGTCTCTGGCTTGTCAGAGTACAGGTCACGTTGCAACACAAGTTGTGGGAAACGCTATGGCCAGGGCCCTGCAGTAATTTTCCTACTGAATTTAACATTTACCAACTCTTCCCTTTGGTGAACAGGTAGGGCGGGAGGACTTCGAACAGGGATAAGTACTTCACATTCAAGAAGTGCATACTGCAAAGCAGAGTCAGAACTGGAGGCACTTTCCAAAAACTACAGCTAAAAGGAGGATCCTTTCCCTTTCTGTCAGTGTTTCAAAGAATGAAGGGCTTGAGGGGACGGGGAGAATGTTGGGTTCTCCCTTTACTGCTTTGAGAGCCAAACTCAAACACCCAGGTTCAACTGGGCCCTTCCCATTGCCCTTCCAAGAACATACCACAGATGACAATGGTTCAGGATGCTGCTGATGGTTAGGGTTGCATTGAGAATGGCTCACACGGAGAGGTCATCCACAGCTTTCCAGGGTTCCTGCTGCTTCTGCACACTCACAGACGGAGTTGGATATGTAATCAAGTCCCAGGAAACCCCAAAGATATCCATTTTCACTGTCTCCCTCAGTTTCTCTCTGCCTGTAGCCAGTGATTCAATTTACCCACAAGGCTTGCTACGGGATGTAGTCCAATATTGAGTTCCACTGAAACAAGAGCCATAGGCTGGCCACATGCCTTAAGCCCACAGGGTCTCGTTCAAATCAAAACCCACAGGGTCTCATTCAAATGGAAAGACTGTTAGTAGATCACTCCTAACAACTGTAGCATAGAAACTGGTGACAAAAGCTCTAGTAGCTCACATTGGCCATCTTCCACAGAACAGAACGGCAATAACGCATTCAGAGAGAGGTTATGTCTCAAAACAGTAATGGAGGAAGAATATTTCTGTATGCTCTGTTCTGCAACTGTGTTAGCAGAGGTGCCTGAATACTCAGGTTAGACCTAGAACTCCTCCATGCCCTTACACATGTGAGGTACTGAGAATGGGATGGAATTCACCTGTGGAGACCTATCTTTCCTGTTTTATTAGAGATAATACAGAACTCATAGAGAATACAGCAGTTCAGGTCCAGCTCTTACTGTTTGTTAAAGTTTGGCAAGGCCACTTAATCTGCCACCTTCCAGCTCATTAAGAAATGATGAATTCTACAGCTATTCCTAAGGAGGTTACCTCCCACAAGCATGAACCCTTACAGAAATCTGGCTAGTCTGGGCTCTCCAGAGAAGCCTTGGAAACGGAAAACTGCTGTCACTGAATGGCTTAGTCTTTGAGCGAGCAGAGCTGCATCCCCAACTCTTGCTAGGAAGGCTATAGCCAAAGCTGGCCCCACCAGATGCTTTGAAAGGGGAAAGCTCAGCCCACAAAGCAGGACCCAGCACATTGTTGACAGCCTTCTTGCCCAAGCTAGCAGCGGGAGAACATCACACAGGGAGTTCCCCTGATGCTTTGGGGAAACACCAGGTATTTCAAACCCCAGAGCATCACAAAAGCCATGCTAGGTCACCCACTGCTAGCCATTACTAACAATTTGCTGCAACGGTCCAATTGTTTTTTAGCACAGCACTAATGACACATGATGAACAGAGCACAGCATGTGAATTTTAACAGCTTAAGTTGAACTAAAGAGAAAGCAGAACTAGGAAAGGCAGCAAGGCACTTCAAGCTTTTTTAAGGCTCACTAGAGGCCTCCGAGTTGTTTGGATTCTGCAGCAAAAGCCTTTGGCTTTTGGTCACTTTGGGCAGCTCAAAGAGCTCCCTGGTCTGAGTGGAGAACCAAGCTCAGTGTCACACAGACAACTCTGATCAGTGTGTTTATTCTGGGTGTGAATTCAGCCCTGCCAAAAATAACTGAAAAAATAAAACCCGGCAATGAAGTCCTAATATGAGTCAAATAAAAATTTGGATTTAGATTTTCCAAAACAAGTGGCAATGAAGTAAAAGACCAGTCATTTCTCCCTGCCTTTTTGTTTGAATGCTGCCAGACTTAGAAAACCAATTCAAAATACAAAACGCAACAAACTGGCAGTTTCCACTGTGAACCAGTGATGAATTACCTTGACTAGGAAACAGTACAGCTGGGATAGACTGGAAGAGAAGCTATGGATCCTGAAGGGGAGGAAAAAAATTTAAAACACGACAGAGGCAAAACACTGCTGAAATCCAGTGAGAAGGAGACTGCCAAGGCAGCAGAGAACTACCAGAAAGCAGCTGCACTGAGACAGCCTGAGACAGGGCTTTCATAGCTACAGCTCTATCACCTTCCCCTTGAGGACAACAGCACACTACCCACCTCAAAGCAGCTGGCTTTTACCACCTCTAGTATGGCTTGAGGCACAAGCCAAGACCTGTTCAGCACCCAGTTGGGCTATAGCATACCCCAATTTCCCAAACTCTACTGTTTTATTTCAGCTGTGAAAACATCCTTTTTTATCACCATCAACTGTTTCATATTCTCCTGCTCAGGTTGTTCTCAAAAATACAGCAAATCAAGCAGGTCTCACTGTATCTTTTCAAGCACTCCCCTACCAACAGGCAAGTAAGGCTTTTGTTCACCCAGCACTAAGGACTCAGCACTCAGTTAACAAACAATTTTCTTTCTGCTTTGCAGGTATTTCTGCTCCTCCTTGGACTGGCAGCCCTACCTTGCATCTACTGATGTATCAAGTCTCAGATTAAATCTCACAGATATCTAAGTGATCAGAAGATAACATATTATGAGACACCACCGAGCCAGCTCACAACAATGCAGTTCAGAGACTGAACAGATTCAAACCTTCCTTGCCACCACTTACTTGAGCACAATTATGCTCACACACTTCATTAATAGGGCCCAAACATTCAGGCCCAAGTTCAAAGAACTATTTAAGCATTTAAATGAGTTGCTAAAATCTTAATGTATACACATTCATAGGGACTTGGCACTCATTCTAGGGTTTTCCTTAATGAAGGACAGGCTTTTGGAAGTACCTTCTTTTGTTTTTTAACTTGGTCCCCAAGATGCCAGCAGAGAGGTGGTCTGAACTCAGATCAGTGGGGCAGGGAGTTGTGTGGGAGCGTGGAACCAGTAACAAGAACAGTGATACTCTCCAGGCTGGGCAGCTGTACAAGAACAGGACCTCACAGTACAGGAATGCAGAAAATACGTCTCTTCTCTAACTCTTTTCCCGTGCCCTTCAGCAGCTTGTGGATAATGGATTTTGCTGGCAGCAGCAGAGATTTTAAAGCCTTCAATGATCTTCCAAGCCCAACTTAGAGAATGATTCACAGATGTGTATAAGTGAATACATACTTTCATACGCACCAAGATCTCTTTCCATACTACCTCAAGAAATCTCTCGCTCCCCAAGATCCTCAGGTTATCTCTGATAGTAGAGTGCCATGACAAGTATGTGCTTCAGTGCAGTGGACACAGACAACAGGGGAATCAACATCTCCCCAGAAAAACCATCAGGCTAGGGTTGCCTGTGGCTGCCTACTGCCAATAGTCAAAAAATCCACGTTTAACAGCTCCTCCGGCATCCATGTAAGGGGAATTCTCTTGCAGTGCAAAGGAGATTCCTGCCACTTCAATCCCAAGTCCCCTCTTCATCTTGCTTCAGTTCTCCCCACAGTCGCCCCACTGCAGACAGAGCTTTAGAAGAAACAAAAAAACATCTGCATCTTGCAAGTATTTCCAAGCAGACTTGGCTTCAAGGGAACAATTCCCTTAAGGAAAGCCCCGGAAATCTCATACGCACAGGATCAGGGCTGTGACTGGCCGCTGAAATAAATTTGCTCAAACAAGGAATTAATTGCAACAGTCCTGTTATTTCTGAAGGGATAGCTTGTTCCCACCAATGTTAATTGAGATACCAGCTAATGCAGCTGTTCAAAACTAATGAAAGTGTGTAAGCCACTGGGAAGGAACACTGGCATTTAGAATTATTTTTGGCTCTGGTAACAAGAAAGGGATAGGTTTTAAAGGGCAGAATCTGCTCAAATTTAGGTGCTCAGTACCACTGATTTTTCAATGGGCACATTGAATATGGGTCCATACCACATTACCAAGGGTCCCCCAAAATAGAAATATCTGAAAAGCTGTCAGTCTCTGTACTAAGTTTGCAGAAGAATGAGTGCAAGGCTCCCACAGACTGACTTGCCTTCAAGTAAAAAACTCATCTCATGGACCACTAGATGCCCAGTATCGAACGGAAAGGCAGACCAAAGTCATTCCTCTCCGTGGCTTACTTTTTTAATTTAGGTTTGTTGCTTTTTTTTCCTCTCCCCCCAAAAGTCACAACTGTGTCCTACAAGCATCAGCAAGCACACAGTGCCTGCCTCCCAGCCCCCACATCACCCAACATGAGCTTCATCCAGAGGCATATCTTATACTCTTTACAGTTCTACATAAAGAATATTGAGGTTTTCAGAATGTAAAAGTAGGTTTTACAACATGCCAAGAAAGAAAACCTAATACCTCCCTACATCTTTCTTTACCTTCCGCACCCTTCCCTGAACGTCACCTCCTTTCCAAGCTTACAATAAAGTTTCAAAGCTTGCCATTAGTTCTGCAAACAAAGATCTCTCTTTTGCCTAGATGAGGACAAAGCCATTGCCCATATTATAGTACTAGTATGAATCAACAGGCTTCTTTCCCTTTGACGCAGGCAAAAAATAATAGAATACTTATCTCAGGATTATGCCAACCTGAACAAAATTACACGAACACAATCAAGTTATGTGCTTGAGACAGGCACTCCATTCTTCCAAAGTGTTTAAGAATGTACCCTACCAGACAATGTTTTTAGGAACTCTTGCCTTAAAATTTGAAATATGACTTCCTTTCCACTATGAATGGATTTTCATTCTAATCATATCCTACAAGACAATAAATTCATCAAATTAACACAAATTGACACCAATTTACTTTTTATTGTAATCTAAATACCATACAATTAAATGGCTACAAATACAAGTGATTTTTCATCTCTTGTCCAGTGCAGGCTGACAGAAACAATGTAAGAATAAGAAGTGGAAACAGAGTTCTTTAAGCCACATCACTAATTAGGAGGAGTTCAAGCAGAAACACACCAAGTGAATTCTGGAGCAAAGGAAATAATTTTTTTTTTACCAGCTGAAAATCTGGTCTGTGATCTGGAAACCAGCAGGATGGTTTGTGTGACGGTACAGTGAGTTTTACACAATAATTGACCTTTTCCTGTGAAAACTTTGCTGATATGCAAGAATAAAGCCATTCTTTCCAGGTTTTCAGCCAGC
Organism: Tringa tobata; assembly: GCA_033628505.1. Taxonomy (NCBI): domain Eukaryota; kingdom Metazoa; phylum Chordata; class Aves; order Charadriiformes; family Scolopacidae; genus Tringa; species Tringa tobata. Next base: position 2,377,732 of record JAHREE010000332.1, on the reverse strand, counting down.
TTTTCTTTAAGGCAATAGGACATATAAAATAGGAACAACAATTTGCATCTCAAACCAGAATGAAATAGAGGAAGAACTCAGGGAGTGCTAGTGACAGTGTTCTGAGATGAAACCCAAATTTAGCATTTGGAGAATAGATCTGCTTCAAAGTAGGGAAGAACCACAAGAGAAGTGTAGGAACAGGCCATAAACTCTTCTTCCTACAAGCAAAGCAGCAAAGAATGCTTGGCTAATCAGAAAGATTTTGCCTCTAGAAAGAGAAAAATAGATATGTTTAGAAGGGCAGGAGGTACTCAAAGTTAAGCAGTCATTGAAAATTAACGGTATTTGGTATTTTCACATAAGCAGTAGACTCCCTGGAACTTCCAGTGTCTGTCTGTACATAGCCTGAAACAAACATCACTGAAATAGACAGGGGATTTCTTTCACCTCCAGTGAGCTTCAGATTACAGCTTACCAGCCTTCTGGTATTTAAGGAAATCCATTCACTCTATTCAGTAGTTTACAATTTTAATTTATCTTTCCAAAAGTGTAGGCTTTCTGTTCAAGCAGCTATACAGGTGGAACATAAATAATGAAGATGCATCACTGTTACACATCAGTAAGTCCCTGGTCCGCATTCATTTTCAAATCAGACTTTCTTCTTATCGAAAGCACAGGTTTAAACTCAATGTAACAAAACTGCTGGGACTCCCATGAAACAGGACTGGCAGATTGGACAATCGAGCTGTGCCACACTAAAACCCCTGTGGAGACCAGCAAACAGGTCTGCTGCCTTACTGACTTATTTGAAGTCAGTTCTGCATTTAGGGCAGATTTCCATCCAGACCCTGTGCCTCTCCAGTGTACCAGGAATTCCTTCGCTGTTGCTGCAGGCTGAATAGGACTGACAATAGGACAATAGCACCAACCCCTCCAGACCTAGCCTCCAACAAGATGCTATCTCTGCCTACGTACTCAGGTGCAGAGAGACATCACAGAGAAAACCTCAATAGTAAAACATTCCACCTATGTGCAGCAACTTCTGAAAAATGTGGCACAAATGCTAGGAAATATATTCCAGATGAGCAAGACCAGAAGACTTTGAGGATTCAGGTACACACTCACTAAGCAACAGCTTGCAAAATTCTATCGTTGTAGGATTTTGGACAACAGTCATATTACAGTGTATTACAGTGCACAGAACCCACACAGTTTAGTGGAGGATCTAGTACCCACCTCTTAAGAAAGCTCTCTCCATCAACACCCACAGAGAGTTAGAAAAAGCTGAGGTGCACATATGTCCCATGGGTATTCATCCATTCCACCAGAAGCAACAACACAGCTTTGCCCACGAAGATTTGGAAAAGGGGAGTTGCAGGCAGGAAGAAAGTTGGGACTCAGCCACCCACCCCAAGCTCGGGACTGCCCGAGTACAGCAGCACAACCAAAGAGTGGCAATATGAGCAACCATGACAAGTATCCCATCAGCTTCCAGAGGGCTGGGATTCTTCTTAGCACTCCTGGGCCATGCCGGCCAATGAGCCTGGTGCAAAGTATTGTATTTCTGTTGCACCATCCTGTGGAAGTGTCTAATCATGAAAGACACCGAGACAAAGCGGAGGACACTCAGCATTTGGCTGAAGAACTCCTGGCCCTCCGCATAACCAACGGACAAGGGCCAGCCCTCAGCTCCTCTATCTGCTGGCCATGTACACACTGGTATTGGCTTACACCTTCCCCTCTTCCAGCTCTGTGTGGCTCACTGCAGCATAGCTGTTGAGAGAAATTAGTTTGGCCAAGCCTACACTACAAATAAATCCCCCGGCCAATTTGCACTCAGAAATATGACTCTGCACTTCTCCTTCATGAAAGGACTCACTGTCTGGGCCCGAAGAGGGCTGTGGTCGGAGCATGTACCAGATGAATAGATCATTAGAGACACATGGAGAAATCCCAGCACTGCTGTCAAAGCACAGAGTATTGTTGTCCCTCGTAAAGCTCTCTTTGCCATGCTCTCACAGGGAATTTTGCCAAGTTTAAAGGTTTAGACCCCAACACAGAGCTCCAGGCTTGCCTTGCACAAGCAAAAGCAGTTACAACAATTTAAAAAGTTCTTCCTGATTGCTTATACACATGAATCTCTTTCCACTCCAATACTCTGCAATGCTACCACGAGGAGCAGATGATACAGAATACAAAGAGAAATCTAAACCCAGCCAGGAAGGGTCCTTCCCAAATGCTAGAGCACATCAATCTCAGGTACACAGGTGAGTTGTACCAGGTGTCAGACTTACAGAAACAGAGTTAGCAACACTTTTTCAAAGGAATTAAACTTCAGGATGGCTCAAGAACAGTGAGTAATCACAGTTTCAAACTGTGATCAGCAGACATCTGTGGGTTATTTCTAGTTTGTTTGTGAAAAGTAACTTAAAATGCCTACCATACATAAATCCAAGTTTACTATGCAGGCACCTGCATTCCCACAGGAACAAAAGTACTGGGATTATGCTCAGCCGACAAAATACCTTTCCCCTTTCTCTCGTGCTAGAAGGATCAGTACAAATGGCCTCATCAGCATCAGTTCTCCCATCTAGAACTTTACCACACGATCCCCAGCACCACCTCAGCAGACAGCACAATAAGCCTCCTGCGCATCTAGAAACTCATATAACTTTTGACACTAACAATAACTTGAGTTTATTCTTACAGTGCAAGGTAACAGGATCAAGACTGGCACAGGCACATAATCAAGAGTCCTGCTTTCCTGGGAGGGCTGTGTATTACTGGGTTCCTACAGGCAAACTGGGCGAGCATAAGGGCAATAAAACCCCAGGTGCTTATAACATTTAGTATGGACACAGGGGAGTACAAACACAAGTAAATTTCTTGGCTGCTTCTTCTACAGCCCCCGTACTGGCAAGTGAGCATCCTTTGGGATGGAAGGTGTTAACAGAGAATCTGCTTTTAAAATAAGGTCAGGAGGTACAGCAAATAAAAGCCAACCAGGGACCTCTAGCAAATTCCTCACAAGGAGGAGAATTGCCATGTTTTTTGTCTTGTACTTCACAAAGGATCCAGGTGCTGGGCTAGAAAGCTTGTCTAGGTAGAGTCCCCACCACAAACCATCACAGGCAAACCTGTAAGTAAGTTGGCCTTCCTCCTGCTGCCAGAGCACCTCCTCTTCCACAGACCACAAAGCTCTGAGCCTTAGACTTGTCCTAAGGGGCAACCAACTCTAACGTTTCTGGAAGCATGACCTTTAAGAAGGATCAGTCTTGAGTCTTCAGGCAAAGGAAATGTTATCCTTGCTTTTACAGCCAGAAGGCATGCCAATTAAAGGCTTTGTCTGGAGCACAGCATGAGGTGAGGCAAGGAAAAGAACCATGATCATGTCTTCATCAACAGGCTGTGCCTAGCAGATGGCCAGCCTACCTCCTCACAACACTCCCAAGCCAGCCTGTACACCAAGAGCACAAACAAGAACATAGTGGTAGAAACCAGAAGAATGTGGCCTAAGGGCTCATAGCTCTAGATGAACGCTGGAGACATCCTAGCTGTGCTAAGAACTTTGGGTGTAATTTCATAGGCAAGTCACATCACAGCTGATACAGGATTTGCACTGTTTAGCCCATATAGAAGCATGTGACATCATTGTGTACTGAGGCACCTTCTTAGCCACGCAGGTGCACACCTGGTGGGAAATGTCACGGCCCTCCAGAAGTCACAGGGCTAACACTTCTCTCTACCAAAGGAGAAGTCTGTCCACTTTTTACAACAGGTCTGAATCTGACTCCTAGTATCAAAAACACAAGAGCAAAAATTAGATGTACCCTAGATGCTCCTCAGAGCATCTAGGCTCAAAATCCACCCAATACCATCCCCAGGTTCTTCCAAAGATATCCAAGGTGCTTGCAACAGCTGCTGCTGATGGGAGCCACGCGAACACACAGCTACATATGATCACAAAACATACATCCTAAGATGTTGCTGCCTGCCATGTGGTAAGGAAATGAAAGGCCGTAATGGGCGCAGGCCAGGACAATCTGTCTTCAAGGCAAGTCACATACACTGGCTTTACAGTTTGCATTAACATTATAAAGAACCATACAGAATAGGCAATGCAGAAAAATTAAAATAAATCAAATGCCATGGCTCCAGCTTGTTAGTTACTGTCTCCAAATACAAAGTGGTAAATGGCCACAGAACTTTCATCTCTGGAGCAGAGGTTTACCAAATCAGCAGGGTAAATACAGGAAGGGAAGGTTTGAGAGTCACATTGTCTCTTATGTCACAAAGCAGCATAGCCAAAGGCTAAAGCACCCTAGTTAGTCACAGGGTCAGGAATAAAAGATTTTTGCCTTTTCCGGGATTATCAGGGCTTATTCAGAGAGAGCCCTCAAAAAGGAACGCAGTCAGAAACATGCAAGTAATTTACCTTCCTGTATTCTGAGATGGAGCAATCAGCAATAAAAAAGCAAAATCCAAGTGTCATACTGGAGATACAATCAGCCCTCCCCTCTCAGAATAAACAACCCCCCAAACAGTTTAATACCCCAACCAATGCATAATTTCTGTAAACCTACAAGATGAAGTTAAATACATGCGGCATCTAATGACATCAGACTGTACATTTCTCAATCTATTCCAAATTTGCAGCAAATACAGTGGGTTTCATTATCATAGAATCATTTAGCTTGGAAAAGACTTAAGATCATTATCCTCTCACTGCCATAGGTTTCCTTTGGCACAGAACAGTTAATGCCAAATTTTGCTCTCACTAACATTAAACAGTCATCAGTAAGTTATTTTAGAGTTACTTTGTTGAAGCCAGCATGGAACTTGAGACTGCATAATTTTGGCCTAACCTTTCCCAAGTAGCCAGTTATACTGAAAAATGGAGGTTCTCTGAATTGCATGGAATGGTACAGCACTTCAAAATAAATGGATTATGTCATATTTGCTGGCAAACAGCAGAAAATGTTTTATACATGATTAAGTAAGAGATCAGAAAAACAACCACTGCAGCCAAGCAGGAAAAAAATATATTCAACCTTTACATATAAAGTAGAGAGTTTTCCTGGATGTCATCTGTAATTTGGTCCATCACATTTAAGCTTTCGCATTAAGAAAGGTGACAACACATATGCTGAAAGGGTTCTGAATAGGAGGAGGGGGACAGACACGGGACACAAACAACACTTTGCAATTTTTAAAAATTTCTATTTCTAACAGAGACAGATTTTACAGCGTTCTTGCTTTGTATGGCTAAGGGTACTCATCTTCAAAGTACCTCTGGGAATTAGGCATTATGAATCAGACAGATCAGAGGGCATGCCACGAGGCCCCTCAAACCCACGGCAAAGGTCTCAACCTCCCCAAGCACTGCATTGAGACAGCATTACAGCTTCATTTTGCAGACAGGGAAACAAAAGCAAAGAGATTAATGGATTTTCTCAAGTCACAAAAAAGGAGTGGATGTCAGGGCTGGGAATGGTGAAAAAAGCCTACACTCCTTCCAAAATATACACTGAAATAAACTACTGATATTCAGCTTTGGCAGAGCTGTTTACTTAACACATTCACAGAGTATTTGTCAGGCTAGTGGTAAACACGTGGCCATGGAAATCTCAAGAACAACTTTTCCTCCATACTGCTTTTAAGAAACTCTCACAAGCCCAACAGCAAAGTCTCTCTTTGAGCTGTCATACTCTCAAAGTATTTTGCCTTCACCACTGAAAAAAAGCCTGGGTTTTTGTATGTGCAGTTCTAGATTTATTTTTTAGAGCAGTGAAGCACTCATACTGGAGGAAAAAACAAACAAAAAACCAAACCCATACAACCAAAACATCTCCAGGAATAGATGTACTTTGCACACACTTGTAAGAAACAAGTGGATAAACTCTACCCAGGAGCTGCAGCCCAGAATCCAGCCTTCAGAGTGCTAAACTTGACTTAATACTGTTGCAGTGTCTCAAAATCAGGCCCAAATCTGTTGAGTTCCTTGCTCAACAGACTGCCTCCTTTGCTGACCTGGTGATCCCTCCCCAGCTCCTGCCTCACAGGCAGAAGGGATGCGGATATGAGAGGGCTGTGATTCTGAGTCAGTTTATTAACTGCCTTTCATTTCTTGTTCTTTGAAGGGTGTGCTTCTAAGGAAGCTGGTCAAACCAGGCAGCTAAATCTGTTTTTCCTGCCTAACTCAGCACTCAGGTGGCAAAAACACCTGTTTTTCTGTTTTGAGACACAGACAACAGCCCAGAATAACATGGTCCTCTGAACTAACACTATAGCAGCAACAACCTCACCACTTCAGAGCTACATGCAAGCAAATAATTTCTACTTTGAAATTCCAAATACTTTGGACTAGTTAGAATTTCCGAGTCTCAATCTCCTTCATTTGTGATTTCATGTTTCACTCAGGGATCTAGGAATCCACATAGCTTCTCTTATGGAGGGAGTCATGGGCACACACGTGCAAGACACATAGCTACTGTTCGGTGAACATACATAATGTACTAGGGATGCCAGAGTCAAAACACATTTTCTCTTGGAAAAGACCGACTCTGGACTCAAACCGATGGAAAACTGGTGCTATGCTTATGGTTGACTTAGCTCTAAAGAGAAGAGAAAGAAAAACAGTGATTTCTCAATATTTCTCTAATCTCATAAGCCAATAGCTCTGCAGGCTTCAGTAAGCAATGCTGTGTATTTCTCATCCCCACCTGAGGGATCACGGAAACAAAGAGACATTTACACCAAGTATGGAATGGCTGCTATTACAGTACACAACATCACAATTCTCACTTCTGCTGGTCTGTCCTCTTTGTGTGGGTTTCAGGAGCAGTCAACCGGAGAGGCGCAAGGTTCAGGGAGCGCCGAGCGCTGAAGGCTGCATCAGCACGTGTGGTAACTGCACATGGAGAAGAATGCAAGTGCACAACTTATTTTAACTACTTTAAGGTTTAGTCCTGACCACAAATGCATGGTTTGAGGATAGCTAATTTCTTCCCCTTCATTGCCTGGATGTAAATAAAGAGAGGAAACAGGCACTTAATCTCAGTAGGTACTTCCCAGTAAATTGACTGGGTAACTGGAAGCCCCATAAAATACATATATGCCTTGATTCTGCAGAGTGTGGTTCCTAACTATACCATTTCCAATAGGAAAGATTCACAGCTTAAATATATCCACTGCCAGTGGATGAAGTGCACAAGATAAGTGCTTTCTAACCTCTGTGGAGAGGCTCCCACACACATCTGCAGGCATTAGGCTTGAGCGTCCCAGCAGGAACATGCTCTGACCCAAACAGCCTTTGCATGCATCCCAACACTTGTCCAGCAGCATTCCCACGTCTGGACATCTGAACTCCCTGGGGCTTCGAGACAATTTCAAAGGCTGGAAAACTGAATTTTTAGAATAGCTGATAAACCCATCACAAGACATTGCTGTGGTAAGGATGAAAGAGCAAAGAAGAAAGTGACAGTCCAGCTTCAGTGAACCCACGGTCCCTCAGCTGAGCCCGCAGGAAACTGACCCCAGGCCCTCCCTTTGTCAGCAATAAACACAGCCCCAACCATGATCCCTGCACTGCAATAGGGAATGGCAGATGACATGTGACAACTATTTAATATACTGCAAATTATGTATCCACTTCATATAAAATAACATAGGCTGTCTTTGAAGACTTTGGATTTTACGCATATAAAGAGACAAACAGAGAATGAAACCTGATTCCTTATTTCAATTTCCTTGCTGAAGCTACTAAGTCCCTTAGAAGTTACAAAGGTGTTCAACAGACCATTTCATCTGACCTACTATATACCACAGGCAAAGCACCACTTAAGTGTCCCCATAAGTACTTCACAGATTTTTAGCATCACCTGCTTGCCACTCCAATGAAAAAAAAACCACAACTTTTTCTTTTTTTAGTTTTCATCTGAAACTGTCTCAGCCCCCCCCTTTTTTTTTTTTCCTCCAAAGCCTTTCAAAGAATCCATCAAGAGTTTCATTTGAAATCCATGCAACAGCAGCAACTGACATGCAAGACCAGCTGCAACCAAACAGCCAACATGTCATATAAGTAACTGGCCACTAGAGGGTTTTCTTAAATAAATGAAATAAAGGTAATCAATTTCCTCATGGAAAAACAGAGACTGATTTCTCAAATGAGACAGAACTATTCTGCTCTCTCCAACATCTGCCAGTTTCTCAGTCACTGCCGGGGAGAACCGACAGAGCAGATAAGGGAGGGTTTCTGAGCCAGTACAGCCACTGAGGGGTTTCCAGTGAGCAGCCCTTGTTTCTTGGGCTCCAGACACCTCACGAGACCATTTCAGCATAAGCTCTTGCTGTCCTGTAACAGTCGGGTAGGACTTTTCTTTTAAAGCATTTCATTTACCTATTTAGATCACGTAACCTGATACAAAAAGTCTAACAAGCTGAAATCTCAAGTTTCTTTGGCTCCTTAGTTGGTTTCTTCCAGGTATATTCTTAACTTCTTTGCCAGAGTTAGCACAGCTTTATAGCTCTTTATAGCTCCATCTGCATTGTCACTTCAAGAGACCTGGAAGAAACATGCCTTTGTCGGTTGAGCAGATCTGGAAGAAATACATCCTCCAGAGCAGAAAAGGCTGGTGTTTTGGTCCAGCTATGTGCCCAAACTCTTCAAACCACATGTTTTTCTTTATCTGTGGGCTGTTCCAAAAGCATATGTGTAGTAACCGACTTGGCCGCGCATCCTGCGGCAGCAACAGGAGCCGGTCAGATTTGTCAGGCGGGTGAATGCTGCCGTTAGATGTAATAGGCAATTACTTTCCCTTCGAGATCTCATTCTACTGGAGGGAAAAAAAATAATTGAGAGAGACTCGAACCACGTTTCTCCTCAGCAAATCTCCTCTGCGATACACTGAATTTATGCTTGTTATTATTTGTGATTTAGATTCACCTGCTCCGCAGCGGTTGGGTGGTCTGCATTCAAATAAGGACACAGCGTGTAACTCAAGCGCAGCAACAAATGATGCGCCTTGCAGCAGATTAATACAGCAAACCTGAAGGTGATGAAGCTCTCTGTGGGATCAATCAACACTACTGCACTAGCCTTGCAATTTGTTGAGTGCAGAAAATAAATTCCTGCTTTCCTCAGCCCCAGTCTAGCTCTGGACACGTAACCCTCTTCCCTGAAAGTCGCATCACAGATATATGAAAACAGGCTGGGCCAAAAAGGCAGATGTGATGTTTGTAGTCACAGCCACTGGGAACACCCCTGATAGCAGTTTGATTCTTGTTCTATAAAACAGAGTTTCCTTCAAGGCACAGGTATTAGGCAAAAAATCCTGGCAACAGCCTCAGCTTGCATGAAGTCAGAGCAGAGCTCTGCCAGCAGACAGCTATGAGCTCACTGGTCTGAAATAACAACTCATTGACAAGACTTTTTGTGGAAGCAACAACTAACTTGCTTGTGTGAGAAATACAGCAGAGGGGGAAGCATGTGTGTGTGTGTACTAGGAGCAATAAAACGTGTCACCAGCCCACTCCATGAGTTAACAGTGATAATTTGCATTTAAATCCTGCTTTAAGTAAAGAATAAATAAATAAAAATCATAAAATAAGAGAAGGTATTTAGCAGCAGTGACATTTTCATATTCCAGTCACACATGCTGAACTTATTTCAGATTTGTGTTTTGAAAAATGAGTGTAACCAAAGTCTCTGACAGCCAGAGCTAGAGGAAAAAAACATTTGAAGATGCAAAAGACCCAAAAGCAATTATTAGTCTCTGTTAACCTATTTAGAAGAGTCTGGGTAGGCTCCTCCAGAACCCCGGAGCCAGTCATCTCGGAGAGAAGTAAATGGAAACTCCATCACAGAACTTCCTACTGAAGAAGCATGTATCATTTAGAGCAAAAAGCAGCAGCATCCAGAAACTGATTTATGAGAGTGAGTCAAATCTAACAGCATTAAGACTGGGAAAAATGAGCACAGTGCTGGTCTACTACTCTGTTGTTCCTTGCTTGGTTACAAAAACTGGTTGTGCTTGTGCCTCTTCCCAACAGTTACTAGGACTGTCCATTTCATTTAAGGCCCAAGAAAATTTCAAACCTTTTACTTCGTGAGGACAACATCAGGCCTAAGCCCATATCAACCCCTGGCCTCTTCCTCAATTTGTCAGCTCTACGGAATGCTTTGGGGCCTGGAACCTTTGCGTTCTCCATGCTTGTCCCTAAACCAGATACAAGCAGGGTACATACCCACCAACAGCACAAAAGAGCATGAAGCACTTGGGTCCTATCAGCAACAGGCCTCTTTCCAAACCTCTGGGACCCAAACAATTTGCTGATACCTCAGTTTGCAGCAGCTTGAAGCTCCCAAAATCTAATCCTGACACAACACACACTGTAAAAGAGAACAGAACGAATTCACCTCTTCCAACATCCCACCTTCACCTGAAGGCACTGAAGACATCAGAACCAAGCCAAACTATAGAAGCTATAGAGTTCCAGATGTTAACTCTCGCAAAATTATTACTAGAAGTCCCATACATACACTAACAGAGAATAAAATGCAGTGCACTCAAGTCAACGCCCACCTTTTTCCCAACTCTGCCAGCCACACAGAATGATAGAGATTGGAAGGGATCTTCAGAGATCATCTAGTCCAACCCCCCTGCCAAAGCAGGTTCATCTACAGCAGGTTTGACAGGAACACATCCAGACAGGTTTGGAATATCTCCAAAGAAGGAGACTACACAACCTCTCTGGGCAGCCTGTTCCAGTGCTCTGGCACCCTCAAAGTAAAGATTTTTTTCTTTTTTGTTCAGATGGAATTTCCTGTGTTCCAGTTTGTGCCCATTACCCCTTGTCCATTTCACTGGACACCACTGAAATGAGTCTGGCCCTGTCCTCTTGACACTCACCCTTCAGATATTGATGAAATCCCCTCTCAGTCTTCTCTTCTGCAGGCTAAACAGATCCAGGTCTCTCAGTCTTTCCCTGTAAGACAGTTGCTCTAGCCCCTTGATCGTCTTTGTAGCCCTCCGCTGGACTCTCCCCAGTAGTTCTTGTCCTTCTTCAACTGTGGAGCCCAGAACTGGACACAGTACTCCAGATGGGGTCCTCACCGTAGCAAAGCACAGGGAGAGGATAACCTCCCTCAACCTGCTGGCTACAACCTTTTAATGCATCCCAGGAGACCACTGGCCTTCTTGGTCACAAGGGCACATTGCTGGCCTGTGGTCAACTTGCTGTCCGTCAGGACTCCCAGGTTTTATGAGTTATGGTGTCAATTACGAATTCTGGTTAGACTACGAGAACAGACACTATTTAAGGATTTTCAAGAGCAAAACCACTCCCCTCAATAAAGCTTGAGGGGAGTTAATAACATTAATATGCACCCCAGCATGGAAACTCCACTGAGTAGCAAATCTGCAGCTAAATCTCAGGATCCTGGGATTTCACACCTGAGACAGCTCTGAAAATAGGCACACTGGGACATCACAAAATCAGTGCACCAGCCTGCCCTCCATCACTCCTCTCCACGGGCTCTGTCACTATTGCAGCACTTAATTATCTTCCCACACAGAGCTGCAGTTGGTAGACATAACTACCCCAAAAAGTCACTTCCCTACTGGCAGGCAGCAAGATGAAGTGGCCAAGGACCACACTCCAGCACGCATCAGGGAAAACAGCTAAGTAGCTGCCACAGGCTGAGGCAAGTGCAGCCAAGGTCAATGCTATGCACCTGCTCTCCACTCCACAGCAAACATTAAAACAGTGGCTCCTCTCCAAGGAGTTTTTCATTTCACTTGAACACTGGTTTTTTTGTTTGTTTTTTTTTTTTTTGATGCAGATGATATAACATCCCTGCATCCTCACATAAACTAGTAAGTGATGATGATTAAAAGGAGAGAGAAGAGTCTTGCTGCAAAACTTTATAGGCCATATTCCTCTTGCTTCCTAGGCATAAACCATAGGAACAGAAAAAGTTGTCCATAGCTTTTCCTGGTTATCAAAAGTTCATGCTTCCTAATTAACCTCTTTCTAGGACTTGCCATAAGATGGCTTTTGGCTGTCTAATGACACAGTGTGTACATTAGTCTCTCATGGGGAACTGGCTTAAGTTCACTTGGCCAAAGTCTGGTGCAGAGTAATTCATGGATTCAAACCAATAAACAGGGGAGAAAAAATATCAAAGCATTTGCATTTGGCAGTTTAACATTTAACTTCCATGTTACAATTAGCAGTTCAAAGTATGAATGCTGGAAAACAACCTTTTCCTCTAATTTTTTAAGTACCTTGAAAGGACAAGAATGATTGAAAACACTGAGGAAATAACTCAAACTGCCGCCTTACATTCCTTTTCTACCCCCAAAGGTAGAATGCAGTTTTAAGAGCAGCTGTTGAGCAAGTAGCAAATCCAAGATTCTGATCTGCTAGCTGAAGAGATAGCCACCTGCTATCAGTTTCAGGATATAAACTGACACTGCACAGTTAATGCAACCTAGTTTTTGCCATGGGGCAAAATTCAAACCAGACCACAGCCAGACATAATTTTTCCTCTGCAGAGGGATCAAAGAGTAAAGATAAGCAAACAATCCTTTTAGAATGAAGGGAAGCCTGTACCCTGTCTGAAAAAAAAATAAAAAATAAGCGTAAATAAAAATTATATTATTCCTCCTTACAGGAAAAAAATATTAAAGAAAACCAATCCCTATTGGAACTGAAGCCTTCCAAAGCAAATGTGAAAGAGCTTTTATGAGCCCTACTGTGGCACTGCAGTTTATATGGGCTCCCACTATCTTCTGCTTCAGTGTGAATTCACATCCTCGTGAACCCAAGGGCTCAGTGGGGACAGCCTCAGATCTAATGCATTTTCTGGTCTAGATCTGCTTACGTTTAGAAGAGGCACGTTATTCCTATCAGTGCATACAGACAGAATGAAAGAGAAACAGTTCACTTCCATGAATCACAACCTCATAGGCATCAGGGAAAACATCAAGGCTCACATTTTCACCAGTGTGAAAACACCATTTTCAGTGTTTTAAGAGTCCCTGGAAAAGGAGCAAGGACAGACTTTGGCAAAAAGGTATTCCCATCCCAAAACAGCATTACAATTTTTCATGTTGTTTTACCTAATGGTATATTTACACATTAGTACGTGGGGAAGACATACTGACTTATGTAAATAATTGGTCAGAATAAAAGCAGATGATATACCTGCCTTCATTCCTGAATAAGGAGGTCTTATTTCCTAGCATGTCTTACAGCTACCTCAAATAAGTGATCACATCTCTCAAAGAAACGTAATGAAATACTACATTAATATAATTCCAGTCCTCTGCAATGAAACTTCTTATTCAGTCTGTGGTACAAAATTAAGTTATTTAACTTTCCAGGATGAAAACTGGAGTCATTCTACAGTAACAAAATTGTCTGGTCCAAGGACACAGATACGTATGCACACACAAACATAACTGAAACCAAGCATTTAGATGTTCAAAAACTGGATTCAGGCACAAAATGAAGAAAATTGTGCAGTTCCATTAAAAAAACCCAGTCCTTTTTTCTTTACTGATGAGCCTGTTAGAAGTGCCATCTGTATGTCTGAAGGAGCTAAGCACATTAGTGGAAGATGGCCAAAACTCCACCTTGCAGAGAACATGAACATTTTTTATTCCTATCTTTCTTTAGCCTGAAATTTTGATGCATGTGGGCCCCATTTAGCTGTAATCCTCCCCTGGCAATGAGCATCATCAACATACACTAAGCTTCACTAAAATAAAGGAAATGAGATGCACATAAATATATTGAAATAATATTAAGTCTGAGACATCATCCCACAGGAAGGAAATTCCAGGTTCTGACAGACAGCACCCCACATTATCTCGGTCCTCTCTGTATCCTGTAGCCCACATGGTTTTTTCAGGGAGTCCCCAAGGACCAAAGAATGACCATGAGCACTGGTGATGGGCAGCTCCCAATGGTCTGCACACCATGTGTATCACTGATCTATTTTTAGAGAATCTTGACCCAGTATGTGAGGACTTTCATTCCCAAAGGACTCAGATAAATAATTGCAGGTGTTGTGATACTTTACATAAAAGATCAAAAATCCCCTTCCATCTATGGTTCAGCGTACATCCTGAAAGGCCAACAAGGCTAGCTGTCCTGCTATCCCCCATTCTGCTCCCTCAAGCAAAAACTCCTTGTTTCCCAAGGCAGGCCCATGCCCTATCTCCCAGGACCATGCTCCAGCTGTACTCAGACACCTGGATTCTCTTCTTCTAACTAGCAGTGATCAGGGAGCTTTCTGAAAAGAAGGCATAGTTAACAAGCAGAAAGAACATGCAAAATAGAAAGAAAAGGAAAAAAAGCATGCAATTGGAACAGCAGCCTTCATGCAAGTTTGTCTTCATCCCAAAAGTCTGCAACCTTACTAGATTCACCCTCAGCTGATAGGGGTTTTCAAGATGCTCCCTGCCAGTGACTATCTCACTGGAACAGGTTGCATAGAGATTGTGAAGTCTCCATTCCTGGAGACAGTCAAAAGTTAACCAGAAGTTAAGAAGCTGAAATAGCTTGTATGCTACGAATGTACAAGTGAAATTCCCTTTTTTTTTTTAAAGGACAAATTAACTCCAGCACTTCACAGCCAACACTGGTTGCAGCTGGTCCTTTGACACACTCCCACAGCTGCCTTCCACTTCCCCCACACTTGAACCAGCTTCAGAAGACGTGACGGTACACAACCTTGACAGTCTGCAACCTTGACTGGATGAGGAATCCCAACCCCAGGCAACAGACAAGGCAGGGATGAAGTGGGAATCTGCCCTGGGCAGGAATGAACCCCTTGAGGTCTTTTCACTCCTACTTTGTACATATTAAAATAAAAAATAAAAAAAAAAAAATCTTGAAAACTAGTTATCCCTGACCTTTGAAAGCATCCAAAGGCTTATAATAGACAACAACCTCTGATATCAAACTGTCCCACTGTTTCCCTATGACAACATATTATTTTACTGGCATCTAGCCTCTAAACACAACACCTGCATTACAAGGCACCAGGTAGACGATTAAACCAGTAACAGACAAATGGCTAACAGGGTAGACCCGTCTCAAAATGCAGTTGCAAAAAGATAGCAGCCAAAATAAATGGCTGTATGTTCAGACACATAGCATGCAGGATTCAGTAAAAAAATTAAAAAAAAATAAAAAAGATACACAATGTATTACATTCCCTAGTCTTACAGAATTCCCTATACATTATAGTACCGTATATGTATAATACAGTATAATCCCCTCACCTCCAGAGATCTCCTAACTCATTTTGAGAGATCCCAATATCCACATTCATGTCTAGTAGGACCTAACATGAAGCGTGAGGCAAGATGCCCTTTAACAACATCTAAAAGCCATCAGAATCTGGCAATTTGTGAGCACAATCGGAAAAATAATGAAACTGCTGCTACCCAGCAAACATCTGCTGTCACACAGCTGATGCTTAACGTTTCTCTGCAGAACCACAATGTTTTTAGCTGAAGAGCTAAAAGTTTAAGCTTTGCCATGTGGACCTCATCGCGGCACAGCAGTAATTTTCAGCTTCCATTCAAATGTTTCTACTGAACAATTTCATGACGTCATTTGCTTAAGTTTGCCAAGACTTAGATGAGGGAGACAGACCCAGAGACAAAAAAAAAAAGTTATTGTGGATATTCAGATGGGATAATTTCTTTTGCCTTCCCTGGCTTTCCACTTATATGTAAATTTACCACACTTTAGTGTAAAAGTGACCTCAGTAAGATTGAGGAATCAAGAAGTGTCAGTTATGAATACTATCTCTAGTCTTAATAAATTCAAGAATCTCGTGTAAGTTACTTAACATTCCTTCCCCAATTTCTCTGGCTAGAAAACAGAAGTATTTTACTCTCATTCTTTCTTTTGATGTAGTCTTTGGAAGAAAGACTTATGAAACATCTTGCACAACAGAATCATCACCCTAATTGTAATTCCAAGGCTGTGCAAGTCCCATCTCACTCAGCCCCACTTAGTCTATGACCATGTTACTAAAGGTATATTATAAATAAATTTAAAACATCTACAGATATGAATGGGAAATTAAATCCCATGAGTTCAAACAACAAGCCAAGTGAAAAGTCAGTTTCATTTCTAAAACTTAAATTTGAACATTGTCATGTGGAAGTCACAGCACAGGTGAGCAAATTTTAAAAAGATGCAAAACACCTGTGGACAGAAGCAACAGAGACAGAGCCAGCAGAGTAGAACTTCAGCATTCCTAAGTAATTAATACTGACCATGAAGATTAAAGTGACCTCGTTGCACAAATGGAAACAAGGACAGAAAACATAGCACATTTGAAAACCAACACTTCCAGTGAGTAATAACACCCACTAAAGTTTCAAATGATTCCTGCATCTTACTGGAAGTTGTCCTCCACGTAGAAATTTTCACATTTAAAAGTAAACTGTTGAAGAATAAGAAAATGCTCAGAAAAAAAGTATCAGCAGCTAGTTGAAGACTAACAATATATAATTATGAAAGTTATAATTATTGTACTGATCTCACCAGCTTCTATTTTCAGCTATAACTAGTTCTTTTAAGTTTAAACCAGTCACTCACTGGAGCTAGTGTTACAGTATATTTGCTGATCTCTCATCTGGGATTTATTCCAGCTTTCCACCAACCTCACCTATGGTTCCTGTTATCACTTCTGGAATATAAGCATACTGTAATCTGCAAAGCAGGCACAGATTTTCAAGCACAAAAGAACCTAATTATTGCTTCCAAGCACCAACTCATTGATGCAGGCACTTAATCCCCAGGTTAGTAAAAGATGAGAGAGCAGGTGGCCCACAACTGTGAACTAGCAGGTATTTAAAGATGAAGTTACAGACAACTTTCTTTGCTATACTGTCACTTAATCTGAAGCTAAGGAAAGTGCAAGACAATGTGATAAACTGCTGAATACACATGCTTTTACTTTGCCCACTACAGCCAAGATGAATCTGTCTGATAAACAAACATTCCTTTCCTATAATTGAATGGATCTTCAACAGAGTCAGCATCACTAATGTTCAAAACAAGAAAAACAACCCCAAACCACCCAAAAGAGTGTTGGGGCACGCTGACTACCTAACTTCTGGGTCATCTTCATCCAAGATAAAGAACATTTTTCCCCCTCCCTTTGCAGGTCTCTAACACACATGCAAACAATGCAGTAAGTTTTCCTAACATGCCTGAATTTCCTAACACAGCTAGGCTGGGTTCACAGCATAGTGTCACTGACACAGCCCTGAGAAAAGCTCAGTAAACATGCCAAGCGCAGCCACACAAGGAGAGTATTAGAAGAACACTCCCTAGCTAAAAAATAGATTGACTCGGGTCCAATAGCCTTGTTTTCTTAAGGCACTCCACTGTTGCTGGGCTCTAGCCTGTTTCTCACAACATTACGTATTTTCAAGCCAAAGGCCATCTCTGCTTTCTACAGACACCTGAGTGAAGAGCTGAGACCCCTTCCTTCCTCCTTCACAGGAAGGGACAATTGTCATCTCTAGCATTACTCTTCCACAGCTACACAAGCATTGGCTTGAAGAGCAGAGAGGGAAGCTGGGTTCTGCTGCTAAGGTAGGGAGTCTTTGCTGTTCCCACCTCGGTGGCCAGCACCAAGGGCTCTCAGACAGACTGCCTACTGCCAAGCCTACCCCAGCAAGCTAAGCAGGGCCAGCACTTCACAGAAATTCCCACTATTAAGTCATTAGTGCAACCCTGGCATGATCCGACCTGTGCCCACCAGTACTCTCCA